>VDFB02105785.1:83209886-83368928 GCA_007258455.2 Sequoia sempervirens | reverse complement strand
CATTTCTAGGTCTTTTTGCATTTCATAATGTGTTTTCAACCATCTTACATCTTACATTTCTTTAGTTTTCATTTAGTAATCAATATATTTCTTCAATTTTCTATATTTAGATCATCTCATCTAGGCATATTTCACCCACATAACTTTAATCTTGAATGCATACATTGCATTTTGGCCCATCTTTCCCCTTTTTAGGTGAAAAACCCTAGAAGTACTAGAGAAAGACCCTTAGGTGCTAAAATCTTTGTCTCCATTCTGGTGAACCTATTTTTTGAATAATTTCTTTTCTAATTTAGAGTCAATCATCATCCTATATTTATCTTGCATTAACTTTGCATTAGGATTTTGCATTGGTTAATTTTCATTCTAGGGTTTTAACACTTGCATTAGTGAAAAACTCATTTAGCTTGCATTTTTGCACATAATTTGCTTCAAAATTTTAGAAATTTTGCATTTACATCTTAGGTCTACATCATTCAACATCAAAAACATCAAAACCAATTGATTTTTTTTGAAAATTTAGCAAAAAACCCTTACTGGGACTCATTCGCCATTATGGGTGAATCAATCCCAGTCTAGATTTTTCACTATCTGTTACCATGTAAGAAACCTCATTTATGTGCTTCTAGTATCATATACTGTAAGTCTGGAAAGTTTCAGAAACTTTTTTTTTATGCATTTAGCTCAAAACCATCATTTTAGACTACTCATTCTTCAAATCACTTTAGTTACAAACATCCATAGATCTGAAAAATGCTCACATTTCTAAAATTTTGCATAACATGGATAAAAGTACTTTTCACTTTTGCTTACACAATGTTTCTGTTCATAAAACTTTGCATAAGTTTGGTAAAAGTGTTTTTCATTCTTGCATATACATTATTTTCATTCTTCAAGCTTTGCATATATTGGATAAAAATGCTTTGCATCCTTGCATATACATTGTTTACATGTTGAAACATTGCATGAAATGGTTATAGGTGCTTCTATTTTTTGTTCAAACAATGTTAGTATCTTAGATATCTAGACATGCTAGGAAAATTTTTATATGCCCTCCCAATGAGAGTGTTTTAGTGAAAGAGAATACAACCTTGGACATTCCTACTGATCATACTTGTTCTTCTCCTAATATCTCTCCTCTTGGTGAAGAAGATATTATGGTGTTGACATAACCAATTCATGAGAGTTTTGAGAATCCTAGTTGTTTCTCTCCTTTTACCTCTCTTAGTGGACAAGACATTCATAACCAACATAACACAACCATAGGTAATCATGACAATAACATTTTTCCTTCTCCTAGTATCTCTCCTAGTTGTGAAGAATATACTTTGTTGTTAGAAAAAATAATCGATGTCATTCATGAGAATCTTAGTTGTTCCCCTTCACCTAGTGAATCCCTTATTAAGCAAGACAATTCAACCATTGATCATTCCCCTATTTACGATGAAGTCATTTTAGAAGAACCAATCCATGAATGTTAAGAAATTTTGATTTGTAGTTCTCCTAAAAACTCTCCTCCTATGGAGAATCTCATGGTGTTTGAAAATGACAACAATAGTAATGTTTCTTTCTTAGATCAAAAGGTGATTATATATTTCCCTTTATTAGAGATACATCAAACCAAGACTATCAAGGTTCTAAATATGCCAGTGTCCATTCGATCCCCCTCGATGAATGAACCTCATACATGCCTGGTGGGACATCCTAAGAACCCTCTAATTCTCTACCCACCTTCACACAAATAACAAACTCACAACCAACCTAAACTCATCCTTTATCCCCCATCACACAAACCTCCAACTCAACACACACCCGAATTGACCCTCTACCCACCTCAGAATAATGTTGCATAGCAACTGAGTCATCTTACCATTGCTCATACATACAACACTAGAAACAATCTGCAACCACAAAAACCAACCTCAACCTCTTTACCTTTTCCTAATACTATTCTTCCTAGTGCTCATCGATTGAGGGAGTATTCTCTTGTTGAACAACTTAAGAACACTCTTGCAAATATTTCCCTTTGGGACCTTCTTCAAAATTCACCTACCTATCACATTATGCTTCAAACGGCCTTACAACAAATTATTATCCCTTCTAATGAACAATCAAATGAGATAGCCACCATAATTCAAGGATTGAATGATGGAATTTTTTCCACCAAAGTCAACTCCCCTCTTTAGAAGTGCAAAAACAAAATGATGCTTTCAAGATCATTTCTCAATACAATAGAGCAAGGATAAAGTGAACCCTTGTTGATAATGGCTTCACTCTTAATGTGTGTAGTGTAAACCTTTTGGATAGGCTTCATGTGGATAGATCAACAATTAAACCCAATTCTTTATCTATCAAAGGATTCAACAATGTAGCAAAACAACTGCTCAGTGTGATCACTTTACCTATTACAGTTGGAGAAGTCACATTGAACACCTTGATCCATTTTATGTCTCATGCTCTTTCATTTAACCTTGTTTTAGGTAGGCCATGGATTCATGAAATGAGTGGTGTGCCTTCCACTCTTCATAAAAAAATGAAATACATTCACAACAACAAATTGCACATCCTTAAAGCTGACCTCAATCCAAATAGTTGTTTGAACATTGAGAAAAACAAAGTGAATCATTTAAACACATTAATACCAACCACACAATTGGAACCCATCCAACAAAAAGACAAACAACAACATATTGAACAAGTCACGAAGCTATTAGATGATGATTTGGGTTCCTTAGATTTCACACCAACACTCATTGATGCAAATAGAGATTCAACTGAGGGAAACAAACACACAATCGTGACAACACAAAACTCAGATGAGCCTTCAAAAGAATCCATCTCAACCACTTACACAAAAAACTTTAACAACGACCAACAAACTGATCCAAAAGTAATGAAAAAGATTTATGGAAAAGGTTATGAACTTATGAAACAACTTGATATAGTGGAAAAGGATGTGGTGCTAGAGAACAAGGTATCCACAACCCTATAGATACTATTACACAACAAACAACTCATAGTCTTGGTTATTGTCCTTTGGTAGAAGTAATCAAGCCTTCCCTCAACATCAACACTCTCACACAACATTCTTTTATGCCATATTTAATTGTACAACATCCTGAACTCATCGACACTAGTGGTCTTGAAAATCATACTTTAAAAAACATGATACAAAGAACAAACTCTTCACTTAATGTCAATGTCATCTCACAAAATACTAATGATTTGAATTCATTAGATTTTACACCCTCCTATAAAGGAGAGCCCAAAATCTTGCAATCTAAACAGTCTTGCGTAGGTATGAGATCTTGTACATCTAAGTAAGAGGTATCTTTTTCACAAACTACAAGACCAACTCCTATCATTAATCAAGAAGGAATCTTGTCAAGACTCCTCCAAGATTAGTTGATAACTCTTCCTCCAAGAACTCGAAATAAATTCTATTACAAGACTTTATTTTGCACATATCATTGAGTTCATGGTCATTCCACTAATGAATGTAAGGCTTTGAGTAGTAAAATACAACATTTCTAGGAGTTTGGTGTTCTTCGTTATGTGGGGGCACCTAATTCCTCTAATTTTTACCCATTTTCACTTTAGTATGCATTTCATCAATCATTCTCGCTCACCTTTTTCCTTCACTAAGTGGTGGAAAGGGGTTAGGTAGCCTTGTCCTCGTATGTCACTTGTCATTGCCTCTTTTTGGTTAGTTATTAACTTTTCATGAACATATACAAGCAAGCTTGGGATTGGGAAGACATTCCTTAAGTTGGCTCGCATGTGACATACTACCTTTCTCATGATGCAGCTTATAGGAAACATATGACTTGGCATAGGGCTTTCTGAGTAAGCTCTCATGTTCTCATTCTTCTACTTTAAAAAAATTACTCACAATACTAGTGTTAGCAATCGCTTTAAAGTGGGGGAATATACTGACACTCACATTTCATTGTGTGATTTATTTCTTCTTGTGATGCGTCCTCTTCTTGGTGGTGTCATTGGGCTTGATTCCCTCCAAAATTTTGATACTTATTTGACACATCCTCTCTTGGAGACGTTAAGCACAATGTTCCCCTAAGATGAGACCTTGCATGAACAAAGAAAAATCCCTTTGCACAATCCTTGTACTACCTTGCATTTACAATGTCTATGAGTGTCAAGCATACAAAGTTTTTCCTAGCTCATAGAACTCAAAAATCATTTTCATTGTTGTGCATTATCAAATTTACTAGGAGGTATAACTTTGGTATGGTTGAGTGGGAAGCCCATTTCGAGGCATGAATTTTCCCCATAGCCACCTTGTGTATTTCTAACCCCATGAACAATCAGAATGATGCTAATTAGGGGAGGTCCCTCTTGCAAAAAACACAATTTCAAACAACCATAACAACTATTAGGTCACCTATCCTCAAAATTCACTCCATCACAACAAATTCTCACAATTCCTTGTAGCATTGAAAATTGACTCAATCAGGTATATCTTTTAGAGAAGGTCTTCACAGACCAGGACCAACAACTTTTCAGGGACCCATTAGGGTGCACAAACACAAATCAACAAGCCACAATAGGTTTCTCTGAAACATCTTCAAAAACCAAATTTCCACACCAACTAGACCCCAAATTAGGTGTGTTTTACAAAGAAACTTCTCACAAATATTTTCCTAAATCTCCAAACTCATGTGGGAAGCAATCTAGAGGTTTCCAAACCTAAGAATACTCAATATTTTTTCAGAAACTCGCACTCCAAAGTGCCAAAACCAAAAACCCTCTTTACAAGCCAATTACCTAGGGTTTCATTCAAAACCTCACTCCTAACCCTCACACAACCCTGAAACCACTTCAATCAGGACCTATTAGGCCTGTACATACTTAATCCATGATCAAAAAATGCTTCCCCAACATAATTCATAGTTTACCATACCAAAACTCCACTATTTCATATGGAAAGCTCAATTTTTCCACCTAGGGCTTCATGCCCAACACTCCTTTAGGCCTCCCTTGCACTCTCGCCACATGTACACACCTATTTACTAATTTATTAGACCCATTCCACAAGATAAAATAGCCACAAAGAGTAGAATATGTCAATTTTTCATTTTTAAGACTTTCAAAACCCTTACCCCTACAAGTTTAGACCTAGTATTTGAAACTCAACTATAAAATGCACTAAAATTAATGAAAAAACTTAAAATTGGATTCAAATGAAAGCTAAGAAAATCTAATGTGCAATCCAATTCAATTTTAATCAATCATATGTTGTGTGGGCTATATAGTGACCCTGCAACTACAAAAAAATATAGAAGAACTGGGAAAAACAAAGTATTAATGTGTAAATCTTCCAAAATGTTTCAACAACCATTACATTGAACTTATTCACATATTTAAATTGTCTTTCCACCAAAACCAACTGCTTCAACTACCCCAAACATCCATTCAAATCTATGTGACCGTTGGACTTCCTAATCTGCCCTTTTACAACTTTTTCCAATTTTGTATTTTTGCACAAATAACAATTTTTCACTGCTTTTGTACGTTTAGGAATATTGACCTCCTAATCACCAAAATTCCATCTAAAATGACTTATTACAATATTAAAATGGTCTAAGTGACCTTATTTAGTTCATATTGACTGCATACCTAGAGCCTACTCATCAACATCTTGAATTGACAAAAAATTTCCAAAGTTGCTCCTGCACCATACACCCCAACTTTGAATTTTTCCAAGTCTCTTGGAAATGATTCCAAAACTTGTTCACCATTGATCATATTTTTCCTCTATCCATCATGAATTTTATCATCGGGTTCACCTTGTTCTTGATTCACACTATCCTTGACATTCTTGTCCTTGTCTTTTCTTGAAACATGCTTCATTCTATCATACTGTACTATGGGGTGTTCTTCCACCTTTTCCCCATCACTTATTTTTGTTGTACTCTCTTTTAAATATGTACACAAGCCTTTTCTAACTATCCGAACTTCCCTTTGTACCTCATGCTTAGACCATTTTCCAATGCTCTTCATAACTTCATCATTTTCACTGTCAGTCCTCTAGACTTCTATACCATCACACTTAATAGTCTCTATTAGACCTACAAATATATTTTCCACTATTCTATCAACCTTCTATACCTCTATTTTATCACCATTCAACTGCCTCTTCACTATTTTCATTACTATAGGGCACATGATTGTCCCAACTATGATTCTTTCACTCTTTTCTTTCCTTTCCTTAAGCATATGACTCTTACACCACACTCTATCAGACCTAGACACATTTCCATCTACTTTTCTCTTCCATATGAAATCATTCTTCTTCACAACTGACTGAAAGTTATCTTCACCTCTTCTCTCTATTGTCCCAACTTTTTATGCCTTGAAATGGATGCCAATTCCTTATTCTTACCTTCATCAACACTTACAAAATCTTTTTTCTAAGCATGATGATCTCACCTTGCTCTTTTGTCTCTTCATTCAATGGAGTTAATATGAATGTTCTCCCAACCTTTTCAATTGTATCAGTGTTTTTTCTCCCATTATACATTGCTAACCTGTCAAACTGCTAGGGCCTTCCTAGAAACACATGGTAACAACTCATACATAAAATATCACAAACAACTTTATCTCTGTATCTACCAATTTGAAATTCAACTGAATCTTGTTCACTCACCACAATTGATTGGTTATCAATTACCCAAGACACTTTGTATGGATTTTCCATAGGCACTCTTTCCAAATTCAATTTGTCTACCATTTCACTACGTATCATGTTATCAGTGCATCCTAAATCCACTATCACCTTATATACCTTGTTTTTCCATCTGTAGGCTATCTGAAATAAGGCTCTTCTCTAAATCAGCTCCTTCTCCTTAGATGTCTTTAGGAGTTGTCTCTTCCTCATTAAACTTTTACCTATTTTAGGAGTAGCATGAATACTATTGGAGTTTGAACTCTCAGCATCATCTTCTTGAACAATCTGTGCTCTTCTTTCATTCTTTCTTTCTCCTCCACTTGATGTTAAACCAAATTTTTAAGGGCATTTTTAAGAAGAATGACCAAACTCATTTCAATTGTAGCACCTACCAACAAAGATGTTTGAATTTATTCCACCACCAAATCTTCCCATTGTGCCTCTATAACCACCTCTGAAATCTGCAACTTTCTCTTCCTTTTTGTGCACATCTTCTTGGTTCTCACTTGCTTCTCTTGGAGTAGAGAAAGATCCTTTTCCTCTTGTTGTGCTACCTCTTCCTCTAATTGTTTTCTCTTGTCTTCTTTTTACCTTTTCTTCAGCCCTCAATTCCATTTGATAACAATCTTCTACACTCCTTGGATTTTTCAAAGCCAATTCATCCTATATATTCAATCTCAAACCACCCAATTACCTAGAAATTTTCTCATCCTCATTCTCATTATGGTTAGATCTCATACTTAATTTGTAAAACTCTTTAGTGTATGATTTTACATCTATTTCCTTTTTCCTTGAACTTTGTAACCTCTTAAACATCTAAATAGAATAATCAGAAGGGAGAAATTTACCTTCCATCTTGGCTATCATCTTGTCACATGATACAATATTGGATTTTCCTTGCTTCCTTCTTTCTCACTACAAATAATCCCACCAAAAAAGTGCATGAACTTTAAGATTTTTCTTTGCAATCTTGAGTCTTTGTTCTTCTGGAATGTCTTCACACTCAAAGTAGTTGTCCAAAAATGCTATCCAATCCAATAACTCTTCTTCATTCAGGTTTCCACCAAACTTTTGAACATAAATCTTCACTTTATGTTTGTCACCTTTGATTTCCTTCAACAATTTGGCCATTCTCTGATCTTTTGAATCAAGTTCTTCCTCAACATCTTCAAACTCTTCTTCATCTTCATCATTTGAATCACTACTTTCAACTTCTTCTCTTCTCGTTCTTGTCTCTAAGGCTACCAATATCTCCTTAAATTCTTTGATCTCTCTAATATACTGAACCGTCAAGTCATTCATCTCCTTTTCCACCTTCTTTCCTTTAGGAAGCATCTTCTCATTTTTGCCTCTTCACCTTCCAATCTTTCTTTCACAAACTACAATAATCTTCCACAAATATCTATTACCTTTGCTCTAATACCACTTGATGCCAATCAGGGGAGGTCCCTCCTACAAACAACACAATTTCAAACAACCACAACAACTATTAGGTCACCAATCCTGAAAATCCACTCCATCACAACAAATTCTCACAATTCCTTATAGCATTGCAAATTGACTCAGTTGGGTATATATTTTAGAGAAGATCTTCACAGACCAGGAATGGTAACTTTTTAGGGACCCATTAGGGTGCACAAACACATATCAATAAGCCACAATAGGTTTCTTTGAAACATATTCTTCAAAACTAGATTTCCACGCCAACTAGACCCCAAATTAGGTCTATTTTACAAAGAAACTTCTCACAAATCTTTTTCTAAATCTCCAAAATCATGTGGGAAATAATATAAAAATTTCCAAACCTAAGAATGCTCAATTTATTTTTATAAAATCCTACACCAAAGTTCCAAAACCAAAAACCCTCTTTACAAGCCAATTACCTAGGGTTTTAGTGAAAATATCACTCCTGACCCTCACACAACCCTCCAACCACTTTAGTCAGGACCTATTAGGCCTTTACATACTCAATCCATTATCAAACAATTCTTCCCCAACATAATTCACACTCTTTACCATACCAAAACTTCACTATTTCACATGGAAAGCTCAATTTTCCCACCTAGGGCTTCATGCCCAACACTCCTTTAGGTCTCTCCTACAATATCACATGTACATACCTATTTACTAATGCATCAGACCCATTCCATAAGATATAGTAGCCACAGAGAGTGGAATGGGTCAATTTTTCATTTTTAAGACTTTCAAAACCCTTAAACCTACAAGTTTAGACCTGGTCTTTGAAACTCAACTACAAAATGCACTAAAATTAATGAAAAAACTTAAAATTGGATTCAAATGAAAGCTAAGACAATATACTTTGAAATCCAATTCAATTTGAATCAATAAGATGCTATACGGGCCATACAGTGACCCTGCAATTATAAAAAATATAGAAGTGGGAAAAATAGAGTATTATTATTGTATAAATCTTCCAAAGTGTTTCAACAACCATTACATAAAACTTCTTCACATATTTAAAGTGTCTTCCCATCAAAACCAATTGCTTCAAATACCCCAAATGACCTTTCAAATCTATGTGACCATTGGACTTCCTAATTTTCCCTTTTATAACATTTTCCAATTTTGCATTTTTGCACAAATAACAACTTTTCACTACTTTTACACTTTTAGCACTATTGACCTACTAATCACCAAAATTCCATCTAAAATGACTTATTACAATATTAAAATGGTCTAAGTGATGTTATTTAGTGCATATTGACTCCACACCTAGAGCCTACTCATCAACATCTTGAATTTACAAAAAAAATCCGAAGGTGCTCCTGCACCACAAAAGTTCCATGGCCCTAGAGTGAGTATACATAGGACTTCTCACCTAGCAGAAAACCAAGAGTTTTGTCACCTCAGAGAGTATGCATCTTTTTAGACAAATAGCTTAGATCTGATCGATAATGTGTTGGACAAACAATTGAGGCTTGATCCACCTTTTCATTTTCGCTTTTCTCTTCCTTCTAGTTCTTGTCATTGCATGATCATGTATCTTGTTTTGTTGAAAATCATTCACCCTTGTGTGCATTCTTTTGTGCTTATGTTGACTTGAGTTAGGATCTTAGATCCTGGGGGCTTAATCACTTCCTTCATCTTTTTTATCCTCGACCATCAACATTGGTATGATTGGACCCCTTCTTGAACATCTACTTTAGTGTGAGTTTGAAGCAAGTTCATCCTCTCACTAAAGTGGGGACTAATTATGGACAAAGAAAAAGTATTCCTTTTTTCTTGCTTGATTAAAGAATAAATGGTGATAAATTGGACTTAATAGGGCCTTAATTTAGTGTTGTGAGGTGTTTTACACATCCACATTAGGTCTTGGACCCTTGCAACCTTAATAAAATGAATTTAACGATGTCTTGTAAAGGTGTTGTAAAGTGTTGTAGAATAATTTCACACTTCTCTAGACTTAATGAACCCATTTTTTCTTAATTTAATATTGTAAAATAAATTTAATTGCATCTTCAAATTAATCTAGAAGACTTGTGAATTAAACTTGACTTTAATCTAGTGTTGTAATGTGTCCACATTCACATTGGATGTTGTTCCTTTCTAGGCTATGTGGACCTCATTTTAGTGATGTAAAGTGTAATTAATCACACTTTCACACTGAATTTTGTGTCCTAGGTCGTAATTAACTTTACATCATAATTAATAGGCCCCTATGGCTCCATATTGTGTATCCCAAGGCATAATTTGATGAAATAACTGACAAAGTCACCATATAAACCTGATTTTATTACTTCATGGAATTTTAGCTAACAGAATGACTCCTATGGAACCCATTCACCATTAGGGAAAAAATAGTCCCATCCAAGTGGGACCTATTCACCCTTGATGGTGAATGAGTCCGATTTGAGCCATTTTTGGGGTTTAAGCATAAAAATTTATGTTTTAAGTTTAATTTTTCTCCATGTCAGCCTTAGGGTTTAAATTAACAATAAAATTAGGTGAATTGCCTATAAATATAGGTCTCTAAACTCTAATTCATAATTATCTTAACAAATGAATTCATTCTTCACTCATCACTCATTATTCTTCTCAAGCAAGCTAGGGTTTCAACATTCCAAGTCATTCAAGATCATTTTTCAGACATTCAAGGGAAGATTCTTCATCAATTGCTATAGAAAATCAAGATCAAACATCATGGAAAGTATATAACTCCATTGTTTTATTCTTCATTACATTTTTTCTTAATTTTGGTTTAATTACATAAAAAGGGGTTTGACCAAGGCAAACCCCCATGCCCTAACATCCAACATTTATCTCTCTTTTCTTGCGCATTTGTAGATTTATGTATCTTGAAGATTTGGAAATCATTAAAGATCAAGTTGAAATTTTTTTGAAGACATATTCTTCCTTTCAAAGTGAAAATATCCATTACAAGTTACCTACAGTGCCAGAAATCAGACTTTCAGAGGTAGACACCTGGCAGGAACCGAAGTGTAGACTAAGGGCTTCAATTTCCACTTTTGGATTTTCAAAAATTCAAAAGTGGACTAATTCTCCATTAGTGGAAAATGAGTCCCACTGCTAGGTTTGAAAAAGGTTTTCTATAGTTTTCGATACACATTTGTCTAAAATAGGCTCTGGAATAGTTTCCCAAGTGTTGCACTAATTCACCCAGAATGGCAAATGAGTCCCAGTAGGCCAAATTTTTAGAATGAGAAACATTTAAAAATTCATTTCCAGTCTCCAGCAAGTTCTCAAGTGTACATATTCAATTCCATTCATTTCTATTGCAATTTACTTTCATTTCTAGGTCTTTTTTCATTTCACAAAGTGTTTTCAAACATCTTATATTTCTTTAGTTTTCATTTAGTAACCAATATCTTTATTCAATTTTATGAATTTAGATCATCTCATCTAGGAATATTTCGCCCACATCACTTTAATATTGAATGTAGACATTGCATTTTGGCCCATCTTTCCCATTTTAGGTGAAAAACCCTAGAAGTACTAGAGAAAGACCCTTAGGTGCCAAAATATTTGTCTCTAGTTCTCACATGATTTTATCTTATAGCATCACACATCATGCACTATTTTATTATTAACCCCTTTAATATTTTTATTGTGATCACTATAAATGTCATTTAGCACCCTAGATTATGTCTATATATCTAGAATTGACCCAAGTTAGTTTTATAGTAATGTGTCTTGATTACTAAAATTTAAAATCTAACCTTATTGACTATTTCACTTATGAGTTAACTTAGAAAATGTTTTGTTGATTTTCAAGATTATTTTATTATTAAAGACATAAGTTCATCTTATTGGAAATATCTAGAAGCTATGAAGGTCTATCACCTAGGAGATATATATGATTCCTTTCATAGAACATTTATGAGATAATTCTATGAAATCATCATCCTACATGCATTCCAAACTTCTTATATTTTATCCTTTCACTAGATACATATAAATCCTATTTTTGAGGGGTCTAAGAAGAAATAGTGACTTTCAAAATTCAATAGATTCCCCAAAATAACTTGTAAGCATTACCTATTATTATGAAAATATAGAATCCATAAATCAATGAGAGAATTTTTTAGTAGTTTGTATCGTTTTTAATCAAGTCCAAAAATTTTAGGTTGAAATTTAAATCCCAAATAATTTCACTCATGTAAATTATGCTTCCATTCAGGGAAACACTCTTAGATAATTCATAATAAGATTTCTAGATCAAGATAAACTCAAAATTTAGAATATTGGTAAATATATTCTTGTCACATAGAAAAAGATTGTTACATCTAAAGAATAATGGTGTACTTATTTATTTAATTTCTTTATCTTTTAAAAATGCCTCATTCTAGATGGAATAGGGATTGTAAAACTACATTTAAAAATTTAAAACAATATTTGGATAATCCACCTATTTTACAACTAGATATATTAGGATGTCCTTTTCTTATTTATGTTCGTACTTCATCTAATGCTCTTGCTATGTTATCTGCACAACATGATCAAAATGGTAAAGAACATTGTGTCCACTATATTAGTTGAACATTGATTGATTATGAAACATGATATATCAATACAAAAAATAACATTTGGCTCTTGTGTTTTCCACAAGTGAATTGAGACATTATTTGTTAAATGTTGCAGTCATGTTACAAATTTTGATCCATTGAAACAACTTTTCCCTCTAAAACTCATTTATTTGGACTCTTAGCCAAATGGGCGATGTCTTGATTAGATTAAAAATGGAAGGGTTAGTACCCATTACAAAATCTTCATAGAGGCAATTGAGGAACTCATGAGAAGTGAGAAACCCAAAAAACTAGAACATAAACTTAAGCTTAAACAATTTTACCAACAAAATACAACACAAAAAGCACACAAAATTGAGACCAATATAGAACCATAGGACATCTATAGGTCTCCCAACAACTTGAGACCAATGATCATATTCCATTCCTAGGAAAAAAATTGGAGCTTCTTTTCAAAAGTCACAAGCCCCTGCTAAATGGCTTGGGTATTCACCGTAACATTGTGAGCTAAGGTATCAACCATTTTTACCTTCCTTTTCTGCATATGACCATCCTCTCAACCATTCATAATCCATTTCCCTTGGTACTCCTTAATTCATCTTGAATAACCTAAAGAGTGAGGGTAGTGTTATTCACAGTTTATTTAGTATAATCGGTGATGAACTTGAGGCATTGTATGGTTTTCTCCTGATTATGATGGATGACATCAATCTCAGTCAGTAAATTCTTTTTTCTTCCTTAGTGCCAACAATGGCATGCAAATATGCTAAATCTTTTTCCCACCTTTCCCAGTTCTCAAATGACTTGGCCAAAGAGGAATTCATTTCCCAATGCTCCTTGTTCTCCACCTCCCTCGGCCATAGGACCTACTACTCAAGAACCTTTCCCTCCATAATTTGGATTCTTTCTTTAGCCATTACTAGCTGGCCCAAGAGCCACTTCATAATATCCCTCTGGATGTTGATTGTATTTCATATTTCAAAAATTATTTTATAGAGGGGGTCACTAGGGGCACAAATCAACCTAGGTTCAATTTTAGTTTCATCTAGATTGACACACAGATTAGGACAATTAAGGTTTAGGGTTAGAAACAAGGGTGTTGGGCACTTCAAAAATATTCAAATGAGCAGAAGAATGCAAAGGAGAGTTGGTTGGGGTGGGATTCCATGACTCATCACCATTTTATTTGTTATACTCCCCTAACCAAGAAGTCAAGATAGGTGTGGGTTCCAACAAGGGGGCGCATTTTATGGGGTTGGTGGAGGGGGGGAAGGGGGGGTTCATTAACAAGGGCTTTACCCCGGTCCCCTATGCTATGGAAAATGGTAGGAGGGGTTTCATCAAGAGTAATGAAGGGGTTGGGGTCCACAGAGGGATTGGTGGGTGTAACAAAGGATTTTGGCACCGTAATCCTTTCTAGCACTTCTAGGGTCTTTCACCTAAAAGGAGAAAGAAGGGCAAAAATGGGCAATTATCGCACTCAAAACTAATGCAAGAGTAGATGAAATATAAATTAAGTATGCCACTATAATGATATAAATGTAATACAATGAAAAATTAAATGAGTTATGAATGCAAAACCTAAGAAATGTAACTTTTTTGAAAACACATCGTGATATGCAAAAATGACCTAGATATGATTGTGAAACAAAATAGAAACTTGTAAAAATGGAAGTGTGCACCTGAAAGTTGGAACTTGGTTGGATGGAGGTCTAGAATGCTATAGAGGACACTGAGAAGGCACACTATGACTAATTACCCATTTTGGGAAAATTAGTCCCATTTCTGACAAAGTTTGTCAGAACAAGTTTCAAGGTACTGGGTGCCCAGATCTGAAGAAAACTTACTTTCTATACTGATAGTGGGACTTGTTATGCAATTTTCACCTACGGGCTCAATCAGGGGAAATTATGTTTTAAATTCGGCACGTGGATTAAATGTGGCTCTTGTAAGGGTTGAGCCTAGCGTGCAGGTGTTTAGTTTTCATTGGGAAGGTCTTCATCTGATGCTATTTCATAGGGAAGTCTATTGGAAGCCTTGCCTCAATCAGATTTGGCACAAAACTCCCTAGATATAAAGTCACTGAGACCCTCCAGTTGTCTTGTCGACTGGTTGTTGTGCTATATTTATTCAGAATCCTCAGGTCACTGGGACATTTTGATCACCATGAGTTTTCTATCTCTCCCCAACTGAGGAAGTCCTGCTGACAGTCATTCACAAGGTTAGCATCAGGGAGAAGTTTGGGGCTCGCTGTAATGTCTGGCTGATGGTGGAAGTCTCGACGAAATGGTTTTCCTTCGGTGTAATGTCTTACCGAAAAGCGATGGTCTTGCCGATGGTTGTAAACCTTTGGTGTGACTAATGGAACCCGCCATGATGTCTTGCCGATAGAGGAAAGTCTCCTTGATAGTTGTTCACCACGCCATCATTGGAGATAAAGTTTTACATTTGCCACGAGGCCTTGCTGACCCAGTAAGGTCTAGCTGAAGCAGGATGCCTTCGGTGTATATGGGGACTTCACTGTAAGGTCTCACCGAAGTGAAGCGGCATCACCAAAGAAGTAGGAGCTTGAGGAGATGTTTCAACAATTGACAAAGGTCTTGCTGACAGAGGGGTGCCTTCAGTAATATTTTGAGTTTAGGGAGAAGTCTCCCCGACCCGATAGTCTCCCCAACTGAAACAAAGGGAGCTCAATAAGAGTTCTCGCTGAAGCAAGGTGGCTTCGGCGAGAGGTCTTGCCGACTACATAGAGTCTCGACGACATGGAGTCTCATCGGTATAACCTCTGGCTGACAGGATGGGGTCTCCCCAAAATGAAGATGAGCTCGCCAGCAAAAGGGAACATCATCGCTATGAGGTCTTGCTGACCAATGAGGGGTCTTGGTTAAGGGTTGTGCCTTCGGCAAGAGGTCTCACCGACACATGGGCATCTCACGGATGGAGGAGCACAACGATATAATGATAATGGCTTCGGCATAAAGTCTTCCTGACTTGCCAGTGTCTCACTGAAATAAATGTTTGAGCTCAGGGAAAGTGGTTTGTGTTCACTAAGAGGTCTCCCTGACCTGATGGTATCTCATCAAAGGATGAGGAGCTCGATTAAAGCTCTTTTCGACAATGGAGAGTCTTGCTGATAGTGATGGACTTGCCAATCAAAAAGGGGTATTCACATGACTCTTAGCGCTCGCTATGTCCTCTTGCCGAAGGTGAAAGTCTTGCTAATGGTTTCAGGGATGTTGATATGACTTTTGCAGCTTGATGTAAACTCTCACCGATGGGTGTATGCTTGCCAATGCTGATGTAGAGTATAATCACATCGGGGAGACATAGTGGGTGTCTCACCAACATGTGATTTAATCTGAGTGACCTTTGACTATCTAGCAATCCCATGTAACATCTGTTCATCTAATTGGAGGAGGCTACAAGAGATCCATGGTAGTTTGACCCGTGCAAAGAAGATCAGCGGAACATAAGCAATGTGGATTTACTCTGAGAATAAAGTGATGAATCAGTTTGATATCTAGGAGGTGTCATCGGTAAACAGAAGGGCGGAGACAGCAGAGACAATTGGGATGTCAATTGGCGAGGGTCGATAGAAATTAATGATAATACCTTAGGGCATTCAAGGTAGTTCAGCAGGGAAGTTCGAGGGTGGACACGGAGGCCATGAAGTTAATACTGTGGTTGCAAAATATCTAAAGGCTTCTCCTGGGAGCGACTCTTCACCAACATGGACAGTGGGGATGTAACATTAACTTCATTCAAAAGATCTAAGGGGAAGATCTTTATGAACGCGGATATTTTTGTAAGCCCTAAGGGGCTGGGTCTTTTGTATATATGGAATTTTTTCCTTTTTTGTAGATAGTTCTTTCTTGGTGCTTTTCTGCTTTTGTGACTTGTGGAGTTCTTTACAGAAGAGAGGCTATGTTTTGTAACTCATGACAGGCATGTATATCAGTGTTTCACCATTGAAATCAATGAATATAAGTGCTTTACCTTTTCAATCTTTCTATTAGATTGTGTGCATTCATATAATTGATGAAATTGCTTGTGAAACTATATGATTCCTTTTGGTTGTCTTATTTCAACACCTTTTTGTAGAGAAATATGTATTTTTGTAGGTTGTGAGATGTGTTCAAGATGTAGTACTCTCTATGTTGTGAAGTTACTTCTTCCTTCTAGGAGTGTAGCCATACAAACCTTTTCATGAATTTTTTATGCAGAAAACATATGTGATTGAGTTGTGTACAACTAAGCTTTTGTCATTGACTGAAATTGTTTGTGTAAATTGTGTTATGTGTCTTCTTAGTAAATTTGGTGCATCACCATAGAAATAGTGTTTTCATTACTTTTTATGCTTTCTCCTTCTCCCTTTTCCTTAGAAGATCAATAGTTAGGTGACACCATAGGAAGTCGGCCTTCTCTGGAGGTTGACCTCTGTTTACAAGAAACCCACATCTTTAGAGGTCTTCCCATGTTACATTGAAGTGTTGAACATTGGTTCAACAGGGTGCAATTTTAGGTGATAACAGGACTAATTCGTCACCAATCGTGAATTAGTCCACCTCTGAATTTCTAAAAACTCAAAGTTGGAATCTGTAGCTTTCTGTCTACTCTTTCTTCTCCTTAGATACCTGAATCTGAAATTCTAATTTACGACACTTTGGATGACTTCTTGTTGATGATTTGACCTAGTTGACAAGGAGATGATCTCAATAAGTTTGCAACCTATTCTTTGATGTTTTCCAACCCTTCAAGGTACCTAAATCGACAATCACACAAATAGGAAGAATAGAACAAAAACCTTGGTCAAACCCTTTTTAGGTAATTAAACCACAATGATGAAACAAAGTAATGAAGCATGCAACAATGGAACAAAAACCTTGCCTTGATGATTGATCTTGATTTGTTGCAACAACAGATGAGTATTCAACCTTTGAATGTCTAGAAATGATCTTGAATGCTCTCTTGATTTCCTAGCTTGCTTGAGAAGAATGATAAAATGAATGATAGATGAATAATGAATGAGTTAGTTGAATGGGGTGAAATAAGAGGGAAAATCATGTATTTATACACAATTATGCCCTAATTCCAAAAAATACCTCATTATAGGCCGACCTTAGGTCTTAATACATAAAAACCTGAAAGTAATTTCAACTTGTCTTGAATTTTGTGCCAAGAGGGGCTAATTCACCCCTAATGGCGAATTAGTCCCACTCAAGGCTTTTGAGTGGTTGTTGGGAATTGTGATCATTTACATAATGTTTGTCAGGTTCTTTAAGAAGACACTTAAAATATGGCCTATAAGTGCATAAAGGGGCCATTAAGCATAAGGAAGATGTAAATATTGATGACAACCCTAGAAAAGTGTGAAGGTTTGTTACAACACCTGACAACACTTGGAAACAGGACTTGGTAAGGGATAAAAAAAGGAATATTTAGATGAATTATAATAAGAATAGTCTAGAAAAGTGTAGAAATGTGTTACAACACTTCACAACAACCTTTACAAGACATCATAAATTCTTAATAATTTAAATATTCAAGACCTAATGTGAATGTATAAGTTACATTACTACATTAAATCTAAGCAAAATAGGCCAAGAATCATAGGAAAAAACCCAAATGATCATGAAAATATCCAAAGATCCATTTTTCTACAGTACATTTAGCCCCCACTTTAGTGAGAGGATGAACTTGCTTCAAACTCACACTAAAGTAGACATTCAAGAGATACCCAATCGTACCAATGTGGATGACAAAGGATGACAGAGATCAAAGGAGGTGTCCAAGCCCCCAGGATCGAAGATCCAAAGTCAAATTGACATAAACAGAAAAGGACACACACAAGGTGAATGATATGCAACAAAACAAGATACACGAGCATGTAATGACAATAACTTAAAGGAAGAGAAGTATAAAGGTGGATCAAGCTTCAATCATTTTTCCAACATGTTGTGGATCATATCTAAGTTGTTTATCCAAATATACATACTCACTATGGAAATTATAGTTGTCTGTAGGGTGAGAAATCCACAACATACTCACTCTAAGGCCATAAAACTTCTGGCTGTCCACTGGGTGAGAAATCCATAACATACTCACTCTAGGGCCATGTAACTTTTGGTTGTCTATGGGGTGAGGAATCCACAAGGTGGCTATGGGGAAATTCATGCCTCAAAATGGGCTTTCTCGCTCAACCATAACAAAGTTATACCTCCTAATAACTTTGATAAGGCACCACAATGAAAAATGTTGTTTTGTGCTTCATGAGACAAGAAAATCTTTGTATGCTTGGAACTCATGAACAAATGCAATGGAACCACATGCATGCAAGTTGTGTTATGTAAGGTGGCCATGTAAATAAAAAATGTAAAATGCAAAATATGTTCAAAGGAGTCTTGTTTAGTTCATGTGAGGTCTATCACTTAGGGAACATTGTGTCGAATATCTCCAAGAGAGAACCAATCAAAGAATAGAATATTCACAACTTAGGGGATGCAATGCATCACATCAGGCCACTAAGAGGAATGTAATATGCTAAGATAGATCACACTTATGAAGGACATCAGAACCAATGTCATCCACAAAGTGACAAAACATTGTATGAAACAAGAAGGTTGCAATGAGAACTAGGAAAAAGAAAAAAATGCAAAATGAATAATGCCAATGTATGCCCCCACTTTAAAGGAATTGCTACAGACCGTTCTGTGAGAAATTTCTTTAAAGTAGAAGAAGAAGACATATGAGATTACTTGGAAATCCCTATTCCAAGTCATATGTTTATTAATTGAGCTACATCATGAATAAGTACATCACATGCAAGCCCACTTAAGACATGTTGTCAACATCCCAAGCTTGCTCTTAAATATGTTCATGAAAGGTTAACAACTAGTCAAAAGAGACAACAACAAGTGACATACGAGGAAAAGGCTAATCAACCCCTTGCCCCCATATAGTGAAGGAGAAATCTGAGCCAAATAGGAATACAATAAGTATCAGGTAGAGGAATTAGGTGCTCCAACACAAGGAAGAGCACCACACTCCTTGAGATGTTGAATTTTTTTGTTTAAAGTCTTAGATGAAAGCAGAGATAAGGGAGATAACCCTAAATCTTTCTTGAAAGAGTATGATATGTCAGTTTGTTGCATGTGTTCATTGCATCCATCTGTAGGAGGGAGATTTTGTTGGATTTTGTTGATATGTGGTTGTCATGGATGTCAATACTATTGTCCTTGAAGACATTAGAAGTTGTATATGTCAAGGATATTAAGAAAATTGTAACAAAATAAGTTGCAGGTTGTTAGTGGTGAATTGAAGTTTAGTCTCTTGGTTACCTTAGTACATTTATGATTGGAGGTTTTGGATTAAAGGGTTTCTTCTCAAGTATATATAGTTTATCCACATTAAGTTTTAAAGATCTACATGAAGATTTGATCGAGTTATGAGCAGTTGTGCTCTAACAATCATTTTGGTGCTTCAGTTGGTGTTCTTGAAAGAATATGAAGTGATTATAGTAAGTTCAGTTGTTGTAGATGCTTCTCTAGTGATTCATTATATTTTTTGATGTTTATATATCATTATCTATCTATGTTGTACATCCACATTGATCGTTGTGCTTGCGAATAGAGATTTTCTCTTGCATGCTCATGCTTTTCATGTTCTTGGCTGACATGGTGTTGTAGCATGTTGTGGATCTTCAAGGAATAATTTTTGAAGGTGTTTCTTGTTCAAGGATTTTTTTTGGGTCTTCATTATGCTGTGGCCAACATTGGTAACTCACACTAGAAATTATTATTCTTTTGGGCCGACAATTTGCATGTCTTATTATTTTGTTGAGGTCAACATGTAGCAATGTAATCTCTTGTTGCAGATATATATAAGCAATTTTTTATTCCATTTTAAGGGGATGCGTGTGTGAGATGTGTGAATAATTCCATAATCATTCAAAGGTAGAAGCAGGGTATGAAGAAGAGTGAGTAGATTGTGACAAAGTGTGCATGTGCTTAACTGAAACTATAATAAGGAATTAGGAGATGCTATTTTCTCAATTCAAAATCTTGTGGATGTAATCTAAATGTTTCTATAATACAGTGTGTCTTCTTTTGGGCAGTAAGCCTTTCTATATTTGAGCAATGAGCTCTAGGTAGTGTGCTTGAGTGCAAGTGCATTCCCCATTTATTTTTCTTTATACTTTTAATAGGGTATAATCTTTTGGACTAACCTCCACCATGTTTTTTCCCCTAATAGGGTTTCCATGTAAAAAATTTGGTGTTATGTGTATTTTTGATGTGTTGATGGTTTATGATTTCATGGTTGTCTATTAGAACTGAGAATAAGGATAATAATTTTCATAAGTTTAAATTTCTAAGACAACTAATTCACCCCCCCCTCTCAGTTATCTACCCTTGTGTTTCCAACAATGGGTATTAGAGTAGGTTCCTCAAAATAAGTTTGATAGCTTGAGGTGATTTGGGATGGAAACATACAAGAAAGACAGTCCAACATCTGATGGAACAAATTATTCTCTATGGAAGGCTCGAATGGAGTGTCATCTAAGATGCATTGGTGAACCCTTCTAGAATATTACAAGGAATTGGTATGTTATCCCAAAAAATGTTCCTTCTATTGCTGCTGAGATTAAGGATGTCGAGTACAATATCAGGGCTAAGGAAGCATTGTTAAGTGCTCTGACTAATTCTGAGATGACAAATGTTATAGATTTGAAGAATACTTATGAGATCTAGAAAAAGTTGGAAACTTTGTATGAAGGTGATGCATATGTGAAGGTTGCTAAGCTACAAAGCCTGAAAGGGAAATATGAAATGTTGAGAATAGGTGATGATGAGAACATTATTTATTTCATGCAAAGAGTGAATGAACTTGTGTGTAGTATCCAATGTGTTGGTGAAACATTGGATGAATCATAAATTGTTGCCAAAGTTCTCAAATCCTTTCCTTCTCCATACAAAGCCAAACCTATTGCTATTGAGGAGATCTGGACTGTGAAAAATGTAACCAGAGACATGTTGATTGGTAAGCTTACAAATTTTGAGTTAAGTGAGTTTGGTGATGCTCTTCCTAAGATAGAATATACATTCAAAGCTACTACCTCTAGAAAGGATAAGCAAAGATATGATCTAGGAGAAAGTTTTTCTAGAAAGATAGTCAAGTATGAGGAGGAAATGAGAGAGATTGAAGAAGAGGAGAGAAAACTAGATGGGCTTGATGCACTTATTGTCAAAAGGGAAGCTAGAGGAGAAGCTAATTATAAAGGGAAATTACCTATTAAATGTTTTCCTTGCAATAAGATAGGTCATTTTGCATCAAGGTGTCCGAAAATAGTTCCTAAGACAACACCTAATAAGCCTAGATTCCAAAGAAAGTGTTATTATGTTGCTAATGAAGGTGTGACAGATGATGAATCTAATAAAGGAAATGTAAGTGAAGATGAATGGGTATTTATTGCTATCAAGGAAAATAATATTGCCCCTACTGAATTTGCTAGTTGTACAAATGTGGCGAAAGCTCTAGCAGCCAGAGTTGAAGAAAAACATGAATGGGTGATTCACAGTGGATGCTCTCATCACATGAAAGGTGATAAAAGAAAATCTGTGAGCCTAGAAAACTGTGATGGTGGTGTTGTAAGATTTGGTGATGAAAAAGATGGTGTAATCCATTCCAGAGGATCCATTTCTCTTGATGGTAAGAATAATACTGATGATGTTCTATATGTGGAAGGTCTAAAGCACAATATCTTAAGTGTTGGACAAATGGTTGACAAGGGATACAATCTTCAATTCATGAATGGAAACTGTAGAATATTGGGAAGTTCTGGAAATGTGATTGCTTTAGGTATAGAAACAAAAGGTAGCATCATTCACCTGAATGCTATTGGTAAAAGTTGTCTGATTGCTCAAGTTGATGAAATTTTGTTGTGGCATATGAGAATATGTCATGTAAACTTTGAAAATATTATCAAGATAAGTTCTACTCATGAAGTGATAGATCTTCCTAAGTTGGTAAAGCCTACTAATACTATATGCAAGGAATGTCAGTTAGGGAAGCAAACTAGAATTTCATTTAGAGAAAACAAAATTGTTCAAATAAAGTGTTGGAGCTTGTTCATACTAATTTATGTAGTCCTTCTAGAGTTATAATTTTACAAGGAGATAGGTACTTCATGTTACTTATTGATGATTACTCTAGATTGATGTGGGTTACTTTCTTAAGGGAAAAAATTGAAGCTCTAGGGAAATTCAAGATTTTTAAGGCTATGGTTGAGATAGAGACAGGTCTGAAGATTAAATGTTTGAAATCAGATAGAGGTGGTGAATTCACTTCCCATGAGTTTAATTATTTTTTTGAAGAGCATGGGATAAATAGACAATTAGCTACCCCGTAGACCCCTCAGCAAAATGGAGTTGTGGAAAGGAAGAACATGACAATTCAAGATGTTGTTAGGACTATGATGCTAGAAGGAAATGTTCTGCATATCTATTGGAGAGAAGATGTGAGTACTAATATTTACACCCTCAACTAGGTATAAGTTAAAGGTGATACTAGTAAGACCCCTTTTGATCTATGGTCTCGTCATAAGCCTATTGTTAGATATTTCAAAATATTTGGGAGTAAATTATATATCAAAATAGATGAAGATATAGGAAAGTTTGATGCTAGAAGTGATGAAGGAATTTTTCTTGGTGATTCTACTAAAAGTAAGGCCTACTGGTGCTACAACAAGAGATTGAGGAAAGTAGTTGAAAGTGCTAATGTCAATGTTGATAAAAACATAGATAGACCATCAAGAATCTTTAGATATGATTCAAATGATCAGACTAATAGTTCAGCCATAGGAAAGAAAGTTCAGACTCAAAATCAAGTCTAGATCATTCTAGTAAATCACAAAAATCAAGAGGAAGGAACTAGTGAAGGTGCATAAGAGAGATCACAAGAGCCAGAAGTTCAAGAACATCCTAATAATCCAAGGTATGTAAGACTAAATCATTCAGAAGATTAAATTATAGGTGATAAGAAAAAAGGTGTTTAGACTAGGAGAAAATTTGCAGAAGAATATTGTTTGATTTCAAAGGCTGAGCCTAATAGTGTCAATGAAGCATGCAAAGATGAACATTGGGTGGAAGCAATGAAAGAAGAACTACAAAAAATTGAGAAGAATAAAACATGGATTCTTGTTCCTATACCTAAGGACGAAAATGTAATTGGAACTAAATGGGTCTTTAGAAACAAATTGAATGAGCAAGGTAAAATTGTTAGAAACAAAGCTAGACTTGTGTGCAAAGGATATTGTCAGATCAAATGAATTGACTTTGAAGTAAAATGTTCCCTTGTTGCTTAGATTGAAGCTGTGAGACTATTTTTTGCCTATGTTACTTACAAAAACTATAAGGTTTATCAAATGGATGTCAAGTCAACATTTTTAAATGGCAAATTGGAAGAAGTGTATGTTTAGCAACCTGATGGATTTCAATTAACTGATTAGGGAGATATGGTTTTTCAATTGAAGAAAGCATTGTATGGACTTAAGGAAGCCCCAAGTGCATGGTATGCAAATTGGACAAGTATTTGTTGAAACTTGGATTTAATAAAGGTATTGTTGATAGTAATTTGTATTTCAAGATTGATGATGAAAAAGATTTTAATTTTGAAGTCTTTGTTGATGATATTCTTGGCCTCCTACAATGATTTGATAACTAAGATTGTACAACCATGATTCAGAGATTGGACATCTAACTTGAATAGTTATTTCAATCATCATGAAGGTGCATTTAACTTGTCAACCCAAGCACATAAACTTGAAATGGGTCAGCACAGTATGTGCACTAGGAACTCAAAGTAGTCAGTGCATTCTACAACTAAGAAACACAATGTTGAAAGTAAATTTCTTGAAAGCGAAAGAGACAAATCGTGAACATTAATCAATGACTATGCTAATCTAAAATGCATAAAAGGAATAAAAATTTGACAACAAACAAGACACTATTATGTTTGCTTTGGTTGTAGGAACAGTCACAAAATGGAGTTCTAGTGGCTTCAGGAACAGTCGATGCCAAATTTCTAACTAAGTACTAAACAATAAGTAATACTAAAAAAATTCTAAACTAATAAGACAAATTACTCACCAAGTGGGACCCCTTGGATAAGTATCCTCTAAACTAATAAGAACTCAAGTGCTTGAACTCAAAAATTTATTTCATTCACTATAAATCATGCATACAAGAGAGTAATGTATTTGTATCACTAAAACTAGAGAATGAGAGTACAACATCAAATCATTATTTATACTAAAGCTAAACAAGGGAGTCAACTCCACGACTAGGAGGACGCCATTTAGGGAAAATAGAGGAAAGTGAAGCAATGGCGGTTATAGATGCATGGAATCTAGTTAGACATGCAAGTCCAAACATAGATCTAGCACAACAGTAACACCCATGCATGCTCAATCATTAAGGTCCACTATAAGGTGGGTAAGTTCAGTTACATGAAGAATCTTTTTTCGTTGACTTCCTTTGACCTGGAGCGATTCCTCAGCTGGACATTATGGTGCATGCCTAGCTGGTAGTATCTTCCTCAACTTATCACATTAAATTTGCATGGAAAAGTTAGTACACATAATAACTACACATCTATAACCACTCTAAGTATCATTCATCAATTACATGAAAAATCAATACAGATAACGTCCCACATAATATGACAAATGTCATTAAAGCTTGCAGAGATAGGATAATGTCAAATGTCAGTGGTTTGAGGGAAACATTATGCAAATAACAACATTTAATCATCAAATTTCAAGAAATCAACCAGAAAATAGACTATGAATTCTACCTAAAACTAGACAAAAAATTGGGCTCATCACTCACCCCAACCTAACATTTTGTTGGTCCTTCAGTAGGGGAAGAGTTGATTTTTTGCTTGGTCATGGCTCTGAAATTTGCAATTGAGAGTTGTCCAATATTAGTGGTTGTAGTGTGTGAATCAGGGTCCTAATAGAATCCTCCCAATCTATCAAACCTATTCCATTTCCGCTTCTCTACAGCAACGTCAAACTGGTAAAATCTGGATTTTGGCACATGCCACATGAGCATGGGTGGCTGGAAAGTCAGGGGAATCCAAAGTCACCCCTGTGTTCTCCCAATCTCAATATACCTATCAATTATCTTTAGTGTTGCCACATAATTATGGATGGAATGAGGCTCAACTTGTTTCAGCTCATCAGTCAAACTATTCCATCCTTGTGAAAAGCATCCCCTCATGGTTCCCTTCTTTTTGTTGTCTTTACCTCATACTCATCGTAAATTACCTCAATCCAAGGCATAATCCTATTTCCATAACTTGGTCTGAGCAACATTGTATGTCATTCTCTGTAAATATCCCTTGGGTTGCTTGATTCAGCTCTAATAGGCAGAGGGATATCAAACTCCAATTTCTTATAAGGACCATGTTGTCCCCAACTAATCTCATTTTTCACCCAAGACATGAATTCTCTCAATTGAACATCCCCATCATACAGTAGTGGATTCCAATCATGGTCTTTTGTGACAACATAATTATGTAAATAAAATTCATATAGAAAATTCTTCATTTTAAGTGAGGCAATCCTATAAACATTGAAGAATTTCATGGGTGTGTCAATAGAAGGATTCAAACCTGAGGAAATTCTTGACATCTTAAAAGGGAGATATTTCTCTTTCAGGAGAAGAGAATAGACCCTTGGAGGGGTCCTACATTCCAGAATCTTTGGTGTCAAAGTTGCCATATCATCCACCCTCTACCTCAGGGTGGAAATTTCTATATTTCTATCCTCAATCTGTTCACCCTTCTTTTGAATTTCCTCCTTAAATTTCCATTTTTTCTTTTTCCATTCCTCCTCTCTTCTATGTATTTCCTTCCATAAATTTAAAATTGTTGTATGTAATGTAAAATCAGTAGGATTATGGATTCCTACCAGTGTTTTTCATGGTGGCTCTTCATATGGCACTATTTGCATGCACTTAGGTTGTCTAGTTATCTTTGGCTATAAGGGTGTTTTTTCTTCTTCCTTTTGCTGCAGGGACTCTTGTTCTTGTTGTGGCTATAGAAACTCCTACTCTGATTTAGGCTGTTGTTGTAGGACCTCTTTCTCATGCTGCAGGAAGTCCTTATTTTCCTCCAATTCTTTTGCAATGTTAGCAAGATCGACCAGTGTTATATTTGTTGCTCTCCTAAACATGTCTTCTTCTTCTTCAACATTCTCCTGCTGCATTGGAGCTTTAGGTTCCTCATCTGACGTCTCACCAGGTTTAGGGCTTTCCTATGGAGGCATACCAATCGAAGACCCAACTAGTCTTGATTTCCTGGGAGGTCTCTCACATTTTCCTTTAGCTACAGGATGAACAGTATCAACCTTCCTCTTCTTAGAACTTGGCACTTTTCTTTCTATAGGTTGTGTTTTAACCTTCCATTTTCTCATTTCTACCTCTCTCTATTGTGCACTGGTTTTCATCAGGGTTTCAAGTGGAAAGACATCATCGGAATATGAGGAAGAGCTTTCTTTTTCTAAATGTTTTGTTCCAAAAGAACTAATTTCTATGGTTTCTTCTGTTGCAAGAGGATTCACACTAGAGCCAACACCAGAGGTTGAAGCACTAGGAATTGCTTTAGTCATGCTTACTCGCTTGCTAGACCTACGAGATTAAGGCAAAGCCCTATAGTGCAAGTGCTCAGGTCTAATTTGATCAATATTTATAAACTCTTCCCAAGTCATCCCAAATACATCATGTAGAGACTTTTCAACTAACAATTTAATCAAGCAATGGTGGGAAACAAAATTATCCCTACCTTTTTGGGTCTCGACTACCATAATCAAGAGAAGATTGTACATCTTAGGCACATTCATCCTCCTTTTGTGCCTCGTATGATTCAAAATATTGAATTGGAAATAATGCAAATTTGACTAGCTACCCTCACAAGTGATGTACTTGATAACATACACAACTATCTACTTCCATGGCTCGGGCAGAGACATTCTCTTTGCACCCTATTTTTCTATACTCAATGGGGGGTCGTTTGGCTCTATAAACTTGGCCCTAGCTAATTTGGCGTCTCTAGAAGTAGGGTAATTTTCACCATCAGTAGGTAACCATGTGAACTCTGTTGCTACAACTTCCAACCCTTTTACTATGGCTTTTCCTTCTGAAAATGTCTAGGAAAATTCAAGGGCCATGCTTTCATCAAAGCCATCCAACTTCAAGAAGTAATTTAACCATCCACAGTTTCTAAATTTTGTCAAGCATTGTGCATCCTACAATAAAATATCATGCATCATGGGTTCATTTTGAATTAACCCACCTCCCATTGTCTACAATCAAACAAATTCTCTGCAAATTCTTTCCTGCAATTCCCATCTAAAAATCAAATGCACTTTCCTACAGTATCTACTAAATTCTTGTACCAACCTACTAAATTTCTAGTGCAAGTGTTGACTGAATTTCCTTTCTTTTCTTTTTTCCTTTTTACTTGCAACTCAAGATTATGACATGGTCAATAATGGAAAGAACAGAGTGATAAAGGGGAATTATGATAGGAAGAAATGGCGGTTGCAGTTATTGTCACTTCACACATGCAAGTTGTATTTTCACTTAGATTTCAAATGAGCTTATTGTCACTTCACACATGTAAGTCATCCTTTCACTCGGATTTCAAATCAACTCATTTTGAATTTTTTGGCATAGCCTAAAATGATTTGACACATGGGAAATGAATTCACAAAATATTTGCATCTTTTCTTTCCCCTCCCCCCAACCTAAATTTGGACATGTGTCTGCACATGTGAGATGGGAGTGGTGATTGACAGGTAATAATGGCATTTATGTGAATATATATGCTAGTGTAGAGTGATTAAATGAACACACTTAAAAGATGATTAAAGATAGCAATTAATGCACACATACTTGAATGTGTGGGAGATTTGTTACAAATATCGTGAATAAAGTAACGCTCACCTTTTTGGAGAATAAATTGAGCAATAAATGAAGTGAAATGAGGTGAGGTGGAATGAAGTGATGAAGAGAGAGAAAGGTGGTAATGGATGGGTGGATGGGAAGATGATGAAGAAATGGACTTCCACATAATTGAAAGTATTTATTATGAAAAGTAAGTACCTTAATTAGCCAGAAGGAGGGACACTAGGTCCACTACCTTCGGCTGCAGGAAGCTCTAAGTGTTGGGTGAATTGATGTAGGAAGTCTTCTTTGGGAGCTGGCTTGTGGTATAATCTGAAGTGATGACCATTGACAAGTAATTTTAACTTGACAAGGTCAATGGTGGTAAGTTGAACAACTCCATTAGGAAATACCTCAATAACTTCATATGGTCCTGCCACCTTGTCTACAATTTTCCTACATTGTCTTGGTATCTTGAATCATAGAGCAAGGCCCAATATCCTAGTTTGAATTTCTTATCATTGATAAATTTGTCATGCCACTTGATACTTTTATTCTACACTACTTTTGTATGCTACAGGGCTTCTCTTCTTATCTCATCCAAATCATTTAGTCACATGATTCTTTCTCTTTGTGCATCAAAAATATCCATCCCCAAATCTACTACAATCCGCAGAGTCTTATATTCAAATTTGACTAGCATCATAGATACCTTTCCATACAACAACTCAAATGGGGTGAAGCTTGTAGTTTTTTTCCAGGTTGTCCTATAGGCCCAAATAGCTTCTGGTAATCTATTTGCTCAATCCTTTCTATGGACAACTACTTTTTTAGTCAGAATGGCTTCAATTTCTCTGTTGGTCACCTCAACTTGGCCATTAGCCTGGGGGTGATAAGGAGTAGACCTCCTATGTCTTATATTACATTCATTCACTAGTGCTGCAACAAGAGTTGATGTGAATTGAGCTCCTTGATTAATCACTATTTCTCTTGGGACTCCATATCTTGTGAAAATATCCTCAGAAAGAAAATATTCAACCTTGTTACCTCTTGCATGCTTCATGGCCTTAACTTCTACCCATTTTGTCACAAAATCAGTGCATACTAATATATAATACTTACCATTTGATGGAGGGTCAATTGGTCCCATAAATCCAATCCCCACTTGTTAAAGCGAGTGATTACTGGGTATGTGCAAGATTATGATGGGCCAAAAAGTGGCAATATGATAGGTATGTGGCTGATGACTTTTTTTTACCCAAAATTAATGAAGCAAAAAGTGTTTTCAAAGGATATTCTCATCTTTCCACCAATATAAATTATGCTTTACTTTGAATTTTATAAGTAATTATTATTCATTTTCCATTCAAATTATGACTAAAGTCCTAATTGATAGGTTTATTGAAAACCATCTATAGATTTCAAAAAGCCTCACATTTTTTGAATCCAAAACATGCATCACATTATATGCTTCACATACTATAGGATTAAAAAAAGAAAATTTGAATTTTATGATTTTTTGACCAAGTTAAGGTGGTCAGACATATGAGTTTTTATATTTTTAAAAAGTTGTAATAAAAAAATCATAATTAATTATTTACTTGGGAAAAAATTACAAAAAAATATGCATCATTAGGACATGAGTCCTCTAATTATATCTAAAATCTTATAAAAAAATATTATCATTTTATTGTGGTTAGGGTGGTCAGACATACACCTACTTCTTATTTTTTAAACAAACCTAGCTGTTTAGAAACTACATTCAATTTGCTATAGATTCTATTCTTACATATTTTTAAAATAATATAGATAACTTATTCAAATTTTTGCGTCAAGTTTCCTAACTCTGATTTTTTTTAATTTTTTTCCAGTTAAGGGCCTATTTTTTTCATGATGATCCTACACATACCCTGCTACCTGAGGGAAAAGTGGCATCTCATCAGACCTGGTTGGTCTGCCAATTCTTTGACATCTATCACACTTTCTGGTATACCTTCCTATATCCTTGTGGAGTGTTGGCCAGTAATGCCCTATGTTGAAAACCTTCATTGTCGTCATCTTGGCTACAAAGTGTCCTCCACATGGTTTGTTGTGACATGCATGCAAAATTTCATATGTGTCATCTTCTCTGACACATCTCCTCATGACATGGTCTGGTCCAATATAAAAAAACATCCAACAATCCAAGAGAAAGGAAATTCTTTTTCAATGAGTGCCCTTTTCTCTTTTGGGGAGAAGTGAGAAGGAACTCTACCTGTGACCAAGTAATTGGCTATGTCAGCATACCAAGGTGTTTGTACACTAGGGGGGAATAGATGCTCATTAGGAAAAGAGTCATCTATAGGTTGATTGTCTTCTGTTGTAGTTAGTCTTGAAAGAAAATCTGCAACAACATTGGCCTTCCCTAGCTTATTCATAATGGTTATATCAAACTCCTACATCAATAATAACCATCTTTCCAATCTATCTGTGATCAAAGGTTTATTCATGAGATACCTAATGGTTGCATGATCATTGTGCACAAAGATTTGGTAGCCTATTATGTAATGTTTGAATTTATTCAGTACATAGATTACTGCCAACATCTCTTTCTTTGTCACTATATAACTGAATTCAGCTCCTTGCAATTTTTTTCTAACAAAGTAAATAGCATTTTCAATAGCTGCCTCTTTCTATCCTAAGACTTCTCCTATGACATAATCTGATGCATCAGTGTAGATGTGGAAAGGAAGCTTCCAATTAGGTCCCTTGAGTACAGGACCATGAGTCAAAGTTGCCTTCAAGTTATAAAATTCCTTGTCACAAGCTTCAGTCCACTAAAATTCAGAATCCTTAGTGAGAAGGGTATACAATAGTGTTGATACCTTGCTTAAATCTTTGATAAATCACCTATAATATCCTGCATGACCCAAGAAACTCCTAATATCATTTTGTTTTGCAGGTGTAGGAAGATTTGTGATTACCTCATTTTTTGCAGGATCTACTTGAATTCCCTTGTGGAAGATGTAGTGGCCAAGAACTACACCCTCTTGCATCATCATGAAGCACTTTTCACTATTTAAGGACAAGTTTTGGTCTTCACATCTCTATAGGACTCTCTTGAGATTCTCCAATGCTTGATCAAAATCAACACCATAAGTGGTGAAGTCATCCATATAGATTTCCATGCAATCATGAGAAATGTATAAGAATATGCTAATGACTGCCCTCTGGAAAGTTGCAAGTGCATTGCACAAGCCAAATGGGAGTATTGAATAGGCATAGGCTCCCCATGGATAGGTAAATATGGTATTCTCCTGGCCTTCTTGTGTAATTTGGTTCTAGTTATAGCCGCTGAATCCATCTAAAAAAGAAAAGTATTGCTTTCCTGCAAGTGTGTCCAAAACTTGATCAATAAAGGGTAAAGGAAAGTGATCCTTCTTGGTGGTAGCATTAAGTTCCCTATAATCAACACAAACTCTTCATTTCTCTCCTTTCTTTGGGACAATCATTAATGGAGACACCCACTAACTATCTGAAATGGGATAGTTAAATCGTGCATCTAGTAATTTCTACAGTTCCCCTTTCACAATTTCTCTCAATGTAGCATTAATTCTTCTTTGTGGCTATCTTACTTGAGTGCAATCATCTCTTATATAAATTCTATGTGTACAAAGTTTAAGACCCAGTCCCTTCATATCATGATAATCCCATGCAAATGCATGTTGATGGGTCCTCAATAGGTTCACCAATAACAATTGCTACTCTTCATTCAATTTACTATTAACATTCAAATATTTTCCCTCTGAAACATGGACTTGTGTAGTTAACTCTATCATGGTTGCTTCATTAATACATGGTACCTTTAGTTCATATGGAAACAATGTATGAGACATGCCTGTTGTTGTAGGAAGTCTATCTATAAGAACAGTGGTTGTAGGAAGATCCTTTGTAGGAAAAATGTCTGCAGGAACAGTGGTTGTAGGAAGAGTAGGAAAAAGTGTCCTAACCGAAGTAGAAGATGATGCTTCCTCCACTTCATAATGTTTCCTGTTGATGTGTTTTTTATGCAGTTCTCAACACAGGAAATACATAGATGCACTACCTCTTTTGAAAGACAATCTTCCACAATCAAATTGTAGAACACTATCCCAAGGTCTCTAATGTCAGGTCTTGATAGTGCTTTGAATATCTCAGTTGTTTTATGTGATTTTGCTGGAATCACAAGGAGGACTTATGGATGAGTTACAAAGCATGGGAAGTTGGGTCTTGAAATGGAGCTCCTAAGATGGGTAAGTTATGCATTTGTTGTAGGTTCAAACAATAGTCTTGAACTCTATTTTATCATTGGACTTAGCTCTACAATGTGCAATGAACCTTGCCTAAGGTTACTCATTTAAAAAAAAATGAAAAAGGGAAGGGGAGAGAGGAAGTTCCTAGACCTGAAACTACAAATGAACAGTGGTAATGGTGGCTGCTACAGTAGACAAACTCCCTAAACTAGGATTTGCTTGGCCAAGAGGAACCTACAGTTACACAAAACCAGTGCAATCTTCTAAGGACTACAAATTTTCAAATTGCACATGAACATCATGCACATGCAATTGATCTAAGTTGTAGCATTGAACTCAAGAAGCCAGGATAACTTTACATAGCAGTTTTTCATCAACAAGTGCTAAACATATGGGATGAAAGTTGATCAAATACCATAACACCAATTTCCATTATCACTTCCATTCAAGAAACTAACACTTAAACTAATAGGGAAGTTGAACCATGCATACATAAAGAGAAAACTCAAAAGTAACACCCATAAATCATGCAATGTTGCTTTCTATTGCTACAGAATGTCTTTGCATAAGTTCTCCAACCATTTACAAATGAGGGGAAAGCCCCTATTTATAGTTTTCCAAAGCCTGAGTGAATGGATAGATTGAATTACATTGTGTGGCCCAGATTTGATTAAATTAGGGCTTCACCTACCCCCTTTATCCAGCAATTTTAAAATACATCTTTGTCTTTTCCCTGTTTTGTCACCTAGTGCCCAAGTGCTGTAGCAGTTTTGTCATTTAGTTGATTTCCCTTTTACTATAGCTGAAACTGCTTGAAAGTTTTCTTCTTACTTGATGTGTTTGGATTATTCTTCATTGATCAAACGAGCCCCTCAACGATTGGCATCAATTGATTGCTTGCCCCTAATTCAGGTGGACATCTCCCTTATGCTTTCTTCAAGACCACCCCCTTGCATTTTGTCACTAATTCCTTTGACATAGGCTTGCTTCTAATGCTAGCTCTATTGATGGGTGCTAGAAGGAAAGGTGGGCATGAAATGAATGGTGACAGGATCTATATGCCTTTCCTTGTTCAACTTTCTTGATGGGTCTCCTGACAGACCCGCATTAGGCTCCTTGAATCCTGCATACATGAAGTGTCATAAGTGCTTTCATACACAAATCAAGGAAAATATTAGTCAAACCTTGCAAACTTCTTATTAGATCCATCCATGCATCATCCAAAGATCATAATATTCATATTTGGAGCTCATTTGGACCATAAACATTATTGTGGTCCCAAGGGGGCAGGCAATGAACAAGGGATAAAAAACCAGAAGGGAATTTCTTGGACCTCACAAAACTAAGCAAAACCAAGATTTTCAATTATAGCGCATGGGAAAAGGGGATGAAATAGTGCCAAGAAAAAATTCCTCAAGATTGGACCCATTTGAAAAAAGTGGAAGCTTGGAAGGGGAAAGTCGGAGGGTCACCACCCTTTTGAAATGGTAATGAGCACACAACGGCCCAGAGGAAAGTCCTAGACAGCGACGGAGGGGTGGAGTCCTAGAAATGACCATGAAGGGGCTGATTTCTGGAGGTCAAGTCACAGGGGGGGCGGAGGATGTTCAAAATGGCCACAGAGGGGTTCGGTTCTGGAGGTCGGGTCGCTGGGGGCCGATGAATGTTCAAAATGGCCACAGAGGGGTCGAGTTCCAGAGACTGGGTCATGGGGGGCTGATAGATGTTCAAAACACCCACAGAGTGATAGAGTCCTAGACAGAGTGATGGAGTCCTAGAGACGGCCATGAAGGGGCCAGGTTCTAGAGGTCAGGTTGCCGGGGGTCGACGGATGTTCAAAACGGCCACGAAGGGATGGAGTCCCAAAAATGGCCACGGAGGGGTCGGGTTCCAGAGGCCAGGTCGTCAGGGGCCGATGGATGTTCAAAATGACCATGGAGGGATGGAGTCCTAGAAACATCCATAGAGGGGTTGACTTCGAGAGGCTAGGTCACCAAGGGTCGACGAATGTTCAAAATGGCCACAAAAGGGTGGACTCCAATAAATGACCACGAAGGGGCTAGGTCATTGGGGGCTAGTGGATATTCAAAACGACCATGGAGGGGCCAATTTTTAGAGGCATAGTCGCTGGGGGCTGATAGATGTTCAAAATGGCCATGGAGGGACTGGGTTCCAGAGGCTAGGTCGTCGGGGGTCGGTGGATGTTCAAAATGACCACGAAGTGGTAGAGTTTTGGAAAGAAATTTTTGAAAACCTCAAAACTTAACAAAACCTTGGCAGCTCACTTAGGCACCACAAAAAATGCCAAATCCACAAGAAACTTGTCCCCAAAGTCAAAAATGTAGAAAGTGGACCGTCAAGGGTCCACGAAAGTTCAAAACAACCAAAGAGGGATGGAGTTCTGGAAGGAAATTTCTGAAACCCCTGAAACTTATTGAAACCTTGGTAGTTCACTTAGGAACCACAAAAACATCCCAAATCCACAAGAAACTTGTCCCCAAAGTAAAAATGTAGATAAAAACGAATCGAGTGATCAAGGACCAAGTCAGTAGGAACAAGACAAAAGGAAAAAAAGGGAAGGGGGACTTTGTTTCTCCCTGGATTTGAATACCCCAAGTAGGTGAATTTGGTCAAGGGAATTTGATTGTTTGAAGGAACATGACCAATTTGGGTTGGGAAAATGGGGCATGCAAAACAAGACAGGAGCAAAGCAGCCTATCGGGAGTGAAAAGAGGGGGCCCCTGCCTACGGCGGGGCATGTGTGCAAAACATGCACAATAGTTCTGAATGATGTTAGTCAACACTTCATCCTCATCTTGGAGTTGCATGAAAGAGATTTTTCCTAGCATCATAAGTTCTTCCACATAATTAACTTACTCGGCCTCTTCACCAACTTGTGGCCATACAGGGTCATCTTCATCATGAGATGGCTGAGCAGGTGGATAAAGAACAAAAAATTTAGTACTCCTCCATTCTGAAATGGTCATGTCACCTGACTAACATCCAATGTATGCATTTGTAGTTGCTAACCAATTCCTTCCAAAAATGATGGGATACCCACCTAGTGTAGTCTGAGTAGAAAGAATCATAAAATCTACTGGGCATTCCCAAAAGTCTAGAACTACCACAAGATCCTCCACTACTCCATCGAGCTTAACAGTAGAGTTATCAGCAAGTTACAGGACAATAAGAGTAGATCTCATACTTGCAATGTTTAGTTGTTGCAGGATGTCCTTGGTCATTACATTTATTGTTGCCCCTAAATCAATCAGAGCATTCTTTACTTAGATCACGTTTATGACGATTGCTACCACATGACTTCCTAGGTCATTATACTTGGGAATAGTCACTTTTCTCAGCATGATGTCAGCTAGCTGGCCCACCGCATAAACTATAGTTGGTTCTTTCTTTTTCCTATCTAGCTTCTTGAGATAGGCTTCTTTAATTACTTTTTCATAGATTGGAACATCGTTTATGGCCTAAAAATAGGGGTATCTAAACACATATATGCTTCATCTGATCCAAGATATCAAAGGTGACATCCTCCTTTTCTTCTTTCTTCTTGGCAACTTCCACTATCTAAGAAAATGGTAGTTCTTGTGACAGTCTTCTTCACTTGGACTGGTTCAAGATTTTTAGGTATATTTGGCTGAATGAGATCATTCAAAGGCTCCCCCTCCACTTCCATAGGAAACTCAGTGATAATAGGCTTGGAAGGGGTTAGTAGAGTGGTTCCTGAATGCAAGTGGATCATATCACTTACACTCACAACATATGCAGTTTATTGATTTGAATCAGCAAAATATGCAAACTACTATTGTGGTTTATTGTTTGGATTGGGTGTGGGATGAGCTGGTAGCTGAATTGGTTTGGGTGCATTTGAGCTTGGATTAGTAGTTTGAGGCATTATAGTAGGTTTTTGGGGCTAAGAAGGTGGTTTTGTTTAACTTTTTTTATGAGAAGGCCATTTTTGTCCTCCTCTCCATTGATTTGTTTGTTGCCAATTTCCTGGAGGTGGTTTCTAGAGCCCTTGAAATTGCTACCAATTCCCCTGAGGTTGTTGCCATTGGATTGTAGAACTCTGATAACTGGTTCAAGAATTTGTCTAGGGTTACTCCAAGGCTTTGGTGGATATCCTCCATAACTGGGTGGATATGGGGGTTTCCATTGGTTACCAGATGAATAGGAGATAAAATATGGTTCAGCATAGGATAGTGGATCTGGTGGCATACCTTGTCTTGGAGCCCAAGGCTTCCTTTGTGCAACATAGTATACTTGGTCTTCTTTAATCTGAATTGGCTTGAACTCAAGTGGAATCTTCTTGCTCTCAAGGTTAGCTACCATCTTGCATCTGCATTCCTTCTTCTTTTGTCTAGAGTGGGGGCAATACTCTGTCAACATTTCCTTTGCTTCCTCTTTCTTCTTCTTGGCTTGAAGTGTATATATTTGAGTAGCTAGGTTGTTGATAATGTTATGCTTGAATTCTGACAGCAAATGAGTGATCTCCATTCTCGAAACTCCACCGGTAGTTGTATTACCGAAGGAAGATTGATAAGCTCTCCCTTTCTTTTAAGCTGCCCTAGAGTAATTCTAGCATACTTTTTTGATATCCTCCTAAGGAACTTGGGAGATATCTCCTCCTGCCATGAGGTCCAAGGCATCAGTACAGTTGTCATTAATTCCTCTTAGGAAAAGAAACTTTTGTGAGTCCTCATTAAGTGCATGGTGTGGATACTTTTGCAGGAAAAACATGAACCTTGCAATGTAATCTTCCAAGCTCTCATCTTCCTTTTGTTGCATCTTGAAAATTTAACCTCCTCTCATGTCATTGCCCCTGCAGTATTCCTTGTATTTCTCAAGGAATTTTGTCTTCATGTCTTCCCAAGTTTCCATAGTATCTTTTCCTAGGCTCATGAACCATCTTAATGCAACCTCTTTTAAAGTGGTAGGAAATAGCTTAAGCCTATGGGCATCAGTAACATAATCATAACTTCTATAGAGTATGTCAAACTCAAATAGAAAAGTATCAGGATCTTCTATGACAAGTCCATAAAACTTGGGGAGTGCTGAGGCGGGAATGTTCTTGATGTTGTCAACTTCACTTTGATGGGAAATGGGGAAAGGAAAAGCTAGTTGGTTTTGTCTATTCCTATTTGCATATCTGATGCCTGCTTGATGTGGTTCAAAGACAAAGGGGTTCTCAAGCTGATTTTTATCTTTAGAGGAGACTTCAAAACTAGTCAGATCAAGATATGCATCAACAAAAGGGTGTGGATCTTCTTCTTCTTCTTCTGGTAGGTTCTGTTATTCAACTAGCTAGAAGAGATGAAGATTGTTAGGAAGGAATCTCCCATAAGCATCCCTTCTCCTTCCTCTATCTCACTATCATTCATTTCACACAAAGAATTGGTAAAGAATAAGGGGGATCATTACTTCCTAAATTAGGATATACTAAGAACAACTCCCAGAAACACTACAACAAGAAAAACTACCAATGACTCCAAAAGACTCCCTAGCTTGACACCATTCCCAACAATGACACCAAAAATGTTGGCCTCCTACATTGATTTGATAACTAAGCCCTTACAACCATTATTTAAAGATTGGACATCTAACTTAAATATTTATTTCAATCATCATGAAGGTGCATTTAACTTGTCAACCCAGGGATGTGAACTTGAAATGGGTCAGCACAATATGTGCACTAGGAACTCAAAGTAGCCATTGCCTTCTACAGCTAAGAAAAACAATGCTGAAAGTAAATTGGTTGAAAGGGAAAGAGGAAAATGTTGATCATCAATCAATGACTATGCTAAGTTGAAATGCATAACAAGAATAAAAATATGAGCAACAAACAAGACACTACTCTATCTGCTTTAGCTGTAGGAATAGTCACATAATGGAATTCGAGTGGTTGCAAGAATAGTCGATGCCATATTTCTAACTAAGTACTAAACAACAAGTAATACTAAACTAATGCTAAATTAAGAAGATGGATTACTCATCAAGTGGGCCCCCTTGGATAAGTATCATCTAAACTAATAAGAACTCAAGTGATTGAACTTAGAACTTTATTTCATTCACTGTAAATCATGCATACAAGAGAGTAATGTATTTGTATCACATAAACTGGAGAATGAGAGTACAATATCAAATCGTTCAACCTCCTAAAGAAGATGCATAAAATCATTATTTATACTACAGCTAAACAAGGAAGTCAACTCCATGATTGGGAGGACGCCATTTAGGGAAAACAAAGGAAAGTGGAGTGATGGTTGTTCCTCAAGCATGGAATTTGGTCACACATGCAAGTCCAAACAGAGATCCAACACAATAGTAACAACCATGCATGCTCAATCATTAAGGTCCACTATAAGGCGGTTACATTCAATTGCATGAAGAATCTTTTTTCGTCGGATTCCTTTGACTTGGACAGATTCCTCAGAGCTGGATGTTATTGTGCATGCCTAGCTGGCAGTGTCTTCCTCAACTTAGCACACTAAATCTACATGGAAAAGTCAGTAGGCATAATAACTACACATCTATAACCACTCTAAGAATCATTCATTAATCACATGCAAAATCAATATAGATAACCCACATAATATGCCAAATGTCATTAAAGCTTGCAGAGATAGGATAATGTCAAATGTTAATGGTTTGAGGGAAAAATTATGCAAATACCAACATTTAATCATCAAATTTCATGACATCAACCAACAAATAGACTATCAATTCTACCCAAAACTAGACAAAAAACTAGGCTCATCAGATATCATTTTTGGAGGAGATGATAGTTTGTGCATGAAGTTTGTTGATGATATGCAAAATGATTTCGAGATGTTTTTGATTGGTGAGATGAAATTCTTTTTGGAATTGCAAATTACTCAACTAGATAAATGGATCTTTATATCTCAGTCCAAATATGTCAAAGAATTGCTAAAGAATTTTGGTATGGAAGATTCAAACCCAGTTGGTACACCTATGGTGACTAAATGCAAGATGACACAATATGATGATTCTCCAAAAGAAAATTAGACTAGATACAGATCAATGATTAGTGTATTTCTCTATTTAACTCAAACTAGACCTTATATCATGAATGTTGTATGCATTGTTGCAAGATTTCAAGTTGATCCTAAGAAATCTCATGTGATTGCTATGAAGAGGATTTTCAAATACTTAAAGGGGACAGTTGATTTTGGGTTGTGGTATCCTAAAGATGGTGATCTTACTTTGAGTGCTTTTACTAATGTTGATTGGGTAGGTGATGTGAATGATAAAAAAAAGTACTAGTGGTGGTGCATTTTTCTTGGGTAAGAAGTTGATTTCATGGTATAGTAAGAAGCAAAATGCCATTTCTTTATTTACTGTAGAGGAAAAATGCATTGCTGCTGCTAATAATTGTACTCAAGTATTATGGATGAAGCAGATGGTCAAAGATATTAGATTTGTGTATGATGAACATATTGCTATATTCTGTGATAATTCAATTACAATTAACATTTCTAAGAATCCAGTGTTGCATTCAAAGACCTAGCATATATCTATGAAGTTTCACATTTTGAGAGAGAAGGTGAGTGAAAAGGAAGTCAGATTGGAGTATGTGCCTACTAAGGAACATATTGTAGATATCTTTACCAAACCATTGCCTAAGGATACTTTGTATTATCTTAGAGGGAATCTAAGGGTGATTACCCCTCCTAATAAGAACTAATATGCATTAACTTGAATCATTCTATGCATTTCATAGTCATATCTTGATATAGATTGATGTTGTGGTGGCTGCTACTTAGGGGGAGTAATCAGATGTTTAGATATGTGGTTAAGAGCTTGTGTGGAGAAAAGAGATCTTTTTCATTGATGTCAAAGGGGGAGAAGATTCATGTGAAAAACTATGAATTATCTAGGGAGAAGAGTCATATGAGCAGAAGAGTCGTGTAAAAGAGTTGAGGAGAAAAGAGTTAGAACCTAAGGGGGAGTAACTGCTAAACATAGTTGTGTTGATGGTTTTTCTCACATCCGTGCCATAGAAAAATGGCCTCTTGTTATTTTCATGGCCTTTTAGGTCTTGTTTCATGGTGTTGGAACTATGTTGCTCTAATTTTATGTTGTAACATGGCTTGAACATGCTTATTTAGGTACTAAAACTCAAAGAACGACGTCTTGTGAAGGTTTTGTGAAGTGTTTTAAGACATTTCTACATTCTTCTAGACTATGTTCACTGCAATTTACCTAAAAATCACCTTTTCACTCATCAACAAGCCCCATTTTGAAGTGTTGTAAAGTCTTGTAACAAGCTTCCATGCTCTTCTAGGCATATTTTCACTATTTACACCCTTCTCATGCTTTATTTGATCTCCTTATGCCCTCATAAGTTGTAATTAAGTGTATTTTTGAATGTTATCTCAATAAATAACATTAAATAGAACATTTTTCCTGACACGTGTTTAGGTCCTAGGTGGGATCCATTTTCCATGGGTGGCCAATGAGACCCCCTTGGACCCAAATTCAAAATATTTCAAATTTCCTCTCTTGATTTTATTCAAAATCACTTAATGTCGGCCTGTGATGATGAATGAATGGATACTAAGGCACAATAATTGTATAAATAAGTGATTTTGACCTCATTTTACACCTCCTCACTCATTCAAGCATTTTGCATAATCTTTTCAAGCACTATTCAAGCACTTTGAAGCAACCATTGGCATTACTTCAGAATTGCATTATTAAGGTTTAGGTAAGTTGATAGCCTTTTCATGTTATTATTTTATCTTTCTCTTTCATTTCATTATCTTTTCAAGGGTTTAATTACCAAAAGTGGGGTTTCAGCAAGGAAAACCCCTATTCACTAACCCTCAATAATTTTCCCCTATTGCATGTTTGTTTGCAACTCTTTCTATGTAGATTTGATAGTTTATAAGGTGTTGAAGATTTATTTCCAAGTCAACTAGGTGCTTCAAGTCAACTTGAGTCAAATTCAAGCTTGGAGAGAGTTATTTGTCCGTTTTCTGTAGAACTGACTTTGAGAACCCGACAAGTATACTTTTCTAGATCTGGTGTTGCAGAGTTGTCTCTTGATTTTTCAAAAATTTGGGAGAGGACTGTTTCACTACCTGTGGTGAATGAGTTCCACCTTTTGAATGAAAATCTAAATTTTGTCAGATTTTGGATCCCGATAGATAGAAACCAGCTCCCGACAGTTTTTCACCAGTAGGTGGACTAATTCACCACCTTGGGCAAATGAGTCCCACTGTGAAAATTCAATAATTTCCATCGGCATTTAGAACACTCTAGAATCATCACAATTCATCCAAGTGCACTCAGATTCATCTCTATACTTTATGTTTTGTATTATTTCTTCATTTACATAGTTGCTTGCATATCACAATGTGTTTTCAAACATACTTGTAATTGTACTTTTGCATTCATTTTCGATCATTCAAATTAATCAATTACATTTAGTTAAGTACATTTACATTAAAGAACATTGCATACATCCTAATTTGAGTGAATCATTAGCATTTTTGGCCCTATCTCTCTCCTTTTAGGTGAAAAACCCTAAGTGCAAGAGTAGTCCATAGGGTCCCAAAAATTTATGTTTCATTTTGGTGAACCCAGCTTTTGAACACTTTATATTTCTGATTGCATTAAGATATTGCATTTGCATTAGCATTCAATTAGGATATTGATTTGTTAATGCATTCTAGGACTTTTCATTTTGCATTAGTGAATACTTCATTTAGCTTTCATTTTTGCATTGCATCTCATTGAAAGAAGTCAAAATATTCATTTTAAATATGTACTTGCACTCTGTTGAGCATTTAAATCATCCTTAAATTTCTGCAAAACACTAAAAAACTTCATACTGGGATTCATTCACCACCCAGGGTGAATCAGTCCCTCTGCACTTTTGAAACATCATTTTTGCAATCTTTTTGGCATTTTTCTGCCTTATAATTTCCTACTCTTGTATTCTATTTTCATTTATAGATTCTTTGTTTTTCCTCATTTACTATATCTTTGTTTAATTACATTATGGCATTTTCTTTCAATAAGTTTTGGAATTCATTAAAATCATTGGTAGACATGTCCAACTGTGCCTTTGGCTATGACCCTAATGACCTTGAACTCCAATAGGCTCCTACAAGTCCTAATGATTTTCCTCCTCATGAAGTAGACATCATTGGAGAAGATGATGCTAGCATGCGCAAGTTCTACAATGACTGCCTTGACAACCTAGAAGCCAATGCAACCTTTTACCTATCCATCAAATCTCAAGACCTTTCCACCATTGCACCTCTCAATCACTTTGCATATTTACATCCTGAAGTCACTATAGGACCTATGGTTCCTCCCTCAAGTGGACCTAGATCCTCTCACCAATCACATTCATAACCCTTCTATGAGCACAAACTCCAAAACATTCCTATCAACCTTGAGGAAACATATGGAAGAGGATTCACTATCTTAAGTAAACAAGGTTGCAACACAAAACATGAACATGACATCCATCAAATTTTTGAACAACAATCAACTAGAAAAAACACAACAGGACTTGGATATCAAGATCCTTCTCATCCTGAGAGACATCCTCTTCAACCTAGGAGACTTCGGGATGCTAGTACAGTGATCTTGAATGCTCCTCCTAACTTAAATATTCTCCTTCCACATGAACAACCATTATCTCCTTCTAATGACAAGGATGTTAGGATCCTTATGGGTCCTCTTCCTCCTTCTATTCATGAACAAGGAAAATATAGCAAGTGAAAATGACCTTACAAACTTAAAAAGATCAAGTTTCCCACACATCCTCCACCTGAATGTGAAAGGAGACTTCAATTGCTTTTAAACAAAGGTATTATACTTTTACCACCTATGGATAGGTTGGTTATTCATCCAAAAGACTCTAATATACCATTTTGCAAATATCATCATATTCTTGGACATCGAACCAAAGAATGTTGGACATTGAAGGACAAATTGGATAAGTATCACTTCACTGATACCGATTGTTTCCCTGTCATACCTTAAAATAGTCAAAGCCATTTATCCTGCCATAGTTGTAGAATTATTTATTCTCACTATCACATGATCCTTTCCCATCACCCACGTCAGCTCATTTTTTCCTTTACACTTTTTGGAGGGCAAGACGTTAGCCTTGTCCTTGTAATGCACTTGTCTTTGTCTCTTAACTATGCTATTCCTTTTCCACTTATCTATTTAAGATTGAGAAACCAATAACCTTAGTTACTAGTTGACTTACATTTGCATTACTTGTCCCTTTATCCTTTTTATGTTTTCATGTGTGTATCATGTTCCCTCGTATCATGCATTTCATGTTCTCTCTCTTTGTACACTTCTTCTATTTGTATCTCTCTTTTTCTATTCATCACACATTGTATATTTCTCTTTTTTGTATTGTGTTCTCCTTTTGGGGATGACGCAAAGTGTACAGACACCCTATGTATCTTCCATGTTGACCCAAAGGTTCTTTCCTTTCTCTCTTTTTTGTTTTGTGTTCTCCTTTTGGGGATGATGCAAAGAGTAGAGATGCCCTATGTCTCTTCCATGTTGACCCACAAGGTCCTTGTCTTTTTTGCTTTATTTTCTTGTGTTTTCCTTTTGCAGATGAAGCAAGGCATTGAGACTGAAATGTCTCCTTTATGTTGACCCAAAATCTTTTTCTTTTCTTTCACCTTTTTGTTTTTTTTTCGCTTGTGTTTTCCTTTTGGGGATGATGCAAGGCGTCGATATGGCAATGTCTCTTCCATATTGACTCAAAATGGACTTTCTTTGTCCTTTGTTGTCGCTCTCTTTGTGTCATTCTTCTAGTTCTATGTGCCTTGGGGAATGATGACAGTTCTGAGCTCTTTCATAAACACATTGCAAAAAAGAACATACTGACTCCAAATCCATAGATCCTTTATGTGTTTGGTGTGCTTTATTTTCTCAGGGGCAACCTCCTTTTCTTTTGTTTTTCATATTTCTTGTCATGACGCAGCCTAACTTCGAAACATATGACTTGGTATAGGGATTTTCAAGTTGGCTCTCATGTCTTTTTTTCTTTTTGTTTTTTCTTTTCTTCTCTACTTTAAAGTAATTGCTCACAGAACGATGTGTAGCAATTCCTTTAAAATGGGAAGCATATATTACCATTATTTCATGTGCATTCTTGGTTCCTAGTGCAGCTTTGTCATTTATATGATGTGTTTGTCACTTTGTGGATGACATTGGGTGTGATGTCCTTCATAAGTGTAATCTTTCTTAGCATATTACATACTCGTTTAGGGCTTGATGCGATGCACTGCATCCCCTAAGTTGTGAATAGACTATTATTTGATTATTCCTCTCTTTGAGACAATAGATACAATGTTCCCTAAGTGACTATTCTTTCATGAACTAAAGAAGACTCCTTTGAACATCTTTTTACATTTTACATTTTACTTTTTGCATTTTTACATTATTGAATTTTGTATGGCCACTTTGCATAACACAACTTGCATGCCTATGGTTCCATCTTATTTTATTCATGAGTTCTAAGCATACACAACTTTGTTTGTCTCATGAAGCTTGAATTGATACCCATTCCTTTTGCTTTATGGAACCTTTTTAAATTTATCAATGGGTATAACTTTGACATGGTTGAGCAAGAAGCCCACATAGCGGCATGACTTTTTCCCATATCCACTTTTATGTTTGTGAGTGCATATCAACTAGCGTATAATGTATCTTACCTTTTTGGGATTTCTCAGCCTATAGATAGCTTGAAGTTCTATGGCCCTAGAGTGAGTATACAATTGGGCTTTCTCACCCCATGAACAGCCTAAAGTTTTGTGGCCCCAGAGTGAGTACACATTCTCTTTTTCAAACAATCAACCTAGATCTCTTTCCACAACTAGTTAGATTGACGATTGGAGATTCATCCAATTATTTTCAACACTTGTGTGTTCCTTTGTTCTTATGTTTAGTTTTCTATGGGATCTTCATCCTGGGGACTTGATCATCCCTCTTGATCAATGTCATTCCATCTTGCTAACATAACTGCATTTGAACCCTCCCCCTGATGGTCATGGCTACTTTAGTGTGAGTTTGAAATAGGTTCACCCTCTCACTAAAGTGGGGGTTAAATGTGCTGTAGAAAAATGGCCCCTTGTCATTTTCATGGCCTTTTAGGTCTTGTTTCATGGTGTTGGAACTATATTGCTCTGATTTTATGTTGTAACATGACTTGAACATGCTTATTTAGGTACTAAAACTCAAAGAATGACATCTTGTGAAGGTGTTGTGAAGTATTGTAAGACATTTCTACATTCTTTTAGACTCTATTCAATGCAATTTACCTAAAATTCACCTTTTCACTCATCAACAAGCCCTATTTTGAAGTGTTGTAAAGTCTTGTAACAAGCTTTCATGCTCTTCCAGACATATTTTCACTATTTACACCCTTCTCATGCTTTATTTGATCTCCTTATGCCCTCATAAGTTGTAATTAAGTGTATTTTTGAATGTTATCTCGATAAATAACATTAAATACAACATTTTTCCTAACACATGTTTTTAGGTCCTAGGTGGGACCCATTCGCCATGGGTGGCAAATGAGTCCCCCTTGGCCCCAAATTCAAAATATTTCAAATTTCCTTTCAAGATTTTATTCAAAATCACTTGATGTCAGTCTATGATGAGGTATCAACAGATACTAAGGCACAAGAATTGTATAAATAAGTGACTTTCACCTCATTTTACACCTCCTCACTCATTCAAGTATTCAATCTCACATTTCAAGAATTCAAGCATTTTGCATCATTTTTTCAAGCACTTTGAAGCAGCCATTGACATTACTTCAGACTTGCGTTATCAAGGGTTAGGTAATTTGATATCATTTGCATGTTATTAGTTTATCTTTCTCTTTCATTTCATTATCTTTTCAAGGGTTTAATTACCAAAAGTGGGTTTGACCAAGGCAAACCCCTATTCACTAACCCTCAATCATTTTTCCCTTATTGCATGTTTGTTTGCAACTCTTTGTATGTAGATTTGACAAGTTATAAGGTGTTCAAGATTGATTCCCAAGTCAACTAGGTGCTTCAAGTCAACTTGAGTCAAATTCAAGCTTGGAGAGAGTGATTTGTCCATTTTTTGTAGAACTGACTTCGATAACCTGACAAATAGACTTTTCCAGATCTGGTGTTGCAAATTTGTCTCCTATTTTTTCATAAATTTGGGAGAGAACTGATTCACCACCTATGGTGAATGAGTCCCACCTTAGGTCTGAAAATCTAAATTTTGTCAGATTTTAGATCCCAATAGTTTTTTACCAATAGGTGGACTAATTCACCACCCTGGGCGAATGAGTCCCACTGTGAAAATTCAGTAATTTCCATCATCATTCAAAACACTCTAGAATCATCACAATTCATCCAAGTGCACTCAGATTCATCTCTGTACTTTATGTTTTGTATTATTTCTTCATTTACATAGTTGCTTGTATATCACAATGTGTTTTCCAACATACTTGTAATTGCACTTTTGCATTCATTTTCGATCATTCAAATTAATCAATTACATTTAGTTAAGTAGATTTACATTAAAGAACATTGCATACATCCTAATTTGAGTGAATCATTAGCATTTTTGGCCCTATCTCTCTCCTTTTAGGTGAAAAATCCTAGAAGTGCAAGAGTAGTCCATAGGGTCCCAAAAATCTATGTTTCAACATCATGTGTTGCCATCAATGCCAAAGGGGAAGATTGTTGGATGTTGATATGTGGTTGCCATTGATGTCAACACTATTGGCCTTGAATACATTAGAGGTTGTATATGTTGAGGATATTGAGAAAATTGTAACAAAATAAGTTGCAGGTTGCTAGCGATGAAGTGAAGTTCAGTTTGTTGGTTACTATTGTGCATGTTTTGCACACATAACCTGCAATGGGAAGGGTCCCCCTCTCTTTTTCTCTCGATGAGCTACTTTTCTCCCATCTCATTTTCTGTGCCACTTTTTCCAAGCCCAAATTGGTCATGTGCCTCCAAATGTTAACATTCCCTTGATCAAATTCACCTACCTGAGTTTTTCCAAGTCTTTTGCTTTCACAGAAGTACCCCTGTGGCTTTCCCTTCACCCGTTGCCATGACATTCTTCAGGCCTCATAGACCCCTAGCTGTAGGTCACACCAAAGAAATCAATGCATGCCATTACTAGAAATTGGCCCATAAGCATTGCTCCATGCCCTTCATTTTACTTGGGGCATTCAAATCTAGGGAGAAGCAAAGTTTCGCTTCCTTTTTTTGCTTTTTACCTTATTCTTGCTAAACTCGGTCCCTCCTTGCATGCTTCACATTTTCTGTCATTTTTTGGACTTTGTGGACAAGTTTCTTATGGATTTGGGATGTTTTTTTGGTGCCTAAGTGAACTGCCAAGGTTTAGTTAAGTTTCAGAAAGTTGCAAAAATTTCATTCCAAGACCTGGCCCCTCTATGGCCATTTCTGGGACTCCATCCCTCCTTGGCCGTTTTGACCTCTCGGTGACCCCTGGCGTTCCGCCCTCCTGAACCCAGCCCCTTTATGGCCATTTCTAGGACTATATGCCTCCTTAGTCATTTTGACCTTCCGTCAACCCCCGTTGTTCTGCCCTTCGGGACCCAGCCCCTCCATGGCCGTTTCCGGGACTCTGTCCCTCCTTGGCCTTTTTGACCTTCCATCGGCCCTTGACGTTCCACCTTCTAGAACTCAGCCCTTCCGTGGCTGTTTCCAAGACTCCATCCCTCCTTGGCCATTTTGACCTTTCGTCGATCCTCGGCCTTCCGTCCTCCGAAACCCGACCCCTCCATGGCAATTTCTGGGAATCCGTCCCTTGGCCGTTTTGACCTTCCATTGGCCCCCAACGCTCCTTTTTTTGAGACTCGGCCCCACCATGGCCATTTCGGGGACTTTGTCCCTCCTTGGCCATTTTGACCTTTCGTCGGCCCTTGACATTCCACCTTCTAGAACCTGGCCCCTCTATGTCTGTTTCCGGGACTCCGTCCTTCCTTTGCTATTTTGACCTTTCGTCGGTCCCCGGTGTTCTGCCCTCCAAGACCCGACCCCTGCATGGCCATTTCTGAGACTCCACCCCTTTATGGCCATTTTTGGAGCTCCACCCCTTTGTCATCATCCGGTAGTTTCTTCTGGGCTGCCGTTTTCTCATTGTCATTTCAAAAGGGTGGCAACTCTCCGGCTTTCCCCTTCCAAACTTCTGCTTTTTTCAAAATGAGTCCAATCTTGAGGAAGTTTTTCTTGGCACTCTTTTTTCCCCTTTTTCTCATGCGCTATAATTGAAAAATCTTGGTTTTTCTAAGTTTTGTGAGGCTTGGGAACTTCCCTTCTAGTTTGTTGTCCCTCGTTCATTGTTCACCTTCCTTTCGCCTTTCATCCGTCGTGTGACATCCGTCGGCACTTCCGAGCCCAGCCTTGGGGAGTGCTTTCGGGCCTGGCCTTGGGGAATATTGTCCCCCATTTGGTACCTGCCCCCCTTGGGCCCACATTAATTTTTATGGTCCAAATGAGGTCCAAATATGAATATTGTGATATTTTGATGATGCATGTATGGATCTAACAAAGAGTTTGCAAGATTTGACTAATGTTCACCTTGATTTTTGTATGAAAGCAATTACAACACTTCATGTATGTAGGATTCAAGAATCCTACCATGGCTCCATCAACGAGACCCATTGAGAAAGCTGAACAAGGAATGGACATAGCTCCTATCACCATTCATTTCATGTTCACCTCTCCCCCTAGCACTACCAACAGGGTTGGTGTTAGAAGAAGGCCTATGCCAAGGAAGTCAATGACAAAAATGCAAGGGGGTGGTCTTGAAGAAAGCATAAGGGAGTTGCCCACCAAATCAGGGGCAACCAATCCATTGATGACAGTTGTCGGTGGGCATGTTTGATCCAAGGAAGAACATTGCAAACACATCAAGTAAGAAGACAACTTTCAATTATTGGATAATTTGGGGAAGGTGAAGCCCTAATGTAATCAAATCTAAGCCACATAATGTAATTCAATCCTAGCCATTAATTTGGGCTTTGGGAAACTATAAATAAGGGTTTTCCCCTCATTTGTAAAAGGTTGGAGAGCTAGTGTAAAAGGAATTTGCAGCAATAGAAGACAAATTGCATGATTTTATGGATGTTCTCTTTGATTTTTCTCATCTTGAATGCATGGTTCTACTTCGCTTTTTAGTTTAGTTGTTAGTTGCTTAAATGGAAGTGGTTATGGTGATTGTTGTTTCAATATTTGATGAATTTCCAGCTCATGCTTTTTGTGGTTCATTAATGATGAGTCAATTTGCAAAGCTAGTCTAAGCTCTTTACCTCATTGCTGCAACTTAGTTCAATTACATGTGTGCAATGTTTGTGTGTAATCTGAAAATCTGTAGTCCTTAGAAAATTGCACTAGTTTTGTGTAGCTGTAGGTTCTCTTGGTCAAGCAAAACTTAGTTTTAGGGAGTTTGTCTACTATAGCAGCCTCCATGATCACTGCTCATTTGTATTTTTAGGTCTATGAACTTCCTCTCTTCCCTGCCCTTTTTCCTTTCTTTTAATAAGTGACCTATGCTAAGGTTCATTACACATTGTAAATCCAAATCCAATGATGAAATGGAGTTCAAGACTATTGTTTGAACTTGTAAAAAATGCACAACATCTCTCTCATCCTAAGAACTTCATTTGCAAGTCCAACTTCCCATGCTTTGTAACTCATCTGTAAGTCCACCTTGTGATTCCAAAAAATCACATGTAACAACTGCGATATTCCAAGCACTATCAAGACCTGACATTAGAGACCTTGGGATAGTGTTCTGCAATCTGATTGTGGAAGATTGTCTTTCAAGAGAGGTAGTGCACCTATGCACTTCCTGTGTTGAGAAGTGCATAAAAAAAACATCAACAGTTACCTCATTATGTTGATGATTAGAGGATGTGAATTAAAGGGTTTGTTTTTGAGTATATCTAGTTTATCCACGTTAAGTTTCAGAGATCCACATGAATATTTAATCGAGTTATGAGCATTTGTGTTCTGATAGTCATTCTATAGCTTCAGTTGGTGTTCCTACAAGAAGATGATGTGATTCTAGTAAATTCAGTTGTTGTGGATGATTCTCTAGTGATTCATGATGTTTGTGGATGTTTCTAGATCATTCTTTATCTGTGTTGCACATCCGCATGGATTGTTGTGCTCACAATTAGAGATTTTTTCTTCTGTGTTCATGTTTTTCATGTTCTTGGCCGATAGGGTGTTGTAGCGTGTTGTGGATCTTTAAGGAATAATTTTTGAAGGTGTTTCATGTACGAGGAATTTTTTTTGGGTCTTCATTATGTTGTGGCCGACATTGGTCAATTTGCATTTAAAATTATTTATTGTTTTGGGCTGACAGTTGCATATGTCTTATTATTTTGTTGAGGCTGACATGTAGCAATGTAATCTCTTGTTTTAGATATATATAAGTGATTGTTTATTCAATTTGAAGGGGATTTGTGTGCATGAGATGTGTGAAAAATTTCCTAATCATTTGAAGGTAGAAGCAAAGTGTGAAGTAGTGTTCATGTGCTTAACCAGAACTGTAATAAGGCATTAGCAGATGCTATTTTCTCAATTCAAAATCCTATGGATGTAATCTAAATGTTTCTATTAGACAGTGTGTCTTCTTTTGGGCAATAATCCTTTCTGTATTTGAGCAGTGGGCTCTAGGTAGTGTGCCTGAATGCAAGTGCATTCCCCATTTATTTTTTTTATACTTTTAACAAGGTATAATCTTGTGGACTAACCTCCACCATGGTTTTTCCCCTAATAGGGTTTCCACATAAAAAATCTTGGTGTTATGTGTATTTCTAATGTTTTGATGGTTTATGCTTTCATGGATATCTATCAGATCTGAGAATAAGGTTAATAAGTGTGAAAGGCTATTTTAGTTTAGGTTGTCATATTTCACACTCTCCCCTAAAGGAAGGTGTGAAACCCCAATCATTACTAGAACTTGTGTCCGAGAATGAATCGCTTGTATATGACTTTTTGGACCATGAGGGTGATATTTTGGAAAATTTATTGAAAGGATGTGTAGAATCTAACGACCCCCAATTATCACGAAAGAGTTTTGTTGTAGGTGAAGAATTAGCATCAACTTGTAGAGGTCCAAGTTTTGATCTAAAAATGAAAGGATTAGGGGAGTTGGAAATGGTGTGATTAGTTGATTCATAGCTTCATTCACCTACATCAACCATGTATATCTTGTTATTGTACTCAAATTTCATTGTATAGTGAAGGGTAGATGGGAATCCTTTCATAGCATGAATTGATGGTCTCCCTAGGAGAAGATTGTATGGAAGGGGTCCTTGTATGATATGAATAGAGGTAGGAAACACTACAGGTCCAACCTCAATAGGTAATGTGATCATCCCTAGTGGTGTCCTATTAACATTTTCAAAGCCATGAATACGTGCATCAGTAAGTTGGATGAGCTTTTTCTCTAGGCCAAGTTTGTGTAGGGGTTCAAGGCTACAAATATTGGTTTCAAATCCATTGTCGATAATAGTGTGCCTAATTAAAGTTTCATTAATGATCACCTTTATCATCAAGGGATCATTCTTGTTTTGAATATTATGTGAGGGCAATTCATGTTTAGGGAATGTGATTTCTAATTGGGTGATTTGCATGGGGTGAGGTGAGGATGTTACATTATTCAATTTTATGTAAGATTGGATCTCCTCCTTCTGTATTTGCAACATTTCATGAAATATAAATTTGATTGTAGATGATAGTTGAATGAGTTGTCATACAAATATATTAATATGAGTCATTTTAAGGTTTTCAACACTAGGCACACTATGTGGAAGAAAAGGTAATGGAGGAGGAGTGTTGTGTGGTCTCCTAGATGTTTGAGTCACTAAGTTGCAACTTAGTGGTTGCAAAACATTGTTTTGATTAGATTGCATCATGGATTTCAAGACACCTCTTAGTTTTTTGTGTGATTCACTAGTGGGAGGAAACTTAGGAAGCTCTCTAATTAAAGGAGATCCCACTTTTGTGATCATAACCTCAAGAATCTTGTCTTTACTTGCACGACTTGTTAGTGAAGGGGATTCTAATGTCACTTTATGATTTTCACCTAAGGAAGGTTTAGTTTTTGAAAGATATGTGTCAATGTTAACATTTTCTTTCACCATGATATTCTCCCTAGTAGGAGAGTTTTTAGGAGAATGACAAGCCAAATGTTCTTAACATTCAAAGGTTCGTTCTTCTAAAAGTACATCACAAGTAGGGGAATGAGCAATGGTTGAATTGTCTTGTTTAATAAGATTTTTCCTAGGAGAAGGGGGACAAGTAAGATACTCATGACCTTCATCAATTGTGTTTTCTAACATCAAAGTTTTTGCTTCACAACTAGGAGAGATACTAGGAGGAGAATGAATGCTAATGTCATGATTACCTATGGTTGTGTTGTCTTGTTCATCAATGTTTTTTCCACTAAGAGAGGTAAGAGGAGAGAAATGACTAGGATTCTGAAAACTCTCATTAATAGGTTCTTCTACCAAAATATCTTTGTCACCAATAGGAGAGATATTCAGAGAGGAACAAATATGATTGTTAGGAATGTCCAAGGTTGTAGTCTCTCTCAGAAAAACACTCTCATAGGGAGGGGATAGGAAATTTTTCTTAGTATGTCTAGAGATGTAAGACACTAACATTGTTTGAAAAAAAATGTAAAGCACTTGTAACCATGTCATGCAGTGTTTCAACAATGTAAAAAATGTATATCCAAAGATGCAAAACATTTTTATCCAATATATGCAAAGCTTTAAAAATGCAAACAATTTTTATCCAAGAATGAAAAGAACTTTTATCAAACTTATGTAATGTTTTATGAATAGAAACATTGTGTATGCAAAAGTGAAAAGTTCATTTATCCATGTTATGAAAAATTTTAGAAATTTGAGCATTTTTAGATCTAATGATGTTTGTAATTGAAATTATTTGAAGAATGAACTTAGTCTAGAATAATGTTTTTGGCCTAAATGCATAAAACAAATGTTCTCAGAAATTTCCAGACTTATAGTATATGATACTAGGAGGCTTAGGAAGCATATAAATGAGGTTTCTAATACTATAATATATAGTTAAAAATTTGAATTGGGATTGATTCGCCCAGAATGGCGAATGAGTCCCAGATTGGCGAATGAGTCCCAGATTGGCGAATGAGTCCTAGTAAGGGTTTTTTTTTCAAAAAAAATCAAAAAATTTCAAGTGATGTTGATGTTGAAACTTTCCAAACTTATAGTATATGGGACTAGGAGGTTTAGGAAGCATAAAAATGAGGTTTCTAATGATGTAATAGATAGTTAAAAAATTGAATGGGGACTAATTCGCCCAGAATGGTGAATGAGTCCCAATAAAGATTTTTTTTTAATTTTCAAAAGTTTTCAATTGGTTCTGATTCTTTTGATGTTCTATGATGCAGACCTAAGATATAGATACAGAATTTCAAAAAAAATTAAGGAAATTATATGCAAAAATGCAAGCTAAATGAGCTTTTCACTAATGCAAGTTTTGAAACCCTAGAATGAAAAACAATGCAAAAACTAATGCAATGTTGATGCAAGCTAAATATAGGATGATGATGGGCTCCAAATCAGAAAAGAAAGTATTCAAAAAGCAGGTTCACCAAAATGTAACAAAGGATTTTGGAACCCTAATCCTTTCTAGCACTTCTAGGGTCTTTCACCTAAAAGGAGAAAGAAGGGCCAAAATGGGCAATTGTCACAGTCAAAACTAATGCAAGAGTAGATGAAATATGAATGAAGTATTCCAATGTAATGATATAAATGTAATACACTAAAAAATTAAATGAGTTACAAATGCAAAACCTAAGAAATGTAACTTGTTTGAAAACATATCATGATATGCAAAAATGACCTAGAAATGATTGTCAAACAAAATAGACACTTGTAAAAATGGAAGTGTGCACCTGAAATTTGGAATGGATGATGGTCTGGAATGCTATAGAGGACATTGAAAAAGACCACTGGGACTAATTCGCTATTCTGGGTGAATTAGTCATGTTTCTGACAAAGCCTGCCAAAACAGGTTTCAAGGTACTCGGTACTCAGATCTAAATAAAACTTACTTTCTATATTGATAGTGAGACTAATTCACCACTAATGGTGAATTAGTCCAGCTCTGAATTTATGAAAAGTCAAGGTTAGAATTTTTAGCTTTCTGTCTGCTCTTTCTGCACCTTAGATACCTGAATCTAAAATTATGATTTATGGCACTTTGGATGACTTCTTATGGATGATTTGACCTATTTAAAAGGAGATGATCTCAATAATTTTGCAACCTATTCTTTGATGTTTTCTAAGCCTTCAAAGTACCTAAATCTGCAATCACACAAAGAGGAAGAGAAAAATATTGAATGTTATGGCATGGGGGTTTGCCTTGGTCAAACCCCTTTTAGGTAATTAAATCACAATGATCAAACAAAGTAATGAAACATTTATAAATGAAATAAAAACCTTGCCTTGATGATTGATCTTGATTTGTTGCAACAATAGATGAGTATTCGGCCTTTGAATGTCTAAAAATGATCTTGAATTCTCTCTTGATGCCCTAGCTTGCTTGAGAAGAATGATAAAATGAATGATAGATAAATAATGAATGATTTAGTTGAATGGGGTGAAATAAGAGGTAAAATCATGTATTTCTACACACAATTATTCCCTAATTCTTGAAAATACCTTATTATAGGCTGACCTTAGGTCTTAATGAATAAAAACCTAAAAATAATTTGAAATTATCTTAAATTTTGTGCCAAGAGGGACTAATTCGCCCCCTAATGGAAAATTATTCCCACTCAAGGATTTTGAGTGGTTGTCGAGAATTGTGATAATTTAAATAATGTTTGTTGGGTTCTTCTTTAAGAAGACACTTAAATATGGCCTATAAGTGTATAAAGGGGCCATTAAAGCATAAGGAAGGTGTAAATATTGATGACAAGCCCATAAAAGTGTGAAGGTTTGTTACAACACCTTACAACACTTTGAAATAGGACTTGGTAAGGGACAAAAAAGGGAATACTTAGATAAATTATAATAAGAAGAGTCTAGAAATGTGTAGAAATGTGCTACAATAGTTCACAACACCTTTACAAGACATCATAAGTTCTTAATAATGTAAATATTCAAGACCTAATGTGAATGTATAAGTTACATTAAAACATTAAATCTAAGCAAAATAGGCCAAGCATCATAGGAAAAAAACCCAAATGACTGTGAAAATGTCCAAAGATTCATTTTTATATAGTACAGTGGGGTCGTGAATAGTCAGAGTGTTCTTATGAATAATAGCAGGGGATGGAAGCAATATAGAATGGAACTTGCAAAGATCATAAATAAGGACCTAATGAATGGATAATTTCTTTCATTTGGCCTCGACACTTCTATCAGGTTTCTCAAGTGAGTACTGGAGCCAAAATGTGAAATTAATTTTGACATTATACCTATGATTATTAAGCATAGGGAAAAGATAAGTGTTGAAGCGGTGAAAACACCCTTCGAGAGTAAAATTCATGCTATTAGAATTTAATGTAATTTAATCCTAAATCTGTTTCACAAAAGGCAATCAATGGTCAATTTTTGACTAACCACTTAGCTAAGGCTCCTTCCCCATTAACTCTACCAAACCAAGAATCATTTCCCAATGAGCATGTCTTCAACTTAGAATAAGATAAAACATGGGATTTTTATTTCAATGGTTCTAAATGTCAAGTTAGCTTTGATTTGGGGTATTACTAATACCTCCCTTAGATAAGCCAATTACCTTTTCTTACCATCTCAATTTCCTATGCACAAATAACATCATGGAATATGAAGCTCTTATCATTGGTTTGTGTGCAACATTATATTTTAATATCCAAAACCTTTCCATAATTGAAGATTCTCCATTAATCATAAGACAAATTATTGGATCATATCAAGAAAAAAAGATAAACTATCAAAATACCAAGGTAAACTATCACTACGAATGTCCCTATTGTGGGTGTTGTGTATGTGATTACCTCGTCTTTCACAATTGGAGATGTTGTTGGTGCTACTATGGGTGAGTTTGGGCTTTCCCCATTCTCTCATGTGGGGTAGTATGTTCGTCCTCTACCTTTTGTTGATGTTGTGAAGTCTAAGAGACCTAGGGAGGGTACTATGCATCTTTTGCAATGCACTGCGGTTGCTCCTATTGTTTTTCTTGCTAAGGAAGTTGCTGATAATATTAATTTTTATTCCAAGACTATTCTTATTTGCATATTTTTCTACTTGTGGCCTTCTCTTCCAGATTTTCACCTTTGGATCACCAACCATTAGTCTCCTTTGGTTGATGGTGTGATAAATATGATAATATGAAATTACTTTTCACTCCAGCATGTGATGAAATATTTTTTATATCTTTTTTAAGACCAATTGTAATAGAATGCAAAATACCGCATCTCCCAAATTTTATTAGAAGATTAAGAAGTTAAACCTAAACCTTCAAATAATAACTAAATTCCCTCAACTAAATCAAACCCCACATACCAATGTTTAATAAATAAACTAACTTGATTAATAAAGTAAGGACCTCCTTCAACAGTCAAATTTTTATCAGTCATGTATGAAGAAATTATTTGTCACTAATAAATCCCTTCATATCTCCCTCTAATTGCTAGGTTTGAGGTGCCCAATACTTGAGGAAAGACAACATGACTATAAAACCTATTAATTTACATATCAAGACATACTGTGATAGGTACAACACATCATCTATAATAAATCTTCTTTTACCAATAAAAGTGATTTGCATAGGGCCTACCAAATCCATGTGCACCAGCTCCAATGGTGCTCTTGCCCTTGTAGAGTTGCCCAATTGAAAGGGTTACCTATGTTACTTTCCCAAAATCCAAGCTTGACACTTAACATTAGGCTCTACTATTCTTGGAAAACCATTAATCATTTTGTTCTTGGACAAAATACTCAAACTAGCATAGCCTAAATGTCCATACCTGAGATGCCATAGCTTGGAGGGGTTTTGAATGGTGCTCTTGAGGGATACTTGATGTATTGTTGTACATTTTCCATTCATGAGAGCTGCAGCAACGAACTGAGGTGAGAAACACGTCTCAATCTTCAAAGAAAATATTTGGTTCTTTATCATTTGAACTGCTGCAAACACCTTCATCCTCTCATTCTTGTCATAAATAATGCATTGAATCTTATCCATCAGCACTTTATATCCATTCTGGATCAGCTATCCAACACTCATGAGGTTATGCTTTAACCCAGGAGCAAGAAATACATTTTGTATCTCCTTCTTTTCACCTTGCTTGGTGCAGATCATAATAGATCCTCTTCCCACAACTGGAACTAATACATTGTTCCCCATTCTAATCTCAGACTTAACATTTTTTTCAATGAAAGAAAACACACTTTCATTACCACTCATGTGGTTGCTGCAACCACTATCCAAATACTAGACTTCAAAGCTACCTTCTTTACCAATGTTGCACATGATGAAGGCTATAGATTGATTTCCTTTAGCCACATTCTAATCAACCATATGTGCATTTTGTTTTGATTGATCACGCTGCTTTGTCTAACATTCACTTGCATAATGGCCAAATTTATGACAGTAGTAGCATTCAACGTTACTCTTGTCATTCTTCGGATACAATCTCATGTTCATCTTGCCTCCTCAGGAGCTAGTCTGAGAGTTGCTCGCTCCCTCTTTGTTGTTTTCTCGTGTTGAGCTATCTCCTCCAGCATTTCCTTGTATAGAATTGTAACGACCTCTACCTCTTGAGCTCCTTCCACCATTGTTTCTTCTCCCCCTTCCTCTTGCATTTGGTTGAGCTTTAAAAGCTTGCTCTTGGGAAGAAACTTATAGCGGACCTATTCAGGTAGTGCTCATGGGTTTGCAGAGAACCCATCATCTCATCAACGAACACTGCTGTGAGATAGTTTTCCTCTTCAATGGAAATCACCACTACATCAAATTTTGTGGGTAAGCTCTTGAGTATTTTCTCCACAATCCTCTAATCATCTATGACTTCAACATTCACTTTCAACTAGTTTATCAAACCTGAAAGTCTTGTGTGAAAAATTGAAATGGACTCATTGTCCTTCATTTCAAGAGTCTCAAACTCTCTTCAAAGCATCTGAAGCTTCACGAATCTGACCTTGTCAGTCCCTTTATAATTGGTATGGAGGATTTCCCAAGCTTCCTTTACATAGTTAGCTACTACTATTCTAGGAAAAATGGCCTCTATCAAGGCTACTTCAATAAGACTTAATGATTTTGCATCTTTCCTCAACTCCTTCAACGGGGTCTTTTGTTTGTTTGTAAGCACAACATATTCTACTGGGTCAGTTACATCATTGAACTGACTGACCACAAACTCCAACAAATCATTGGTGACCATTATGGTCTTCATCTTCTTTGCCCAAACATCATAGTTTTTTCCATTAAAGGATGGTGGTTGCTGCCAACTCTTCCCTTCATCTTCAACCATGTCTCCTGCACAAGAAACTTAATACCCAAAAAAAAAAAATGCCCTAACTCACAAGGAAATGGGGCATATGGCTCTGATACCATGTAAAAAAATTAGAATGCCTAAATACTCTAATACCATGTCAATTTTTTTAAATCAAATGAAAGAACAAAGGTACTGCTCTATTTTCTAGCCAAACTGGAAATACCCAAATCAAAATGCGAAAGCACAAGGAGATATGCAACTTTTTTTTGTATCCAATAAGCTGGAAATGAAAAATACATAAAATACTAAACATAAAGTTTCAAAAAATAAACTCTAAGCTATAGACTACTAACTGCTAGGAGCTTTCATGAGATGCTCAACCAAACGAACAAACTTTAGGAGCTGCTGGGAGCTTGCTGGCAAGAGCTACGTAAAGCTCTTAAGGAGCAATCACTGCTCACATACAAAACAACAAACAACTATTGTTGTTCAGAAACTTCTTTGAATCACACAGAGAACAAAACAAAAAACATTCCCCTTCATACTGTTGCTGCTCAGGAAATCTTCTTCCCACTTCTGGCTGAACTAACTACCTTCAATTCTTTTTGTCTTTCAACATTCCCTCTCAAAATTTGAATTTACCTACCAACATTAATTTGGAATTCAAAAATAGCTACCATATTTACTTATGGAGCTATCAGGAGCTGCAGGAATAGAGATCCCAAAAACTGTTGTTGAAAATGGGGGCTCCTGACAGGTAGGTGAAATAGGGGGCTTACATGAGGGCAAGCTCAGGAAAAATAATAAATTCCAACAGTGGCTAATTGTTTGAGTAATAGTAATAACACTAGTTATAGTGAGGAAAGCATTTTAGTTATCCACTATAACCATTTCTATCATTATATAAGTTACTCTTCTATGTCATCTCAGTTTAGAATCTTTTTTTCCTCTGATTCATTGTTTGGTTTTATTGTTGATCTATTCTTGAATGCTAATGTGCTTTCCTTGTATTGTTCTTTCTTTAAGTGGGCAACAACTACTGGTCAAGGCACATTAACAGATTATTTTTTAGGCACTGATGAACAACTTTAGCTTCTTAGTCCAACTTTTCTTCTTTCCTCAGTGGGGAACAAGTTTTGCGTAGAGGTCATGATCATGTTAAAAGCATCGGGGTCAGGAAAAATTCCTTAGAGAGACAATTAGAATGATGGTGCTAGTAGACATTATTTGTCAGTGCTCATCTTGACTCTTTTGCTTTTCTCAGTGACTAAAAGGGGGTTTTCGATGATTCAAAAAATGTCGAGTTTGACACCACAAAGACATTTAAATCTTTTAGAAAAATGGAATATGAAGCTCTTATCATAGGTTTGTGTGCTACATTTTCTTTTAATATCCAAAACCTTTGCATATTTGAAGATTCTCCATTAATCATAAGACAAATCATTGGATCATATCAAGAAAAAAAAGATAAACTATCAAAATACCAACATAAACTATCATTGTGAATGTCCCTATTGTGGGTGTTGCATCTGTGATTACCTCATCTTTTGCAGCTGGAGTTGTTGTTGGTGCTACTGCAGGTGAGTCCGGGCTTTCCCCATTCTTTCATGTGGGGCAGTATGTTCACCCTCTACCTTTTGTTGATTCCTTGAAGTCTAAGAGACCTAGGGAGGGTGTTATGCATCCTTTGCGATGTACTTTGGTTGCTTCTATTGTTTCTCTTGCTAAGGAAGTTGCTAATAATATTGATTTTTATTCCAAGACTATTCTTATTTTCATATTTTTCTGCTTGTGGCCTTCTCTTCCAGATTTGCACCTTTGGATCACAAACCATTGGTCTCCTTTGGTTGATGGTGTGATAAATATGATAATATGAGATTACTTTTCGCTCCAACATGTGATGAAATATTTTTATATCTTTTCTAAGACCACTTGTAATAGAATGCAAAATACCACATCTCCAAAATTCTATTAGAAGATTAAGAATTTAAACCTAAACCTGAATCATAATGGAATTTCCTCAACTAAATCAAACCCCACATACCAATGTTTAATAAATAAACTAACTTGATTAAGAAAGTAAGGACCTCCTTCAAAAGTCAAATTTTTATTAGTCATGTATGAAGAAATTATTTGTCACTAATAAAACCTTCATATCTCCCTCTAATTGCTAGGTTTGAGGTGCCCAATACTCGAGGAAAGACAACATGACTATAAAACCTATTAATTTACATATCAAGACATACTATTATAGGTACAATACATCATCTATAATAAATTCTAGATTAATAACTAAAATAAGAGGAGCCAAGTACCTTTTTGGAGACATTCATTAGATTGAAAATATTTTGATTAGATATAATTGCATACATACCTTACATCAAGAAAAATTAAGAGAATTTATATAAGTACATGTTGTAGATCAATTTTATTGAATAACAACTTTAAAATAAAAAGATAAGGGATCCCTAAGATGCACTCTGTTCCCAAATCCCACCATAAAAAAGTGAGGAAAAAAAAAACCCTTAAAAAATAGATCAAATCTAACATTTTATTGAATTTGCTAAAGAAAACCCTCATTATACAAATAAAACAACTTTGAGAAAAGAAAACAAACCAAAATATGCCAACTTTATTCAAATGAATAAAAACAATTCTCTATAGGAAAATCTTAAACTTTGTTATGAAGACCTCCTAAATTAGCAATGTGGCTAATTGTTTGAGTAATAGTAATAACACTAGTTATAGTGAGGAAAGCATTTTAATTATCCACTATAACCATTTCTATCATTATATAAGTTACTCTTCTATGTCATCTCAGTTTAGAAGCTTTTTTTCCTCTGATTCATTGTTTGGCTTTGCCGTTGATCTATTCTTGAATGGTAATGCGCTTTCCTAGTACTATTCTTTCTTTAAGTGGGCCATAGCTACTGGTCAAGACGCATTAACAGATTATTTTTTAGGCACCGACGAACAACTTTAGCTTCTCAGTCTCACTTTTCTTCTTTCCTCAGTGGGGAACAAGTTCTGCGTAGAGGTCATGATCATGGCAAAAGCATCATGCTCAGGACAAATTTCTTAGTGTGAGAGATGTAGAACGACGGTGCCAGTAAACATTATTTGTCAGTGCTCGTTTTGACTCTTTTACTTTTCTCAGTAACTGAAAGGATTTCCGATAATTCAGAAAATGTCCGGTTTGACACCACAAAGACGTTTAAATCTGTCACAAAAATAGATCGCTTCATGTTGTCTGATAAAAAACGGCGGTGCTCTAAAAACTTAATGATTGGAATGGTGAGCAAGAAGATAGGATTTGGCAGCTTCTTTACTTTAGAACTATCTTGGAGAATATCATACAATACTTGAGATGAGTTCTTATTTCTCCTGATGGAAGGATATCATAAAAAACTTCTCTTATGAGATGTTTAAGCTTGGCGCTTTTGACATGTTTGCGCAGCTGTTGAATACTTGTATGGATGCATGGTAATAAATTTCCCTGCTTTTATCAGCCACTATTGTCCCCTGTTTTTCAGATGTTTGTCCCCGTTTATGCATGGTTTTTTTTGGTTCCCACCGAATCTATCAGTTGGATTTGCAGGTGGTTCTTGCCATTACCTTTAGTGAGTGTGATAGGTGGGCCAATCAAAGTGTCTGGATGAAATCAGTTGGAATGTTACTGGTTCCATTAAATCTGCTATTGATTCGCAACTAAGTTGAGTTGCCTCTAAAAGAAATTTCCAAATCTTAAAGATACCACATTTTGTGCAACATTTCTTTTTGTTGATGATGTGATTGATGCTTGTGATTCCGCATTAATGGATTCTCCACAACAACCACCTTGGTTGTAACATGGCATTAAAAATTTAATTGAAGAATTTTTATTCTCGTCCTAACACCAAGGACGACACCATCTATTGTCATTTAAGGATGATCTCTAGTTCATTTTGAAAACACGTGTTTATCTAATAACTTAAATTTAAAGTTATATGGAGGTAGATTCTTCCAATAAATCATTATTCAGTTTGTGAATATAATCTTTTAATATCTTATATTACATCTTGATTCTCTCATATTTTGATAATGGATCATTGAGTGTGATCCAAAATGATTATGTATTAAAATATAATTAAATTTAAAACCACTTTCAATTGACTACATAGATTGTAGAAAACTCATATAGATTGTAAGAGTCAATATTGATCTATAATTTATCCATTTCTCATCTTGATTTAATCTAATAATTTGTTGAATTGTTTCTTGATTTGTAAAAAACCACTAAAAGAAAAAAGAAAAAAACAAAAAAACAAATTCAAATTTGAGGCCAACCCTTCCTAATAATATTTATGTATCAATGAAAACTATGAAAATTTCTCATATCATAATTCAAATTGTATTTAGTAACTAACTCATTCATTTTTTACACATACGATCACAAATTATATTAATCAATGTATAAATTTATAAAATTAGATTATTCTAGAAAACCATTATTCTAATACTTACATGCCAATATTTCAAACTCTCCAAATTAATGTTTTGAGGTCTACACTTGCCTAAATTCCAGGTAGTTACAAATTATGCGAAAAATTCAAAGTTAAGCTAAAAATACTAGAAATTTTCTTAGGTAAATTTTGTTGAAGTTGGTAGTCAACCCTACAATTACCAATAATGTATGTAACCAAAATGCCCATAACAAATGAGAGATCAAAGCAACTAATTTTCCATGTAACCTTGAGAGAAAAGATTGAATCCATACACGTACCATAGAAGCATCTGATATTGAGATTATCTTGCAATTGTAATTGAATTGAATGTATTATCTTACATGGATTACAATGAATGTGCATGTTTATAAAAACATGAATGTAGAGGAGGGAGACCAACCACACCAAGGCTCCAAATCACAGAGAGCCAAGAGTGGAAGGCTACCCTGATCTACCTCAAGTCGGACAAGTGTTTTATGTCAAGGATAGAGAATGAAGAAAACTCTCAATACTTTTGTCACACTATTAACCTGATATTTTTAATGGGGCTAAACAATAAGGCTTTTGGAACCCAAACTATACCTCAGACAAATCTCTCCCAGAGGACATTAGCGCAGATCAAGGATGATAGCATGGTGTGTTAGTGTCTCATAGGTGGGCTATCATCCGTACAGACAGAAAGTGCAAAAGGATAGTGAAATGTACAATGAACCTATTGATATCTTAGTGGTTGAGGTTCGAAGTGCTAACTAAGATGATAAATTTAATAGAATGACTAAAATGATAGAAAAGATGATATAGAAATGACAAGAATGAAGGTGGTGGAAATGAATTCATGAAGGATCTAGTTCGCTAGCAAGATCCACATCAACACATACCTACACACAGCCAAGAGGGGAAAAATCTTGGGGCTGTATAGGGGTTTGCTGCAGTCAAACCCCTGCTTTGGTGTTTCCACCTCCATGGAAAACCAGATAGATAGATATGTAGAAATACGATAAAGAAAACTATGTTGGAATGAAAATGAAACCAAGCACTATGAGAGACACTATGCTTCTCAAATCCAACAACAAAGTATTAATACAAAAGTGTTACCACCCTCAATCAAAGGAACTCAAGGCCAATGAGAGAGGAATGCAAGTCTGCAACTATGGTAGAGTCGATGTAGTCACAACACCAAAAGTAGTCCTACAAGACACCAAGTTGTAGCTTCTATGGAAGATGTGAAGAATTCTATGATTGTTGGAGTTGTGAAGCCACTAGTGCAGCAAGTATCTTGAAGTTACAAGAGTAGAAAATGGGGAGAGGATTGAATTAGTGTGTAGAAGATCAAGAATTGCCAAGAAGATTGATTGGAAGTGAAAAATGGCCATTTGAAGAAGGTTTGGGAGGGAAGGAGCCATTCAAAGGTCGACGAGATGGCACAAGGGAGTTACGTTTCATTGCTAATGGAGAACATAACACCTCTACAGATTCTAGAGGCAAGAATCCTATTAGGATGGTAGCGCGCTGTGCAGGTGTCTACGCATCGCGCATGCGTCCTTGATTGAAATTCCTCCATCGACACTAAAAGAAAGTGACAACTGGATAGGGTATGGAATGAGGACATGGAATTACTTGGTCGAATTTGATTTTTCTAAGGTGGAGGATGTGAAAAGGGAATTTTCAAGAGAGGTGCAAATTCACTCCTATATATTTTTCCCCCATTTTAACGAACATGAGTGTGAATGAGTGTTTGATAAAGTAGATCGAAATAGTTTAGAGATGTATACCTGAACCATCGAGGAGGCATACCACAATCTAGTGAACTTGAAAGCGCAGGGCATGCAAATGGCTCCATAGGTACTCTGTCATGAGGAGGATTGAACAAAGTGCACCGAAGGCCCGCAAACCAATGATGGAAAAATCCCACAGGATGTAAGCACTTCATAGGTCCTCAAAGTTGCAAAGAAGGAACCCATAGGTTCTGTTGGTTATTTTCTAAGAACCAAATTGATCTTTAAGGAAGCATTTGGAAGTTCCAATTCCAATCCTTAGCAACCTAAAGGGATTGGGCAACAAATAAGTGAAAGAAACAATGCTTTCCTTCTACACATCGGGCTCTACAAGACCTAGGAGGGTGATCCCACAATGTACTTATAAAACTATACACTCAATAACTTGATACATTACAAATAACAGAAAAATTCTCATATAATGACTCAATAAATGGAATACTTGATAGAATCTGTGATTGAGATCCCACAAGCCCTGGATGATATTCTAAAGTGAAACTTGTCACACCCAAATGAGAAATTACACAACAAAATAAGTGAAACAATAATGATTATTTATTACTAAATAAATACAATGAAGGATTGAATATCCTTATGTAGACTCAGGCGAACTCAAGATGAGACCCTGAATGATGGAGTTCTGATTAAGAGAGGAGTGAGATAACAAAATGCATGAATCAATTAAGTGACTTTATCTTGTGTGCAACACAAAGAATAAAGCACATGACTGATTGAAATACATAATTAATGTAATAACACTCACAATCATAACTAGATGACCTTTTCCTAAGTTTGCATTAAGTGATGGAGTAAATATTAATTAATTTACTCCAACACCCCCCTAGAATAAAAACTAAGGAGAAGCAAAAATTGATGAAGGAAAAGAAAATGAAGATATGAATCCCCCCATAATGAAAGAGATCCCATGCCAATGATGAATGCCTAAAGAAAAAATATGATCCATTGCTTGCAAACAACATTTCTCCCCTTAGGAATGGGTGATTTTGGAATCCAAATCCAGATGATGTGTGCCTCTAAAAATTGCTCACATGTCCACATGTCGAAAAGTGATGATGTTGATCCAAGATCCTATGAAGATTGATAGAGAACAAGTTGCAAAGGCTATGGAGATGATGGGAAAACAATGGTGATGTGGCTATCAACAAAGAGGAAAGGAGAAACTTCAGGCGGAAAAAATCCTAGCAATTTATTCAAACTAAAGAAGAAAGCTTCAACTGTTGAAGAACTACAAAGATGACCTCTGGTTGGGATGATTTCATTGTTTATCCAATGCTCAATATTGTCCCACTAGAAAGAAACTCTGGAAGCACATGAGGATGTGGATCTAGAAGCTCATGTACTCAGGAACTTAGAACAAAAGAACACTTTTGGCTGCCTATTGGAGGAATAGTTCAGAGCTTGATAGTTAATTAGTAATTTTTAATATTTTAAGTTTGTTTATTCAAAAGAAAAATGAAAGAAACCTATACTAGATGCTTTAAATAGAAACCCCCATATGGAACTTTATATAAGTTTTATTTTTACAAAGCTCCCAATTTTCCCAAATCTTTATCATGTGGTGTTTGCAAAGCATGTACAATGTTTAAAGAATCAACAAGGAAGAAAGAAAGGAGCATGTAAAAAAAATTAGGGAAAGAAACATGCATGCATCTAGACACAAATTTTTACATTTGCCTCCATTTTGGTGAAAATATTCATAGAAATCTACCTGTTTAAGGCCTATAGCAGATGCCAAGGAAACTTGATGGCTACAAATATGGCAGCAAATCATGTCCTCCAACTTCTAGTGTCACCTCTTATGTAAAATACATTAAACAACCTTTATTGCATATTCAAAGAAGCTAAATGCCAAGTCCACCAATTTCCATGCACCCATAGGGAAGAGATAATGTTAGCCTTAGGTCAAAGATAGGATGACCCATAGAAGACTACCTCAATTAGCAAGGTAATATTAGCCTCTAGATCAAGATTTATGCAGGTTTGATGCATGATGCCTACCTTTGCAAATTGGATCGACCTCTTTGCTCGTAAAAAATAATATAAAAGCCAATCCATGTGTATATTGAATGTGGGCACAGGTCAAAGAGAGAGACCTTGAGTGACCTCTTTGTGGTGAATTGTCACCTCTAGGGCCTGCATAAAAAAACCTGCAATGTACCCAATCAAGAAATTTGTCATCTCAGCTTGCAAATTTATGAATCATTGCACCATACACCTTACCAAAAGATCTAGGAAAGCTTCCTTTAAGAGTTAGGTTGATTTCCACAAACCTTGACGATATGTAAAAATTGTGTCTCTTATGAGCAAAGGAGTCATGAATTTTATTAAGCAGAGATTCACCTCAGGGTTGGGGTTGATATCTTCTTGCTGTGGGTAGGAGAATCGAAACAACACCTTATTTGTTGTGAATGGACTTGCAAATTCACTCCCAACAGTGCTTTTGATGTAAAAATTTCCTTAGAAAAGCGAACAAGGATCTTCAAATCTGGAGCTCTAATACCATGAAAGAATATGTGATTGAGATCCCACATGCCCTAGATGATATTTTGAAGAGACACTTGTCACACACAAATGAGAAATTATACAACAAAATATGTGAAATAATAAAGATTATTGATTACTGAATAAATACAATGAAGGATTGAATATACTTATGTAGACTCAAGCAAACTCAACATGAGACCCTAAATGATCAAGGTTTGAATGAGAGAGGAGTGAGACAATAGAATGCATGAATTAGTTAAGTGACCTTATCTTGTGTGCAAAAATAATAATAAAGCACATGACTAATTGAAATGCACAATTAAAGCAATAACACTCGCAATCAGAACTAGATGACCTTTTCCTAAGTTTGCATTAAGTACTGGAGTAAATATTAATTAATTTACTCCAACAATACTTCTAGAAGCTATCAAATCCTTACAATACTCAACATTTAGAGCATGAAAATAAAAGATCTCAACATAAAATGGTAACAATTCTGGCGCATTTGAATTTTTTTTATAAATTGGATTTGTTATTGAATGATTAATGAGATATACCATGAATACACAACTTAGATCACTATCTTAACCTAGGAATGGATTCAATCCCAATAAAAACATAATTTGATAACAAAACAACACATAACATCATAAAGCTTTAACAATGTACTACATTACAACATTTCAACTTTGTATCCCAAACTACAACTTCTTATAAAGATCCTTGTACTTGAATCACATGAACCTGTAGCTTCACCAAAGCAATCTAATTAATTATTTGAGTTAAAAAAAAGATGTAAGCGATGTAATCCATACATCATTGAAAAAAAATGAAACCAATAAAATAACCCTTGATTATTTAATTCATAATTCAAAAAATGAGTACAATAGGAGAGAAATAGCTTTGAATTTGCACCATTCTATATTTAATTGCTAGTATTGTTATAAAAAATTACATATGCATACTAATAGACTCAAAAATTATGACAAAATTCTAAAATTGTCTATGTATTCTCATTACAAAAATTCTCTTTGTGATTAGACAATAACTAGCCTGTACTTTTGGCCTTGAATTCCTTCTTATAGAAATGAAGGAGCAAACAAGATTTAGCCCAGAAAGTACACATGAACTATTCTTATTGGAGCGTTACAACATAAATTCCCTTTTGTAATTATATTTGCAATTCAAATGGAGGTAAATATCACATGGGACAAAAACCATTTATATTTGTCGATGCAAATTTTGTCTCACCTTCCAAAAGGCACACTTCATTTGATGTAGCAATATATCCATGTGCTTTCAAAATTTGTTCCATGTACACCAAGCTTGAATGAAAGAAAAGCATAAAGTGAAGAGAGAGAAAGACAAAAAAATAACCTCCACATCTGCATCCCTGTCAACAATTTCAAATTGGAGAGAAAAAAATATTTTATCCATACTTTATCAAAGGCCTAATTTGTATTGCTTCTAGGCCATGTATTATTTTTCTTCCTACCATTATTCACCACTATTATAGACCAAAAGACCAAAAATTATAGTAACCTCCTGATAGTAGCAGCACAATCCTCCAAGACATCCAGGTATTTGTCCTTCCATGCTTGAAATTCTTCCTTTGTGGGCCAATAAAATGTGATAATACTTTTAGCCTATAACCTATAAGGATCATATTTGGTGACAACTTGATTTTCCTTTTTATCAAATTCTTCCAGAGAAAATCCTACTTGAGCAAGCATGTCCATGTTTTTCTTTAGCATGCTCATGTCATTTCCTTCACAAATCAAGGTTGCTTGCTTTGAAATCACCTCATTTGCTTGCTTTCTCCAATCCTGTAGAGATTTTATTTCACCATTTTCCTTTAATATATCAGGAAGGATACCATGATTCATTTCATCAAATCTCTTAACCAACTCCCTTATTTTAGCTTCCAAAGGCTCAATATTTCCCTAGAATTTTTGAATTCCATTCACAGTTCTAAGGGTGGGTTGGATTTTTTCAGGCTTATTTACATCATGCTTGGATCCCATAGCCATTAGTCTCAAATGTTGGAGTCTTGGGATCCATTTCTCCATGAGGGGAATTACCACCTCCCTAATCATGTAAAAATTATTTACTACATCAACCATGGAGGAATAATTAGCATCAATGATAATTAATCTATTATCAATTCCTTTATTCAAGTGCTCCAATATTGTAGTCACAATTTTCAAGTTGCTGAAAAAGAACATCCTATCATGTTGACTATACTTTTATTCATATTCCTTCAACTTTTCAAGTAATTCCTCTTTGTTGAATTCCTCTACTTGTTGTGCCTCTAATGTGCTAGGTTCCTCCACTGAGATGGGCACATTTCCCATGTTGTAAAGCATAACTGCCCATGAAGAACTTGTGGGAGGTGTATAAGCAAAAGGTGTTGGCTCTTGTGATGCAGAAGGAGAAGTAGTATCTATTTGCATTGGCTCACTAGGTTGCAAATTTTGCATCTTTTCCTTTAATAATTCCATTTCAGTCTATAACTGTATTATTTGTTGCTGGCCCTGGCCATACTAAATCAATAAATCATTATATATGATTTGGTGTAAAATAGGGTCTACCAAAATGTGTGGCGCAAGATGATAGACCACTAATTTTCCCAACTTAAAATCACTTCAAATATGCAAAATAAGAAGATAATAACAACGAAAAATGCAACCTAACTATTATAGAAACTATGGGGGATGTTTTTAGAGCATAAAAAGTTGTGTACCTGGCTAGAATGTTGTTGTTTTTGAGCTATGGAGGACTCATTCGCCTTCAGGGATGAATTGGTCCTTTTAGGGTTTCATAAAATTGATTTCAGGATCTTGTACCTTGATTTCTAGACTCTTGAAATCTTAGTTAGCAAAATATGGAAGCCTATAGTTAATTTTGTAGAGCTCTTTCTATGATCTTGCACTCTAAATGATAACTTTTGCAACTTTACAACTTTGACAACTTTGCTCCAAATCTTGCTCAACTTGATCTTCAACGTATAAATCTACAATAACACACTCAAGGGCTTGAAAACTTGTTGATTTTTTAGTGGATGGGGGTTTGCCTCGATCAAACCCCTTGTAGGTAATTAAACCAGGTTATGAAATGAAGCATGAAAGTGCAATAATGTAAATGATATGACCATGGATGATGTCTTGTGAAGAAAATCTACAAAAAATCATTGAGTGGCCATGAAGAATGTAAATCTTAGATGTATGATGATGCTTGTAAATGAATCCTCAATGCAACATTAACTTCTTAGCTCAACACAGATGAATGCATTAAACCCTTGACATAATTAAATGACTTTGAATTGCTGCAATAAACACTTGAAATCTTCCTTGAAATGCCTTATGAATGCTCTTGAAATGCTCTAGAATGCTTGATCACTTGAATTCTTGAATGCTTGAAAGTATTAGATTAAAATAATGTGAATTAACTCCTTATTTATACTAAATTAGGAGATTAACCCTCAAATTCAAAGAACTAAGGCCGACACCATATCTGGAAAGAAACATAATTAAATTATGGCCAAAATTAAATTCAAAAATTAGGGTCTCATTAAGGGAGGGCCCATTCACCACAAAAGGCGAATGGGTCATGGCTAAGTTTCTAGGTCCAAGCTTCAGGGAGTTGAAAGAAGGCCAAAAACCCATTCCATAGCAATTGAGAAAGGGGGGTCCTATTAAGGGTGGACCCATTCACCATCAAGGGAAAATGGGCCCTGGCTCAACTTACCAAGAACAAAAAATTTCCAATGAAATAATTTGATATTTAATTTATGATTGTCGGGAAAGATCCTCAGGAGGTGTCAAAATTAAGGCCTAAAAATGGGGCTTAATAACTCCACTTAACCACCATGAATTAGGACCACCTAGATAAATGTGAAAGTTCCTTAAAACACTTTACAACACTTAAAAAAGCTCCTAATTATGCATATTTTCATTTAGAAAGTGGCTCGCAAGGCTTAATTAAGTAAATAAGTCCTAGAAAAGCATGAAAGTGTGTTACAACACTTCACAACACCTTTGCAAAGGACCAATTAAGGCATGTTTTAGTTAAATAAACGTCCTAAAATGATGTAAATGTGTACAATACATTACAATACCAATCCAATACACCATTAGTTTAGTTTTAATGTCAATTATGAAGCAAGCAAGGGAAAGGCTACTTTGTTCGTTACTACAATTTGCCTCCACTTTCATGAGAGGATGACCCCATGTCAAACTTGCACTAAAGTAGAAATTCAAGAAAATTAAGTATGCAACAATAAAAAAGTACATGATCATACCCTATGTAAATGATGATTTTGGTTTTCCCTCACAATGCTTTGCTCCTCCTAGGGTTTTCCACCTAAAAGGAGAAATGAGATTAAAAGGGGACCAAAATGCAAGGGTTTACACTCAAAGTCTATGCAAATGAAATATATTATGCCTAATTAAGATTCCCTAATGCTCTGATCTAAAATTGAAATGGGCTAATGATGCAAATCTTAGAAAAATTAATCTGTTTGTAAACACAGCGTGATATGCAAAAAAGTAGAATAAATGCAATAAATGATAAAATAAAGATTTAGAATAGGAACTATGCACCTGGAAACTGATGAGAAGCATACTAGAGATTGCAGAGGTCACTGAAATTATGGAAATTCTAATTTTATAGGTAATTGGGACACATACGCCAGTCTGAGCAAATTAGTCCCAGACTAGGGAAACTGCCCAAAAAACTATTTTTTCCAAAAGTGTGTCTGAATCTGAAAAAAATTCTGAAGAGTAATGTAGTGGGACTAATTCGTCACTATGGGTGACTTAATCCAGTTTGGATTTTCTGCAAATCCAAAAGTGGAAACGAAAGCCCACAACTTGCACTCTGCTTTTTGATGGAAATCTAGATTTGAATCTTCGAAAAACCCTCCAAAACAAAAGATAAATTGGTTTCTAATGGGGGGTTTTCCTTGGTCAAACCCCTAGTTGGTATTTAAACTCTGTCGAAGATAAAATCTACATAAAACCTAGCCCTAAATGTGTCTAAGACTAGGAAAAGATGAAAATGAGATAAAACCCTATTCTAATGTGTTGGACTGAGGTGATTAAATGGCACTTGAATGATGCAAGACTTCAATACAAGAAACCTTACGACACTTTACATGAATGTAAATGATATGTAAAATGTAATGCAAATCTTAAATCTGAATATAAGAAGAACATGGAAGATGGAATCATTTTGAAAATAAGTCATTATGTGTGATTTGATGGCTAGTTGCACCTGTTCAACCTAGATTTCTCCATGATTCGCCATAGGCATCTATGATCAATCATTTGTAATGTGAGATCTTGAAAAAAAAGTGAGCTTGAAGACCTACAAAAGCCCTATTTTGTTGCCCTAAAGCTTCAACTTTGCTGGGAAATGCTATTGAATCTTCTTGTGTAAGGCACTTTGTAAAATGACTAGGAGATGTGAAAAATGACTTAAAATGTGTACTTATAGGCATCAACACATAATTTTTCCATTATTTAGACCTAAGAGGCCGACATCCATTAAAACATTAAATTGAATTAATGAAATTCCCTCTAAAAAGTGGAAAATACCCCAAAAGGGACTAAGCCACCACCTTGGGCAACTTAGTCCCACCAGGGACATTTCTGGTGGGTTTCACAAAATTTGGGTGGTTTTAATAATATTTTTGGGATTTAAGTGGTTTCATACATGAATTAGGCCTCAAAGTCCAAAATCATGAATATTAGGGGCCTATAAATGCAATTTTAAGGGGTGATTGATGGAAGGTGCCTAAAGTAGGACCTAGTTTTACCACAAAATTTTCTCTTTCTTCAAGAGTATACAATTTTTGGAAATACATTAAGCCCCCACTTTAGCGCCCATATGACTCTACGTGCATATATAACCTAAAGTATTGTAAACAATGCACAATACTTTATAAAATCATACTTACTCAAAAGTCAGAAGAATGAAGCCCCCAATATAGTTATCTGCACTACCACAACATTAGGAAACCACATCCTGCAACACAAATTCATTAGTCATCAAAAATCCTTTAATTTGAGGGCAGATGTATGGCCCTAGGTGCTGCCACAATAATGGGTTACACTTTTTGGGACATCCTGATTTTTGCTTGAAATCACATATTTTTAGAAAATACAATGATTTAAGACTTTGAGGGTTCCATTTAAATGATTTTAATTAAATGGGGATTGATCAAAGCCCCTTAGATCAAGCCTCCTTGGATAGAACCTTGTTAGATTTAAACCATACCTATAATTGAGTCTCCTCTACACCTATGAAATGAGTTCATTTAAAATTTATGCTTTGTAAGCATGTAGCCCTTATTATAAGCTTCCCAAAAAGTATAATTTTAAATATGTTTAATTTGATTATTATAGTTATTTTTTTATTTCTTGTGAAAGTGATATTTTCAATGAACATCAAGTTCTTTGTTCCACACATACGAAAAAATAGAAAAATAGAGAAAAAAAAATCTAAAAAATATATGTACACTAGGTATTGATGTCCTTGAACACAAAAAGAATAATTTAATTCAAATGAATACAAATTTTTTAATGAGGGACGAAGTACACCTCTATCTAAATTATAATTACTTTGACTTGGAAAATGAATTAAATATATATATATATAACAAAAAATTATGAAAAAATATCCATGCACCAAATATTGCTGTGAAAATTTTTTATTTTAAAAATTAGAATTGTATCATGTCTACAAAAAAGGTTATGTGGTCTGAAGTAAACATCACTTTTTAAAAATGTTGATTAGTAGAAAAAATAAGTTATTAAAAATTACATAAAATGATTCACAATTTTTTTATTTTTTATTTTTTTTTAAATATAATTAGAATCTACACAAAAGATCTAACAAATAACTAGTTTGATTCATCTTCAAATTCTTCATGGTTTAGCTTCTATAGGTGTAAGAAAGTGAATATCTGGTGAAAAATCCTGATTTTAATGTCAAGTTTGGCCAAAACCTGTAACCCATTATTGTGGGATCACCACCCCTTGATTTTTCTTGCTTCACAAATATGGAATCAAGGTAGTAATCTAGCCACATCGAACCCAAAAATATCATATTGAAGGACATTTCTAAGTACCATGTCACATGACGATAGATAGTTGATGATGTTAGGTGCGGAATTACGATTCCAACACATCAAATGGCATCAAAAATGAAGTTCTCTAGCTCTTGTTATGTGGTTTTGAATGAAAAGTACTTAATAAATGTGTAAGGTTAAAAAAACCCTAATTTAATCCATACTAAAAGTAAATAGGTTAAAAGAGATAAAGGAAACTAGTTTGTCATTTACTATTTCATTTTACCTACTTGTAGCTTGAGAGTGACAATTGAGAGGAGAAGATGTCGAGAAGATGGGGAAACACACCTACACGATTGGATGTTCTTCAAGACCAGGTGGCACGTGGTGAGCATCAGCATGAGGTGAGTTGATTTTGCAACTTTCATTTTGTGATTTTGTAATTATGTAATCATTTTTAATTTATTTATAGGTTAATTTAGGATCTTGGAATTTTTTTTGCAAAGTGTCCCCTTTTTTTGCAAAGTGTCCCTTTTGTTTGCAAAGAGTCCCTTTTGTTCACAAAGTGTCCCGTTTCTTTGCAAAGTGTCTTGTTTCTTTGCAAAGTGTTCCGTTTCTTTGTGAAGTGTCTCGTTTCTTTGCGAACTGTCCCGTTTCTTTGTAGAATTTCTTAAAAGGATTCTAAAGTGTCTATGGACTTTAGAAAATCACACTAGAGCAACTTTAGCACACTTGCATGATGAAAACCTAAGAGTTTTGATGCATTTTAGAGTATATGTGTGTAAAATTTATAGGTACGCACCCGAGGATGACAGTGGTTAGGAGGGAGACAGTTGAGCTTTTTGAGAGATATGGCTCAAGTGCTATCAATAGAGGAGACAGAGCATCTTCAGGCCATTGGGATCTATTGGGCATATCTTATGCCTCCCATGAGATACCACAATGCCATGATGATGGCTCTCTGCGAGCGATGAAATGCAAATACATGCACATTTCATCTACCTATAGGAGAGATGATGATCACACTTGAGCATATACATCGGATTCTTTGCATGCCAATTTGAGGAGCTCGTGTGTATATTTTTGCAGAGACTACAACTTCCTAGAGCAAAGGGCTGATTTACAGTATTGTGTAGATGGTCTAGTTCATGATGCATGAGTTAGAGGATGGGTTGATTTTTCCATGTTATTATATTCAGGGGCACCAATAGTTTGATGTATTATGATGCACACCATAGCACTAGTTCTTGTCCCCGATGGCTGGGGTGCTCACCTAGATGGAGGACTATTCCACTTGATTTGAGCAATGGTAGAGAAACAAATCATATACACCTGGGGTCGACGTATGTTGGCACATCTCTATTATGATTTGGGGCAATTTTTATTCCAAGAGGTGGACAGTATGGTGCACTGCACACTTCTACAGGTGTGGTGCCTTGAGCACATTACATGTACCAGACCAACTAGCTATCCATGCACGATAGCAATAGGATATCCATGAGCTTTTGGGTATCCTCTATGGTGACTATGGAAGTATGGGGAGTTGCATTTGTGGAGGGTATGATTTGACTGACTTGATGCGGATGAGGTCCTATGGAGACCTTATTAGTTGACATTGCAGTGGTCAGATTATACTAGACAATTGAGGAGGATGCATATGGGTAGATTTTTGGTTGGCCACCATGACCACACAGTACAACCATTCTACTATGATTGAGTCATGCAATATTTTGGATTGGTTTAGACACCACCTCAAACATGATATGCCTTTAGGAGATTAGTGTGAAGTGCCTAGAGACTAGGTGATACAATGCGACTCACTCTGGAGCATGTAGTTGAGAGTGATTGACTTTTTTTATCATGAATGGCCACCATTCTTTGACACATATGACATCGGGATGATAGCAGAGCATGAGGAGTGGTGGGCAGTGACTCAATTGGCACTAGTATTCCCAATGGATGAGCCAGTGGGAGATGCAAAGCCACTACTAGATGACAGAGATGAGAAGGATGATAGGACCGAGGAGACACACTACAGACCTATTGATATATTTATTGATGTGATTGATGATGATTATGATGAGGAGGTAGATCTATATTATGAGGATTAGGAGGGAGAGGGGGGGATGAGGAGGATGGGAAGGATGAGGAGGAGTAACAATGCAAGGAGGAGCCGCCCTTGAGTGAGGATGATGAGGCAGTAGCTGAGGACCATCATGAGGGGGGAGTTTCCTCACCCATCTATAGGATGAGGTCACAAGTAGCGGTTGCAACTGGCACTAGTACTCACAGTCGAGTGAAGGCTAGCACTGCCTCCATGCCCCTAGTACAAGATGATATTGAGATGACACATCTGACTGGTGGCATAGGTGATGAAATTTAATTTTATGCATGTACTTTAAGTGATTATGTTGTTTTATATATATGTACATCATGATGCTGGATATTGATTATGTACCTTATCTATTTTGTAGGAGTGATGAGAGACTAGAGAGAGTTTTATTGTCAGGCTACTACAAAGATAGTGCCCACATCCATTGACGAGGAGGAGATGGATGCTGACTACATGCCCCCACTGATCATGGAGGAGGAGCCAGAGTCGTTCAAACCTTTTGTGAGACTACGGGAAGTGTACAAGAGTGTTAGGAGACAACTCTATCAAGCTGAGAGCGTAGGATAGTTATCACAGACCTCAATAGAGGTCAAGAGACTACATGCAGAGCTAGCACAGGTATGAGTGGAGAGGGATCAGATGGCAGAGGAGTATCTTGTGGTTGTTGGTCAAGTACAGGGTCTAGAGTATGCACTTAGACTCGACATTTCATGGTCATGATCACACATGACCGTCTCATGACATCCAGGGACCGGATCACGACCACTAGAGCTTGAGGGGTCTAGCTCTGACAAACCTTTGTGATTTTTTATATGATATTGAGATGTATATAAAACTTTGATATATATAGACATGCACATTTGGTGTTATTATGGCATGTCTCTTTGTGTTTGAATGTTAAATGCAATGTGATTAATTAAATGACTTTATGGTAAAAGTATTTAATTAATGGCTACATGACCTAACAAAACCTATGTGATCTAATTGGAACATGTTTCATTAGATATAACATGATGATGGAGTATGTTATGCTAAATTAAATGTAACTTATCACAACACACTAGATGAATTTGAATAGCATGAAGCCTAAAGGGATTATAAATAATCACTTTAGTGTTTAAGACAAACATGTAAGAGAGGTGTCAAAAATGAAGAGTGAGAAAGTGTATAAGGGAAGATCCTATAACGATTTAACAACACTACCTTATAGTTCATACTATTCAAAAGGGATTAAGCATAATACTGACACAAATGTGCAACATTGATTGGTTCTTTAAGCGGTGTCCCATCGAGTTCATTAAGACATACGCGCACCAAACCCATAACTTTTGTTGACAACATGGGTCCTAACCAATTTGGGCTAAATTTTCCTCATTCATTAGAGTCAGCATTGACATTACGCTGATTTGCAGAAAGAACTAAGTCACCCTTGTCAAATGTGTGAGGGATGACATTGAGATTGTAATAATGTTGTTTCCTTTTGCAATAAGCTTGAAGATGCTCAAGAGTTTTAATGCACTATTCATCGAGCATTTCAACTTGATGCAGGTAAAAATTTAAGCAACCACCCCTTGGCGAAGGTGTAAAATCCTAGCGAATCTTGTATACTTCCCAATAAAAATATTAATTTTAGTGGCGAAATTTTTTTTTTTCGTGAAAAAAAAATAATTTCCATTGGTGAATCTTTTCTAATCACTAGAAGTCTGTGGAAAATCCTGGCGAAATAAAAAATTTGTAAAACCACTAAAAATTTTCCATTGGAAATTAAAATCTATTTTCAAACCAATAAAATATTTCAATTGGTGAATTAAACCTATTTTCAAACTAGAAAAAATAATTTTGTTAGTGATTAAAACTTTTTTTCAAACTAAAAAATAAAATTCATTAGCGAATTAAACCTATTTTTAAATGATTAAGAAAAAAACATTAGCAAATTAAACATAATATCAAACTAATAAAAAAAATGCATCAAAATAAAGATTATTTGCCTCATTGTTTTCATCAACCATCCAAAACTCACCTACAACTATAACAGTTTTTTCAAAAACGCATCTTAACATGCTTCATAATAGAAAAAGTAACCCTGCCCAACTAAAACTAGTTCCACAACTATCTATATCTACCTTACATATTTCAACAAGATTTTTTAGCAAGCCAAAAATTTAGTACTATTCTTACGTTAATTATGCAAAAACCCTACAAAAACTACAAATTCAACTATTACTACCCGTTTCATAACCAAATTTCCTTGTTGCTTTTCCTTTCATCTTTTGATTCCTTGCATTTTGTCCTTTTTCTTTCATACATTTTGCCTCTACTTTCACCTATTCTTCCATGCACTCTGCCTTTGCTTTCACTTGTGCTATAATTTCTTCCACCTTCATCAGCTCTATAAAGAGCTTCAATGCTTGCCAACCTAACCTTGCTTCTTCCCTGCATCAATTTTTAATCTCATCCTCTGGCCAATGCATGAAAGGGATGCATCCTTCTTCCCCTTCCAATTCCACATTTTCAAAGCCTTCCGGAATGTCAAAACCTTCACCTGGAACTGCCCATTCAAGTATTGATTCTAATCCTTCCAAGAAATCTCTATGCACAATAATCTCCATCACTTCTCTCACTATGCTGGGCAATTCCCCCAAGTCCAAACCCCATGCTATAATCAAGGAGTATACATACATGTTAGTCATGTATCTATGCCTTAGATTTCCAAAGAATTTCCCCAAAATCATCTGCACACTTTGTACCAACCTACCATTACTGAATAAAAACATACGCATTAATCTTTGGTCAGAAGCTTTACCATAAAACAGGTTTAATTTCCTCCTCAAATGTAGAGTGAAGTTGGCTTCCATTTCAAAATTGATATATCTACACTACCACCACCACCACTCTTTTAGAATTTCTATGTGCCTTCTTCTCCATGCCAAAATCTATTATTAACTTTGCTAATTGAGGGTCGAGAGGTAATAATTTTCCAAACTCTACATGTGTCAATCTTAATTACCCATTGATCCTCTAGTCATGTGCACTTGCTAAAATATGCCCGCGATCTTCACTTCATAAATGCACCGTCCTTGCCACCTTTCCTATCTTAATTCACCAAAGTCAGGATTTTGGTGCTTTTCCTAACCTTAGTTGCAAGTCTTTCTTGGTCATCTTTGTAGTTGGTGGCTCAGAGGTTTCAAAAACTTCAAAACTTTAGACTTTTGTTCTAAGGTTCAAAATTTGAGCAACCACATGACATTATGGACCATGACCGTTCAATGAATTTTTCGATGGATGGTTGTAGTTGCATTCTGGAAGTATATCTTTCAAGCACTAGATTTGTAAATTGAAACCTCTGGAATTACACTAGAACCATTAGATTTTCATAAATCAATGGTTAAGATTCTATTAACTATTTAGGTCTGTCGGTCATCATGCTCAGATTGTAACATTCTTTACCATTTAATATTGCCTAAGTTATACCAAAATATTTTATGACAAATCCTTAAATCTTAACTCTCTAATCCTGAGGGTCAAGTCTCGTCAACCTAGCGATGTCCCCATTTTAAATTATGCATGTGCATAAATTTTATTTTAAAAGAAGGACCGTTCGATGAATTTTCAATGGATGGCTATAGATGCATTCCAGAAGTAAATCCTTGAAGCACTAGACTTGCAAACTGAAACCTCCAAAATAACACTAGAACCGTTAGATTTTCAGAAATCAATGGTTGAGATTTTATTAATTATTTAGGTATGTCGTCATCGTGCTCTTGTTTACCATTTAATATTGCCTAAGTTAGAACAAAATATTTTATGACAAAGCCTTAAATCTTAACTCTTTAATCCTGAGGGTCAAGTCTCCTCAACCTAGTGATGTCCCCATTTTAAAAATAACTTTATAGTTTATTTGTATCTGCACTATGCATCCATCTTGTCATCTATCATGGACATACCTTTTAAGCACTTGATTATAAGGATTCAAGTGTTGAAATAAATGTTAATTGTGACATCAATGATAGTGGTTAATTTAAAAATGATAAGTGTGATGTCATACTGATTGTGTTCTTGCTAACTTCTATGTATACTTCACCAGCTTGATGTTCTTCATATCATTTATAATATATTTGGCATTGATTTATTTCCTCTCTATTCTCAATTTAACTGAGATATTATGGAGTCTTCATGGCATGTCATGCTACCCAAATTTTTTTGGGAGAAAAGAAGGGATGATGCATACGACAAATGAAAGTTGGGTATGGTTTTTACAATTCCTTGTGTGCAAGTTGAGGATGCTATAAGAATAATTGTGGGTAGGGAATGGCTTCAGAACAACCCTCATGCTCTATATTTTGAGGTAGCTTTGGCTTTCTTGTCCAATTGCATGGACTTTTTGATCGATAAAGATTTGGTGAAGATGTTGGTAATATGTTATTTGTGGCCTTTCATTTACTCTATTTCTTCGTTGGAGTTGGCGTTGGAACATTACAATTTTGAAAGTACGTTAGCACCTATTGTTGGAATCTTCAGGAAAGTGGAATTGCATGCTTCTACAATGTAGGCTCTTTCCCTAGTTAATATGAGATGAGGTCTTCTATGTGATATGAAAATTGAATCATTAAAGAGTTTGGAGTTTTGGAGGAAGGTTTTGGGTGATTCTATTTTCTTCTCTACTATTAATTTGTTAAATTCAATTCACGTTCTACTCAAACAATTAGTTGATGGCCTTATCTAATGTTACAAAAAAAAAATAGTAATGAATTGTGTGACATGTCACGTGTTTATATTAAAGTGTAACAGTTCTTTTAATATGTACTTTGTGACTGGATTTTTGTCACAGTTAGTGGCTTTTTGGCTAGTGGCCACGCTGGTTATGTACTATGTACTTTAGTCTCTAGCAATAGCTACATAAATTAAAATGCTTTTTGTGGCTCCATTCTTGTAAATCCCTTTTACTTTGATCAATATAAAAATGTTCAATGTAGCTTTCAAAACTAATAGTAATTATCAACATATAGTTTTGATCATAAGTGAGCAAAATTTATTGTGAATTATTAGTGGACATTGAAAATGATTAAGGTAAAAATATACATTTAATTCTCTCTTTTCAATTCGTCAAAGTACTCTACCTTTCATTTATTCTATGGAAATTCTCAAATTGGTTGTGGTACTGGGCGGTGGCCCAAATTGATGCCATATGAATAGCTAGATTGATTGATTGGATAGCTTTATATGGAAAACTGCACAATGTTCTATAAAATTGTAGATGATGATGTCAATAATCCAGTGAATTTAACAATCGATAGCTTGTGTGGCACTGTCAATTTTGACAATTGACAGCTTGTCAGCTTGAGGTACAGTTTGTAACTTTGCATGTAGCCAGCTTGAGGTACTGATTAAGTTGGAATTTTGGTTTAGATGAATCATAATTATTACTAGTCAGTAATAACTATACACAACCTCACACATGATACATGTGAGGTGTACAAGGGACCAGGCTGGTAGTGGAACTTTTGGCAGTACTTTTGGCCCATAAATAAGGATAGTGAGCACAACTAAAATCATTTGTTGAATTGTCATAAGGGTTTTCATTTTGTAGGGTTAATAACTTAATAAGTATTCAAGAAGAAGATGATGTGGTATTATTGGGGATGCTCTAAATTCTCCTTCCTTCAGTTATGTAGTTACATAGTAAAAGACCAATTTCCTTCAAGTTTAGAATGGGTGTAATTGGAAAGAAGTTGATTTGATTCACCTGACTTCTCAGACAGGTTTTGAACTAGGATGAAGAGCTCTGATGGACATAAGTGCTATCCTAATGCATGGAGGCTACAAGTAGAATATGGGAGTAGTTTTACTACCCCTCATCATCTATATGGTTTCCCATGCAATTCCCATGCATTTATTTCCAGTGCTCATTGCCTACATGGGAGCAGTTTTACTACCCCTCATCATCTGCATGGTTGGCTAGGAGAGTCTCTTGTATTTATTTTAAAACACCATGGCCTACTAGGAAAGTCCCATGTATTTATTTTTAGTGCTCATCTTTTACATGGGAGAAATTTTACAACCCCTCATCTTCTGCATGAGTTTCATTCTGAAAGGGGCTAAGTACATTTTGTATCTTCACAGCTCCCATTTCCCTAGTTTGATTGCCCCCCTTTTCCCATGCATTTATTTTCAGAGCCCATGGCTGACCCAACAAGTCCCATGTGTTTATTTTTAGAGCTCATGGTTGACCCGAAAAGTTCCATTTATTTTTAGAGAAACATGTATTATATTTACATTTTCACCAGTGGTCCAACAGAAGCTTGGTGCTTACGCTTACATTTACAGTATTTGTACTATGTAATAATGTGACATTGTAATTCAGTTGTAATAAAATAAATGGTTGTGCTATTAAAATGACATTGTAACTCATTTTATTAAGTCCTTTGCAAGTTAAGTATTATTAAATTATTAATGGTTGTGTAATGTGCTATTAATGTGACATTGTAATTCATTTTATTAAGGCCTTTGCAATGTTAAGTTTCTGGCCCCTTGGCCTTGATGTCAATCCTAGCACATTAAAGTTTGAAGCAAATTTAAAACACATGTTTTATGTTTATTATTTATATCATAAATTAATCAACCGTTCGATAAACAATTGATGTATGGTTGTAGTTGTATTTTGGAATGAAATGAACAAAGCGCTAGGCTTGTGAACTTAAACCTCCAGAATCACCCTATAACCATTAAATTAACAAAGATCAATGGCTTAGAATTTGTTGCCAATGTAGGAGTAAATCATTAATGGTTTGTTTTAAATGGTGTCAGCCATGCACTACGTAATTGTGTACTATGTAGTATGTAAGTAACGAGTAGAAATTTTAGTTTCATTCACTTTAATATTCAAAAAATCAACACTTCTATTGCTAAGTGATTTTATTTTGAAGTTAGAGGGTCAACACACGGGGAGATTTTAGTCTTCAATTTTCTCATTGCAGTGCACCACCCTATTCTAGGTTCCATAGTTCCACTTCCAACAAAGCCATTCCAATAACCTAGTTTCAACTTCAAGAATCAAAATTTGAAATCTGGGTAAGTTAAAGAATTCCTATGGCTTTGTTTCATTGCTTGATGTTTCTTAAAATCTTATTTTGTCAAACTTTGAAGTTTAGTTTTAGGGTTAAGAGGCTTAAGAATTAAGAAAAATTAAGGAATAATAAGGAATTCACAAATTTCACATTGTTGATTGTATTAGCATGTGTACCACTAGTACCACTAGAGCAATGTTGGATAAAAAAATAAATTATGCAAAATTGCTTAAAACCCTAGGTTTCATTGATGAATACCATGATATTTATGATCCTGAAACCTATTGTAGGCATACCTCAGAACATAGATTTTCATCTAAGAATAAGGTTACAAATAAAATGCAAGTTAATAGTATCAGTGCATAGTGGATAACTCGATAGGGCGCATGATGTTACATGAGGTTTTCCCTTGCCCAAAATTTATCATGGTCAGTGCCCTAAATTATGATGATAACAAAAGAGCTCAATTGTTAATAAAGATAGCAAAGAAGAATTGTTCTCCATTAATACATAAGAACATGGGAAAGTGTTGGCCTTGGGGCTTAGAATCGAAGAGTTTGGAAATGTCCACATTGACCTAGAAAAGCTTGTTAGTGATTATGAAGTAGTGGATGAAATGGAGAAAAAATATTTCTTAAGTAGAATAGTTCATGATAGAAACAAATTGAAATGTGATCATAAGCCTCCTCATGATTTTGATATTTTTAAACCATGGGTTCAGGATACTATTTCCATGCTAGCATTTTTCTTTAGACTAGATAGCAATTTTGAAGTGGGTGCAAGCCTCCTTGAAATGGTATATAGTATCCATTATCATGTTTGACATGTCAAACATAATTTTATTGGGCACATTGTAGAATCCATGCATAAACATTTTTTAATGATTAAAGGAGGTTCCACCAAGACATTTAGGTTCACAACATACTTGTGCTATATTTTTCTATTCAAATTCATAGGAATGTTTCAGACCAACAAGCTTCAAGGTCAACCCTATGGTAATAGCAATCCTGAGCAAAAGAAAATGGCTCTAGTATATGAATGGACCATTGTTATAAGGTTGCATGATTATCAAGGTAACTACAGTCATTTTGTAGACTACTTTTTGGCTCCATTGCATCAAGAAATTATAAATACTCCAATACCTAGATTGCCTATGTCATGTAGAAACAACATTCAACTAAGAAAAGAAATACAATTGGTTGATTGGTACTTAATGGAAGAATATATTGTGCTAAGATTTTATGGATCCGAAGTACAACCATACAAAATTACAATACATGTGACAAAAAGGGTTTTTGCTTTGGAATATGTAAGGAAGATGCAGAGTACTGATGAAAGACACTTTAGCGGTTAGGGGAAGAAGACCTTGGGTGATCCCACAATAGTGGTTTACAATTTTTGGCCAAACTGGACACTAAATTATTTTTTGAAACTAAATCTTCACATTCAGGCACCTATAACGGCTAAACCGTAAAGAATTTGGAGATGATCCAAACTAGAGTCTCGTCACATTTTGTCTGTAGATTCTAAAAATATTTTTTCCAAAAATTTTGGAATCAAATTCCACTTCTTTTTCCATCTCCCACGAAAACTAGTTCTTTTCAAAAAACAACATTTTTAAAAAGTGACACACACTGTATAACGCATAATTTTTTTTCCATGAAGGATAAAATTCTAATTCTTTCGAATTTAGATTTATAACTCCGATATCTAGTGCTTGCACTTGGTTAGATAGTTTTTATTGTATATTTTTTCTTTAATCAAGTTTCAAAGTCAAACCAATTACAATTCAGACATAGCGAGATAATGCATAACTTTTTTTGTATATATCAAAATTCAAAAAAAAAGTTATATTGGATCAAGGACTTCAATATCTGGTGCACTCATATTCTTTTCTTTTTTTTTTGATAATGCTATTTTTCCACATGTGCAGAACAAAGACCTTCATTTTCGATGAAAAACCTATGTTTAATAAAAATTAAAAAAATAAATACATAATAAAACCAAAACATATTAAAATTATATTCATAGGATGGCTCATTTTGAGGACTACCTGATTCTAGTTGGGTTTGTGAATATTCCTCCACTTTCATCCTCAAACTGAGCTCCGAAGTGCTAAAATTCAAGTTTTTTTTCTGTCTCAAGGGGGGATGAGGAATAAAGGGGGTTCAAGCGAACCCCTAGGGGTTCGTTCAAACTAGGGTTCATTCGAACCCCCCTTCTATAAGGGGTTTTCATGGATTTTTCGGCAGGAAAGTATTAAGAGGGTTCGACCGAACCTAGGTTCTACTGAACCCCTAAAATCAAATTTTTTTCCATGCATTCATTTTTTGTGAGTTTTCCTTCCTCACTTCAATTGTAAACCACTATTGTGGCTCCACCACCTTATTTCCTTCTTTACCTTTTTCATGTGGAGGGATCACATTCTAGAGAAAAGCATTTAGTGTGGCACACGATCTTTCAAATTTTTTTATTTATTTTGATGCTATCTATCACTAGCAATATGATCCATGTGACACCATTAAATCAATGATTTTGCTCAATAAAAATGCTAGAAGTAGAATTCAACATCAAAGTAAACCCTTGCTTGAAAACTTAAGAAATAAGGATTCATGGGATGAGGTCAAAGTATCAATGGATAAAAGTGTTGCTGAGAATGGTATTTCTTTTGAACAATTGTTAGTAGAAATTATGGCATTGCATCAAAAGAGAATTAGGAGGTACAACAATTTTTATGAAAAAAGTCATAAACCAAATCTAGTAGAGTAAAAATTCCAGACTCTCTAGAGAAGGTTACAAAAAAAAATTGATCACGATAAAAATTACTATCTTTTGGTCTATGAGGAAGGAGCTAGGTGATCCAAGAGTGCTTGCAAACTATGGAGATAATGAAGAAGATCTTGAGTTTAGAAAATTATGGAATATAGAGCATCTAGATGAACGAGAAGATGACGAAAGTGATGATGAATTTAATGATGATAGGGAAGAAGAAATCCATGTCAATTTTAAACTTGGTTTAATTGAGGCAAGAAAAGAAGCATTTACTATAGGAGCAGCCATAGCTAAAAAAAGGGGTTATGAAGGTGGTCCTTTGGGGTCCCAAAGATAAGGCCCTTGGATGGAAATAGATGTAGAGCATAGAAAACCAATTGATAAATTTGACCTTCAGGTTGGAGGTGAAAAATTAGACCTAGGGAATACAGGTCAATTTGTTAGAGCTTCAAATCCTCATTATCATGGTCAAACACAATCACAACTAGGACATGCCCATGGTGGAGGGCTTAGAGCAACTAGCACTACCTCTGGTGGTGATGGTATGGGTAGTAGTACTAGTAGTGATCAACATGTGCTACAACAAAAAATTACACACAAGAAGCCAACAACACAATATACCACAGAAACACCAGGTGATCAAGGCATATAGAAGAGGCAAAGGATTTTGACAGGTCCAACTCCAAGTCACACTACCAGTGGATCCACCACAAAGGAGTTACTTCTAGGCACTCCCCCAATGCCAGTTAGTCTAGCTGTGACATCATTAGCAACTACAAGTACTCCTATTCCTTCACCATTCAAGCATTCCATTGTTCCAACATCCCCTAGTTTTTATTACATTGAAGAGTTTAAAAAGAAATCAGAATTGAATAAAAAAGAAAAGAAGCAATTGATGGAGAGTGCTCTAAATTAAGATCCCACAACAACCATGATATTACCCACATTTGACAGAAGTAAAGAAATCATGTAGTACACAATTCTTGTTCCCATAGTTCAAAACAAACCAGCAAATTAGATGGCTCCATCTGAATTCGAGGTGAACAATTTTCAATTGGGATTTTTTGGACTCAAAAATACTAAAAAAATTAATGTATCAAAGAAGAACAATGAATTGGTGTACACATAATTGCTGAAGCAAGATAGAGAGAAAAAAAGGTTGCAGAATCAAATTGAAAAGTTATAGGAAGACCTAGCAAATGAGAAAGAAAAGAGGAAAGTAGTAGATAACAAGAGAAATGAATTAGAAAAAAGAATTAAAAAATATACCTCTACATCAACAAGAAAATAGGATAAGTAGAATGAGACTGTAGTGAATGAACTGAAGCAAAGGCTAGATGAGAGAAACAAGAAATATGATGAGGAAAAATCCACTTGAAAAAAATTAAGACTAAGCATTGCAAATGGAAATGCATAGTGGGAACAAAAATTGGAGGAGAGAAAAAGAAATGAAAGATTGGAGTCAGAGTTGATGGAAGAAAAAAATGAAATTAAGTCTTGTCAAAATAATTTATCTTTATTTTGTAGAGAAACAATGAGGCATATGAAACAAAATATCTAGGATGAAATAATGCAGGGGATTGATCATTTGTGTGACATGTTTCAATTGATTGATGCTATCAGACAACAACATAATAAGCTCAACAAATATTTAATGGACAACATAAATGTGTTGGCATTACAGAAATCAACAAATCAAATTCAACAAATAGTCTACAAAGCCAGTGACAATGTTTTGAAATCAACAGGGATTACTAATTGGCTTGCTACATCAATGAAATTGTCATATGTTATTAAAAAGTGTTTGAGAATGCATGAAATAGAGGAATATTTGCATTAGGCTGTAGACAAGATGAAGGTGGATGAAAAGGTAAGGAACTTCACAGAGCCTAGTTTGCTAGAGGGTTTGGACACAAATGAGCGATTCATTGGAATGGATGATTTCAGAAAGAAGATGAAGGATGCAAGGAAGATTGATTTGGACTAGTTTCCTCATAACCTAGATGTGGTGACCTATTTGGATTCCATCAAACCATTTCTAACCTTGAATGTGAAATTGACTGAAGAATCCAAGACAGGTTCCAATTTGAATCATGACTTGTTAAAAAATATTCAAGTCAAATAGCATCAATTAGAACAAATGAAAATTCCAACACCTGAAGAGTGGAAGTTGCTAGAAAAGGTGATGCAGTGATTTAATTTTTGATAATATGAAGTTCCAAGTTCCAACTCAACTCTGTGCATAGTTGTCTTTGAGCAATATTTTGCATTTCCAATGCCACTATGTATTCCTTCATGTGATAATCAATTTAAAAGCTCAAATTCAGACTTTATTAATGTGTTGATGTTCAATTATCTATATTATTTATTCTATCATTTGAAGAAAAATTCTGGTAGTGGTTTCAACTTCTAGATACACTTTAAATTATTGTTGTTGTTCATTGTTGTATATGCTACTAATACTATTATTAATATGTTATTAATCTAATAAGCATTGAGTTGAGTGATGAATCGCTAAGTACATGCTCAAGTTTGACTTCTAACACAATTAAAATATGAACTATAAGGTGATTTTAATTCCAGGCATCCATAATCTTAGTGAAATTGAATTACAATTCACACATCAATACTCAATCTCCATGACTACTTTACAGATGCACTAAACATTTATATGAATTCATGCTTTAATGATTTAATCAAGGTGCTTTAATTGGTTCATTAAACTAGAGCCAGAATTAAAACATACATCAATGTGTATTGCATAATATTAATGACAAAGAAGATTAATGAAATATCATTGATCATATTTCATTAATAATTCATGTAAAATGTTACAGCTAGAGAGATGATAGACTCAAAATAAAGGAGAAAAACAAGCTTAGTCACTAGTTCTCAAAGTTTTATAACCTTGTTGCAGAGTTCTAAATTTTCATAACTTCTTGATTCCCTAACTTGATTGATGGTTCACTTTGTTGAGTTGCAAGTCTTTCTTGGTCATCTTTCTAGTCGGTGTCGGTGGGTCAAAGGTTTTGAAAACTTCAAAACTTCAAACTTTGGTTCTAAGGTTCCAAGTTTCACTGACCACGCAACATTATGGACTTATCTTTCATTTCAAAGGTGTCGCCATCTGAAACCTCATTGAATGCTATGTATGAACTAATATAAAATATAAAATACAATATAAAATATGAAATATCACAATTTCATGGAATACAACATAAAATATCATCAACTACAGTTTGACTTTGGAATATGATTCATGAAGTGCAATATAAACTAAAATATCATGAAGTGCAATGATTCACAATTTCATTGAATATAATAAAATATATCATCAACTATAGTATGGAACAATGGAAACTGATCCATGAAGTGCAGTATAAATACCTAAAAGCTTCTAATTCTCTCCTAGTTCCATTTCCCAAATGGAGTTAGGCTCCTCAAACTGACATTCATCATCAGATCAAGTAAAAGAGTCATCTTGAATTTGATTCCAAGTTTGGTCTTCATTTTCTTCGGCCTGTGTCTCAAATTCAACATTCATTGTGTGATTTGTGTCAATTTCATATGTCCCAATCGCATTGCCATTGCCACTACCACTTCCACCAATACCCATGTTTGGAATTGGAGTGTTACACAACCCGGTCCTTCTTCTTTCACATGTGGACCTCCAGATTGTGAGTGCCCTTTCAAAAGGAAAATTAGAGACATTATACACAGTTCCTTTCAACCTCAAGCAATTTTCCAAATTCTTGTCTAGTTTGTTTCTTAACTTTGATTTCAAAAACCCCAATGTACTAAAAAACTCTCTCATCCTCCATCGACCCCAATATTATTGTTTGACATAAATCAACAAGTTTAAAATATTCTGATATCGAACCACACAATATTTCACTCTGACCTAAGTTTGTCCAAACTTATTTTATTGATCCTGGTTCAAAGACCTTCTCCTTTCCCATGGATTTATACTGGTCCCTGATAGTTGTTGCAAATATCCCAGATTGTTTTATAATCTTAGCTTCATTTAAAATTCCTTCTATTTTATGCTCATCATATGATACATTTTTCAAAAATTGTTTGATCAATATTTTTACTTGATCATGAAAATATTTTGGGTTCTCTCGATTTGCCCAAAATTGAGGATACATAATACCCATGGATTCAAGTATTTCATGTTGAGGGAATCTTCCATGTATCTTTGAGGAAAGAGATTTTACAATTTCCTTCAAATTATCACCAACAGATTTAACAATGCCTTTAAATTCTTCCTCCTTAATAGCTACTTATCTGCTAGCATTCTGGCTCTCTTACAATGGTACATTGGTATCTCATAGCCATGTACACGAATACATAAGTTCCCGCTTGCATTAAGTTTTAAATAATGATCAAGATTATTGAAATCAGTAATTCTCTTCCACATGAAATAATTTGGGCCATCTTGTGTTAGCTCTTGATATAGATGATCGAGGGCCAAGCATGTATGTTTACGTAGATTGGCATATTTATTAATGTACATAGTTCTATCTTGGGCTTTCTTCACAATATTTTTCATCTCATCTAGCATGGGGATAAGACTAGCTAAAGTCAAGAGTGTCTCTATATCAATTAACCTATGTAAGAGGTCAAGAGCTTTGTCTACTATGTTGTGATGCTCATACATCACTCCAATCAAGAATTGATATTCTAAAAGAACTTGTTACGCTGGTCCATGGAGGGAGATCCATCTAGTGTCGACATCCTTAAGAAGCTTGTTTCTTGGTGTTATTCCCTCAGCAAAATTTTGAAATTCTATGAAACGTTTGGGACTTCGACAGAAGTATGTGTGGATCTCACAGACTAGATTTTCAACTTTTGATACTATAGGAAACTTGCTTACAATTTTGAATTCTAAATTCATTCTATGGGTCATGCAGTGAATTCCAAGCATGTATGGTGCATAAGTAGTTTGTAACTTTGTGCAAACACTAGACCTTTAACCTTGCATCACTACACCTCCATCAACTCCTACACACACCAAATTTTTGGCAATTGTCAACACATCCATACCTGCAATTTCATTCAAATATTTCTTGACTAGTTCAAATATAATTTGTGATGTTGAACTATCCTTCATTTTATGAAAACAGAGAAGATCAAGCTTGGCGAACATTTTCTACAGTATACAAATGCATACAAGCCCAAGAAGTATTTTCTAGTCTAGCAACTTTATCTAAAGATAACATAATGAAATTTGACTCTTTTACTTTCTCCTTTAAATCTTCCATTTCAACTATAGCAAGACAATTTTCCCATTCCCATCCAACATTTACTGACCAATGTGACAAGGGATAGTGAGGAACATTCAAAAAAGATAATAAACTAGAATATTCTGGGTAGTCTGTCATAGGACGCCCTCTAAACAAAATATTAAAAACAACACTCATCTAAACAGTTTTTGACATATTTGCTACTTCCATTGTTGTTCCAAATTCAGCCTCAAGTGCGCCTTTACATGCAACAATGTTCAACATTATTTTTTCATGCTCTTCATAATCCACAACGTACTTAACATGAAGACATTCTTCCTTTGATTTCCATCGTACGACTGATTGTTCCTTTCCATCTATGATTTGTTTACATAAACTTTACTGATATGCTTTTCTATAGTGTCAATATTTAGTTGCAACATCTTGGCTCTTCCACATTTCCAACTACAAATCTTACATTTGGCCAATGTTTCCTTTTCAATATTGTTTTTATTGTCAATCCCCACTAGTACAATGAATGGGTACTTTGACAACCAACCAAATTGAAAATTCCTTTTCATTTCCCACTTGTGCCCCCTTTTGGTTTGTTTTTCCTTTTCTTGCTACCAACATCATCATCCTCATCCAATTAAATTATCTCATTCTAGCTAATCAATCCCAGGGTATCCCTTGGAACATCTTCTATGGTATTTCCATCCTAATTTGATACATTTTTATTTAAATCAATGACAGTCTCAACTTGACCTTCTGGTGGTGGTGAGGTATTGTGAATGCTACCAATATTTGGTGGAAGAGTTGATGGTGTAGCTCCATCTTGACCTGATGGATCAAAAGCTTTGGAAATTCCAAAGTTAGACTGTATGGTATGTCTAAGTTTTTGGTGTTTTGATGGCCTCCTAGTCTCTTCACCACCCTAAGGAGTGGTAGGAGTATCTTCACCACCATGAGGAGCAATAGGAGCCTTACCACCCTAAGGAGCGGCATGAGTGTGAGGAGCAACAGGAGTCTCTTCACCACCCTGACAAGCGGTAGGAGCCTTACCCTTGCTGCTTGAGTTGCTTGACATATTGATCTCTGATTTGCTCAACATATTCATCTCTCACTTCGAATAAAAACTAGAAATAAAATGTCTTCTTGTTTAAGGACAGAGAATATTAATATAGATCCCATTCCCTACTCAATATCATCTTTATGACTGAAGGAAGAATGGAAAAGAGATAAAGAAAACTTATTATTATAACTAATAACATTATGAAGAAATGACCACTCACCTTTAAGTCTATGTTTTTTTACTTTCACTGACTTTCGAATTGAGAAGTAGAAATTTAGAACCGAACAAAATGTGTAAGAATAAATGACACTTTCTATTGTATTTATATCAATCCATGATTCCATATTTGGCGAATTCCGTGGAATTTTTAAATGGTATATAAAAAATTTGGCAAATCTCGCGTGCTTATACAATGATACGTTGTAATTTTTAAGGAAAAATGTGTCCTCAAATGTAATTATTTTTTAATGATATTGGTGAAATAGCTCCTCATAAGCAACTATTTATAAATTTTAATTGGCGAAATGGGTCTTCACAAGCAACTACTTGTAAATTTTAATTGGAAAAATGGGTCCTGATATAATGTTGTTTTAATAGTATTGGCAAATATATAGGTGTTTTATTAAAATATTTCAGGATTCCAGGCAAAAATATTAGTCGGTCCAATTTAAACATGTAGTTTGACAATGGTGAATTTCTTGCTTAAATATGCCTCATAAAAAAACTCATTGGCGAATAGACATGCATTGGACCTATAGTTCAAAAAATCTGGGTGATTTGGACACCCTATTGGGTGTGAGAAATTTGTCAATTTCAACATGGTTGATTCATAGGATTCACCAATTGGCGACGATTTTCCACTAAAGTTTTCCTTGACTTGATGTAATCGTTAGGTCTTATAAGTGTTATTGTCAATCAAACCTTGAAGAGCAATTTGTAACGTTGGGATTTCTAACTCCAAAGGAATGATCTCCTTAGTACCATAAACTAGGTTATAAGGTGTTGATCTAGTGGAGGAACAAACACTTGTGCGATAAGCCCAAAGTGCATAATGCAGTTGTGTGTGCCAGTCCTTATGATTAGTGTTAACAATTTTCTTTAAACAAAATTGAGGACTTTATTAGTTGACTCTTCTTGACCATTTGATTGTGGGTAATGGGGTGTCAAAAAATGGTGTTGAATATGCAAATTTTCCAATAACTTATTCACATCATTATTCTTAAATGGTGTGCCATTATCAGAGACTAATGTGAAAGGAAGCCCAAAATGAGCAATTATGCGCTCAAGGATGAATCAATAGATTACCTCAACAGTTGTAGATTGAAGAGGAATAGCCTCTACCCATTTCATGAAATAATTAGTGGCCTCTATGATAAACATATGTCCAGCAGAAGATGGAGAGGATATTTTACCAATTATATCTAGCCTCCATATAGAGAATGACCAATTAGGGATTTGGGCTTGGAGCTCAAAAGTAGGAGCATGAAATAAATGATTATGTTCTTTAAATTTATGACATCACTTAACATATGCATAACGGTCCTTTTCCATATTTTTCTAGTAATAACCCACACAAAGAAGTTTTTTCAAGAGGGTCTTTGCACCAAAATGACTGCCACAACTTCCAGCATGAGCTTGCTCAAGTTCCTTTTAAATTTTAGAATCCTTAAGGCATTTGAGTAATATGTTGTCAAAGGACCGTCAATATAACACATCGGCAAGGATGATGTACTTGGTGGCTAATTTTTTTAGAAAAGTGTGGTTGTTACTTGTGACAGGTTCAAGAAGGGTACGATCTTTTATATAATTATAAATAGCATCATACCATTCAATCGAATCATTCTTGGTTGTGACTAATGTGGCAATAGTGATATTAGTGGTGGAAGGTTTCATGATAGGATGAACAGTGAATATAATATCTTGTGAAGGATCAGAGGGGGATACAAGGGAAGCAACACTCGTAATTGTGTCTGCATGTTGATTATCTTTTCACGAAATGTTTTCAATGGTGAATGAATTAAATTTTTCCAGCAAGGACATGGTGAGATATTTATATTTGGATAATTTTTCATGTTTAGCTTGATAGTCAGCATTGATTTTCTTGATGACTAATTGCGAGTCACCAAATATCCTAATGTTAGTAATGCCCATAATTAAAGCAGCACGTATTTCAATGATTAAGGACTCATATTCAGCAGTGTTATTTGTACATAGGAAATTTAAATGATATGACAAGGGAATAGGTTTTCTTTAGCTAGAGTTAGTATTATTCCAACACTGGAACCTGTTCTACACTTAGATCCATTGAAATATAATGTACATGTAGAAACACTAGTTCTCAATACACTATCATGAGGAAAAGAATCATTACTATGGAACACAAAAGGGGAAGGGTTATTAGCTAAATGGTCGGTCAAGCCTTGTCCTTTAATTGATTTTTGTAGAACAAAATTAAGGTCAAACTCAGTTAACAACATAACCCATTTAGCTAAATGTCCTAATAAGTCTATTTTATTGAAAAGATGTTTGAGAGGATCAAATTTTGTCATGACTTGTATTTCTGCATTTAGTAAACAATTTTGCAATTTACTAGTAGCAAATCTAAGGGTTAAACATTTCTTTTCAATTGGTGCATATCATTTTTCATAATCAATTAGGGTTGGACTAATGTAATAAATAGGATGTTCCTTGCCATTATCATTTTTCTGAGCTAATAAGGCTACAAGAGCATGATTAGATGTGACAATGTAGAGGATTAATGATTTGTTTGGCATGGCAGGCTATAAAACAGGTGGAGTTGCAAGATATTCCTTTAAACTTTAAAAATTCTAATTAAAATATTCATTCCAATCAAAAGGCACATCCTTCTTGAGGAGATGTGTGAAAGGTAATGTTCTATTGGCTAAAGAAGCAACAAAATGGCGGATAGCTTGAATTCATCCTTGTAATGTGTGTAATTGGGAAATATTCCTAAGAGGTGGCATGTTTACAATAGCATCAATTTTCTTTGTGTCCACTCCAATGCCTCTATGAGATATGATAAACCTTAAGAGTTTCTCACTATCTACTCCAAAGACACACTTTTTGGGATTGAGTCTCATGTTGTATTTACATATTCATTCAAAGATCTAGCAAAGGATAATCACATTGTCTTGTCGTTGTAAGGACTTAGCAAGGATGTCATCAATGCAGTCTTTGAATATTTTATGTATGTAATCATGAAATATCAATGTCATTTCTCTTTGATATGTTGCGCCTACGTTCTTTAGTCCAAAAGGCATCATAACCCAACAAAACCTTCCCCAAATAGTTGTGAATGTTGTTTTGTATTGATCTTGTGGGTTAATAAATATTTAATTATAACCATAAAATCCATCCATGAATGAAAAAAAAGCATGGCCAATAGTTAAATCCACAATCATGTCAATCTTAGGAAGTGGGAAATCATCTTTTAAAGATGCTTTATTCAAATCAAAAAAATTTGTACATATCCTAATACAATTATCGGGTTTGGAAACTGTGACAATATTTGAAATCCAAGGAGAGTAATCAATATGACAAATGAAATACTCATCAAAGAGTTTTTCAAGCTCTCCTTTAACATGCAAGTCTATCTTACAATTAATTTTTCGTATCTTTTGTTGAACAGGCTTAGCATCATTTACAAGAACAATGTTATGTGTGACAATTTTTGGGTCCATACCTGGCATATCAGAATATTTCAAAGAATTTTTTTTAGAAAAACCATGGAGTAAAAGTGTAGTATCCTCTTGTTCCTCTTCATCAAGGAACTTCCCAATCTTAATGACCTTTCTTGTATCATTGATATCCATTTTTATATCAATTGTATCTTCTAGGGGGAGTGCATTTGGCTGAGGAAACTCAGGATCGTATGGTTCCATGCTTTTCTCATGATCATCTATATTTTGTGGCTTGGAACTTATCATAGTGCAGGTAACATGTCACTTAGAGAAAAATGATTTATCAATAGCACCTAGCATTTGTTTCAGGGCTTCATCACTTTAAACATACTCCCAAGATGGTGGAGAAGTCATGTCAAGAAATTGAGGATGTTTGAGTGTAAGTGTAGTTCTTGATTGACATGTGAAAGTGTTGATATTTAATGAGGGTCATTGAGTTTCTTTTGTTGTCTTAGAAAAGGAATATCCTAAACCATTCTTCACGTCTTGTGTATTAGGCTCAATAGGGACACAAATTCCTTGTTCATGTTTTCCACATCCTTTACCATTGTACACCAATTTTTTCATAAGATTGTACCCATGTCCATAAAGTCTTTCCATTTCCTTGGGATTGGGGGCTTTCTAATAATCTATCTCATCAAAATTTGTTGTGTAAGATGTGTTTTTGTCCAAGGGAGGTGGGATAGAGGAAGGGGAACATTCTTGTGAATTTTGAGTGGACATAACTATTGGTTGTTCTTATTTTTCTGTCTCCTTGGGGGTAATTATGTATTCATCCATGAATGAAGGAGTAAATTCCAATGTTCCACAATCATCATTGATCAATTTAGACATGAATTTTGTTTCTTTTTTATTGGTCTGAAGAGGGTCAATATCAAAAGTTGGAATTAAGGTATTCAGAGGACTTGTTGTTCCTTTTTCAAGTTGCAAACAACTCTCAGGATCGAGGTCTATCTCAAGTTGATACACTTTAGACAGATTTCATAATATGATGAAGAATCGAAGGTATTGCATGCATCTCATGAATCCATGGTCTTCCCAAGGTAAGATTGCATATGATATCATAGGGCATGACATGAATAAGATTTTGCAAGGTAACCACTCTAACTATTATAGGTAAAGTGATTATACCAAGTGGTTGTTTTGTTGTGTTGTCAAATCCTCTTATGGATAAGGAATCAAGTTTAATTTGTGATTTATCCACACGTAATCGATCAAGAAGTTTCAAACTACACACATTAAGGGAAAATCCATTGTCAGTGAGGGTTTACTTAATGCCTATTGTATTATATTGGGAAATAATCATAAAATCCTTGTTTTGTCTCCTTAATTCTAACAGGTGGAGCTCATGTTGATGAAAGGTAATGTCTACATTAGGTGTATTCATTCCCTCTAGAAGAGAGACCACATTGCTTGCATTTGTACCAGGAGGAACTATGATCTATTGCAAGGTTGTTTGAAGCATTAAATGATAATTGGGTGAATTTAGAAGAAGATCCAAAGGGATATATTTGCAGGTGTATTCTTAAGTTGTTTAAAGAGATCATACTCCCTAAGGTGTGAGTTTAGGTGAGGAGCACTAGGAAAAATAGGATTCGGTAAAGGTAAGGACGTTGGAGGGGGTTGTTAGGGTTGCATAATGTTTCGGTTGTAGTGTGTGTGTGTGTGACAATATCATGTTCTGGTGGATAAAGAGTAAACTCAGGTTTAGGTGGAGGTTGAGGTTGATGTGAAGGTGGGTAAAGAATAAGTTGAGGTTGAATGACATTAACATATTTTTTTGTTGTTGCTCACCACAATCCTTAGTGGATGAATCATGTGAGATGAAGCCCTCAGGAGCTTCATCTAACATACTCAAATCATCATTACTAAAAGGTTGAGGAGATAAGGTGTCACTAAGTAGTTTAGGTTTGTCATCACAAGTCTTAGTGGATGAATTTAATGAGAGGAAACCATGGAAGGTTTCATCTAATCTATCCAAGTCATCACTAATAAGAGGTTTGGATGATATGTTTGTCCTAAAATGAAGCATCATTTTGATTTGTTTGTGTGATGTTGTAAATTGTTTGTTTGTTTTTTCTGAGGAATCTGAACTAAATGTGCTAGGAACTAATGCTGAAAATGAACATTGTAAAAATCTAATGCTATCTATGATTTCCATTAGAGAAAATAATATAAATGCAAATGATTCAAGTAAAATAGTAAAAAACTGTACAAAAATAGAGCAATGATTGAATCTAACATGAATTTTAGAAATAGGAAACAAAATGCAGAAAATAGAAATGCAAAAGTGACAGAGGGACTAAGTCACCCCAGGTGGTGAATTAGTAAAATTAGGGTTATTTTTTAAGTCTGAATTTTCTAATGGATATGAGTGTCTAATGCAAACCTATACTGTAAATGCAAAACTTCACTATTATGCTATGAAACGAGATGCAATAATGCAAGCTAACATCAACTTTTCACTAATGCAAGTTTCAAACCCTAGGATGCAATTTAATCAATGCAAGATGCAATGAAAATGGAACCTAGGATGCTCTTTTCAAATTAGAAAGTAATATGTTCAAATGATAGTTTCACCAAAAATGTAAATGATGATTTTTGTTTTCCCTCACAATGCTTTGCTCCTCCTAGGGTTTTTCACCTAAAAGGAGAAAGGAGATTGAAAGGGGACCAAAATGCAAGGGTTTACACTCAAAATCTATGTAAATTAAATGTATTATGCCTAATTAAGATTTCTTAATGCTCTGATCTGAAATTAAAATGATCTAATGATCCAAATCTTAGAAAAATTAACTTCCTTGAAAACATAGTGTGATATGTAGAAAAGTAGAATAAATGCAATAAATGATAAAATAAAGATGTAGAACGAGAACTATGCACCTGGAAAATGATGAGAAGTAGACTCGAGATTGCATAGGTCACTAAAATTCTAGAAATTTTTATTTTTGACGTAACTGGGACACATACGCCATGCTTGGTGATTTAGTCCCAAACTAGGGAAACTGCCCAAAAAACTATTTTTGCCAAAAGGGTGTCTGAATCTGCAAAAAAATCTAAAAAAGCACTGCAGTGGGACTAAGTCACCACTATGGGTGACCTAGTCCACTTTGGATTTTCTACAAATCTGATTGTGGAAACAAAATCCCACAACCTACACTCTACTTTTTGACAAAAATCTAGATCTAAATCTTTGAAAAACCCTACAAAACAAAAGATAAATTGGTTTCTAATGGGGGGTTTGCCTTGCTCAAACCCCTAGTTGGTCTCTAAACTTTTTGGAAGATAAAATCTACATAAACCATAGCCCTAAAGGGTATGTGTAGGATCGTCATGGAAGAAATAGGCCCTTAAGTGGTGAAAAATTCAAAAAAATCAGAGTTAGGTGACTTGATGTAAAAATTTGAATAAGTTATCTATATTATTTCAAAAATATGTAAGAATAGAATCTATAGAAAATTGAATGTAGTTTCTAAACTACTAGGTTTTTTAAAATATATATATATATATATATATATATATATATATATATATATATATATATTTGGTGTAAATTTGAAATTTCAATGCAGTAGTACTTAAATTTTAGGGAAAAAATAATAAGTAGGTGTCTATCTGACCACCCTAACCACAATAAAATGATAATATTTTTTTATAATATTTGAGATATAAGTAGAGGACTCATGTCCGGATGTGATGCATATTCTTTTGTAACTTTTTTCCATGTAAATAATTAATTATGAATTTTTTATTACAACTTTTAAAAAATATAAAAACTCGTATGTCTGACCACCTTAACTTGGTCAAAACTTCATGAGATTCAATTATTATTTTTTAAATCCTATAGTATGAGAATCATACAATGTGACAAATATTTTGGATTCAAAAAATGTGATACCATTTGAAATCTATAGATGTTTTTCAATCAACCTATCAATCAGGACTTTAGTCATAATTCAAATAGAAAATGAATAATAATAATTTATTAAATTCAAAGTAAAGTATAATTTACATTGGTGGAAAGCTGAGAATCTCCTTTAAAAACCCTTTTTGTTTCATCAATTTTGGGTAAAGAAAAAGTCATCAGCCACATACCCTACACATACCCATCATATCACCACTTTTTGGCCCATCATGATCCTGCACATACCCTAAATGTGTCTAACACTAGGAAAAGTTGAAAATGAGATAAAACCCTATTCTAATGTGCTAGAATGAGGTGATTAAATGGAACTTGAATGATGCAAAACTTCAATGCAAGAAACCTTACAAAACTTCACATGAATGTAAATGATATGTAAAATATAATGCAAACCTTAAATCTGAAGATAAGAAGAACATGGAAGATGGAATCACTTTGAAAACAAGTCATTAGGTGTGATTTGATGGCTAGTTCCATCTCTTCAACCTAGATTTCTCCATGATTCACCATAGGCATCCACGATCAATCCTTTGCAATGTGAGATCCTGAACAAAAAGTGAGCTTGAAGACTTGTAAAAACCTTAGTTTGTTGTCGTAAAGCTTCAACTTTAATGGAAAAATGCTATTGAATTTTCTTGTGTAAGACACTTTTGCTCTTGACATTTAATTTTTGCTTTGTAAAATTACTAGGAGATGTGAAAAATGACTTAAAATGTGTATTTATAGGCATCAACACCTAATTTTATTGTTATTTAGACCTAAGAGGCCGACATCCATTGAAAAATTAAATTGAATTAATGAAATTCCCTCTCAAAAGTGGAAAATTCCCCAAAAGGGACTAAGTCACCACCTTGGGTGACTTAGTCCCACCAGGGATATTTTTGGTGGGTTTCACAAAATTTGAGTGGTTTTAATGATATTTGTTAGGATAAATAAGTGGTTTCATAGGTGAATTAGGCCTCAAAGTCCAAAATCATGAGTATTAGGGCCTACAAATGTGATTTTAAGGGGTGATTGATGGAAGGTGCCTAAAGTAGGACCTAGTTTTACCACAAAATCATCTCTTTCTTCAAGAGTACAATTTTTGGAAATACACCCTATCAAAGGCCAAGAAAAATAAACAAAAAAAGGATCAAGCACAAATGATTCAACACAATGTGAGGTAGTGGATGCTTGTCCATAAAAAATGTTGCTCACTCTGGGGTAGTGGAACCTCGGTCTGTCCACTAGGTCAGTTATCCCAATGAAGTGGTTTGGTGATAAATTCATGCTATTGTGTCAACTTCCCATGCCAGTGTATCGAATTCCAACATATAATGAGAGAGTCATGCCAGTGTATCAGGTTCCCATCATGCAACCCATACCAAAGTTATCCTCTTGCTAACTTTAATAAGGCACCACAATGAAAACTATTTTGTAAATGATTTTTAATTTCATGTAAAAAATTTGCTAGAGGGGATTCTGCTTTGTTCATGTAATGTTCTTCCCCTTCTGGAGAATTGTGCCTAATGTATCTATGAGAGGAGAAGTAAAAAGTGTTAGATCATCGCCCATGGGATGCCTCATTCGTATCATGCCATGAAAATAGATCACACACTCCTAGATGACATCAAACCTAATGACACCACCAAGAAGAGGACACATCACAAGAAAAAAGGAAAATCACACAATGAAATTAAGGATTGGTTCATCATATACCACTCTAACATCCTTTAATGTTTTCCTCATCCACAACACTTATGTGCAACAAGATGTTACTACAATGTATTTTTAATCTATAGTAGATAAAGACATTGAATCTTGTTTTTTGCTTACTCATGACACCAATCTACTCCAAGAAAGAATGCACCACCACTTTTACTTTTCATATCATCTACACTTTTGGATGATGTAGTTGTGTTTCTGATATGTGGTTGTCATTGATGTAACCACTATTAGCATTTAATGTATTGAAGGTTGTATATGTTGAGGATATTGAGAAAATTGTAAAAGAAAGTATTGCAGGTTCCTAGTGGAACTGTGAAGGTCATGAAGGTGTCTTGTTCTGTACATTCAAGATCAACTACTATGGACTAAAGGGTTTATTGTTGAGTGTATCTAGTCCATCCACTAGAAGTTTCAGAGGTTGGCATGAAGATTTGTACGAGTCATGAAGATTTGTGTTCTGACAGTGTTTTTGTGGTCTCTATTAGTGTTCTTGATTAAAGTTGGTATAATTCTAGTAATTCTAGTTTATGCGGATGCTTCTCTATTGTTTCTTGGTTCTCGTGGATGTTTCTAGATTATGCTCTATCTTTGTTGCACGTCCACATTGATCGGTGTGCTCATGGTTGAATATTTTTCTTGGTATGTATAGGTTTTCATGTTCTTGGATGACATGGTGGTTGCAACATGTTGTGGATCCTTGAAAATTAAAATTTGAATGTTTGGCGCACTCGAGGATATTGTTTTGGGTCTCATCATGATATTAGCTGACAGTGTTTGATCCACATTGAAAATTTATTTGTAAATTTGGGCCGACATTGAAAATATGTTGCATACTTTTGGCTGACTAGGTTGTTGATGTAAATGCATGTTGTAGATATATAAGAGCAATTTTTTTAGCGAAGTTATTGTGCATAAGATCAAATGTATGCTAGAGAAAGTCTAGATGTGTGAATAATGTTCTAATCATTTGATTGCAGAGCAGAGTGAGAAGAAATTTGAGCGAAGTGTGAAGAAGGTTTTATGTGCTTAACTGGAACTATAATCAGGCTTTTGAAGAAGCTATTTTCTTAGTTCATTATCCAAATGGTTTTAATCTGAATATTTCTTGGGCAATGAGCCCTCTTGTAATTGAGCAGTAAGCTCTAGGTAGTGTTTCTGAATGCATGTGTATTACCATTATTTTTTCATTATACTTTTAATAGGTTATAATCTTGTGGACTAACATCCACCGTGGTTTTTCCCCTAACATTATTTCCACGTAAAAATCTTGGTGTTCTTTGTGTTTTTGATGTGTTGATTATTTATTCATCAGATATCAGATTGAATTAAGTAAAGTTGGAAGGTTTAAATAATCAGTGGCAGCTGATTCACCCCCCCTCTCAGTTGTTTGTCCTTTTTTTTCCAACAATTGGTATCAGAGCAAGTTCCTCTGAAGAAGTTTAAAAGCTTGAGGTGATCTGAGATGACATCATACAAGAAGGACAGTCCTACATTTGATGGAAAAAATTACTCATTATGGAAAGCTAGGATAGAGTGTAATTTGAAGTGTCTTGGTGAACCCTTCTGGAAAATTATAAAGAATCAATATGTTATTCCTTAGAATGGTCCTTCCACTGTTGATGAGATTAAAGAGGTTGAGAATAATGTTAGGGCTATGGAAGCTTTGTTGAGTTATCTAACAGATTCAAAAATGACAAATGTGTTAGGTCTGAAGATAGCTCATGAGATGTGGATGAAGCTGGAAACTTTGTATAAAGGATATATACATGTGAAGATGGATAAGCTATAGACTTTGAAAGACAAGTATGAAAATATGAAGATGGGTGAAGATGAAAATATTTCTTCTTTTATGCAAAGAGTAAATGAACTAGTGATGGGTATTAGATGTGATGGTGGTACCCTAGATGAGGAAGAAATTATGGCTAAAGTGCTCAGATCATTTCCTCCCTCCTACAAAGAAAATTCTCATGCTATTGAACAAACTAGATCATTGATGAATGTGACAAGGGATACACTGATTGGTAAACTTGTTGCCTTTGAGTTGAGAAAATTTGGTGAATCTGTTACCAAGACTGAAACTGCATTTAAAGTTATTATATCTGGAAGAAACAAGCAAAGATATGATTTGGGAGAGAGTTCTAGAAAGAAATTCAAATATGAGGAAGACATGAAACAACTTGAAGATGAAGAAAGAGAAGTAGAAGAGTTGGAAGCACTGATTGTGAAGAAAGAAGGTAGAGGACAAGGTAAGTATAAAGGAAAGCTTCCTATCAAATGTTTTTCTTGTAGTAAAATAGGTCATTTTTTATCAAGGTTTGTTGAAAGATTCCTAGATCGAAGCCTTACAAATCTAGATTCTAAAAGAAATTTTACTTTGCTAAAGAAGGTGTGACTAATGATGAGTTTGATAAAGATAATGGAAATGAAGATGATTGGTTTTTCATTTATATCAAGGAAAATAGTCATGTGGCTACTGAATCTGCTAAAGTTAAGAAAGCTCTTGAAACCCAATTTGTAGAAAAGGATGAGTGGGTCATTGATAGCAGATGCTCACATCATATGACTAGTAGCAAAAAAAAATTTGTAAGTCTAGAGAAGAATGACAGTGGGGTTGTAAGATTTGGAGATAACAATTTTCTTGTGTGATTCGTGGCAAACAATCTATTTGTCCTGGTGGTAAGCATAACACTAATTATGTTCTTTATGTTGAATGCTTGAAGAAAAATCTGTTGAGTGTTGGACAGATGGTGGACAAGGGATATGATCTTCAGTTCAAAGATGGAAGATCTAGGATATATGGAAGTTTTGGAAATTTAATTTCCTCAGGTAAACACACAAAAGGTAATATTTTTCACCTAAATGTTGCCAGTGGAAGTTGTTTAATTTCTCAAGTAGATGAAATTTGGTTATGGAATAGAATTTTGTGTCATGTAAATTTTGATAACATTGTCAAAATAAGCTCCACTCAAGCAGTAAGAGATCTACCTAAGCTAGTGAAGCCTGCTAGCACAATTTGCAAAGAGTGTCAGATGGGAAAAAAGACTAGAGTTTCTTTTCAGAGCAAACAACATCATTCAAATGGATTACTAGAGTTGGTGCATACTGATCTATGTCATCCCTCTAGAGTCAGAAGTCTCCATGGTGAAAGGTACTTTATGTTGCTTATTGATTATTATTTTAGAATGATATGGGTTGCTTTCTTAAGAGAAAAATGTGAAGCATTAGAAAAGTTCAAAAGTTTCAAAGCTATGGCAGAAAATAAGAAAGGTCTGAAAATAAAATGCTTAAGGTCAGATAGAGGTGGCGAGTTCACCTCTAGGGAGTTTAGTTCTTTCTGTGAAGAGCATGGAATCAGAAGATAGTTATCTACTCCCCGAACCCCTCAATAGAATGGTGTTGCTGAGAGAAAGAACAGAACAATTATGGATGTTGCTAGAACAATGATGATTGAAGGAAATGTGCCTCACATCTACTAGAGTGGAGCAGTAAGCACTATTGTGTACACATTGAACTAGGTAAATGTAAATGGTAATTCTGGTAAGACTCCTTTTGAACTATGGTTTGGTTATAAGCCTATAGTTAAATAATTCAAGATCTTTGGAAGCAAGTGTTACATCAAGAGAGATGACGATATAGGAAAGTTTGATGCAAGAAGTGATGAAGGAATCTTTCTAGGTTACTCTACTAGAAGCAAGGCCTACCAATGCTATAATAGAAGACTGAGAAAAATGGTTGAAAGTGAAAATGTCAAAGTTGATGAGGATTCTGCTAGATCATCCAGATATTGTGGATATGATTCAGATGAAGACAATACAAACAAAGGGAAGAATGTTTAGACACAAAATAAACTTTAAATTGTGCCATATGTTCTGGTAAGACAACTTCAATTTGTTCCAGTAAATCAAGATGGTTAGGAAGTAGAGACAAGTGCAAGTGCAGAAGAAGGAAAAAAAGAATAAGAAGTTCGAGAGAATCCTAAAACTCTAAGGTATGTAAAGCTAAATCATTCTGAAAATCAAATTATAGGAGACAAGAATAAAGCAGTGCAAACCAGAATAAAGATTGCAGAAGAGTATTGCCTGATTTCCAATATTGAACCCAAAGATGTCAAAGAATCCTACAATGATGAACACTAGATGGAATCTATGAAGGAAGAATTGATGCAAATTGAAAAGAATGATACATGGATACTTGTTCCCAGGCCTAAAGATAAGAATGTGATTGGTACTAAATGGGTCTTTCAGAATAAGCAAAATGAACAAGGTGAAGTGGTACGGAATAAAGCAAGACTGGTATGTAAAGAGTATTCACAAATGGAAGGTATTAATTTTGAAGAAACCTTTTCCCCTATTGCTAGAATTGAAGCCGTAAGGTTATTTCTTGCTTATGCTACATATAAAAATTATAAATTCTATCAAATCGATGTGAAGTCAACTTTTTTGAATGGCAAGTTAGAAGAAGTATACATTGAACATCCAAATGGATTTCAACTGACTGATAAGAAAGACATGGTTTGTCGATTGAAGAAAGCTCTATATGGACTAAAGTAAGCCCTCAGAGGCTAGTATGCTAGATTGGACAAATACTTACTGAAACTTGGATTCAATAAAGGTACTACTAAAAACAACTTATATTTGAAATTAGATCATGATAAATAATTAATTATTGAGGTTTTTGTTGATGACATTATTTTTGGAGGAGATGACAATCTATGTATGAGGTTTGCTGATGAAATGAAGAGTTAATTTGAGATGAGTATGATTGGAGAGATGTTCTTTCTAGGATTGCAAGTTATTGAGTTAGACAAGGGGATCTTCATATCTTAGTCAAAATATGTGAGAGAACTGCTAAATTTTTTTGGCATGGATGACTCAACAGCTATTGGTACTCCCATGGTAACTAGATGTAAGTTGACACAGAATGATGATTCTCCTAAGGAAAATCAAACAAGATACAGGTCAGTGATTGGTGGATTGATCTACTTAACTTAGACCAGACTAGACATTATGAATGTTGTATGTATGGTTGTTATATTTCAGGCTGATCCAAAAGAGTCTCATGTGACTGTTGTTAAGAGAATCTTCAGGTATCTAAAAGGAATAGTTGATTTTGGACTTTGGTATCCTAAGGATGATGATATTACTTTGAATGCATATACTGATGTGGATTGGGTAAGCGATGTAGATGATAGGAAGAGTACAAGTAGTGGTGCCTTCTTCCTAGGGAAGAAGTTGGTGTCTTGGTTGAGAAAAAAGAAGAATTTCATTTCTCTATCTACTACTGAGGTAGAGTATATTATTGCTGCAAACAACTGTACTCAGGTGATGTGGATGAAAAATATGTTGAAAGATATCAGAGTAGTATATGATGAACCTATTTCCATATACTATGACAACTCAAGTGCAATTAACATATGAAAGAATCCAGTGCTACACTCTAAGACCAAGCATATATCAATAAAGTTTCACTTCTTGAGGGAAAAAGTGAGTGAGAAAGAAATTAGACTGGAGTATGTGCCTACCAAAGAATAGATTGCAAACATTTTCACCAAGCCATTGCCGAAGGATACTTTTTAGTATCTCAGAGGGATGTTAGGGGTGATTACCCCTTCTGATTTGAACTAACGATGCATTTTCTTGCATCAATCTATGTGATTCATAAATATTTCCTGATCCAGATTGATGTTTTCATGGTTGCTACTCAGGAGGAGTAGTCAGATGTGCAAATATGTGGTTTAGAGCTTGTATGTGAAAATATAATGCATATATTTTTCCATTGATGTCAAAAGGGGAGAAGAGTCATGTGAAAACAAATTCTTATATGGAGTAAAAAGTCTTGTGGGAAGAAGATCTTGCAGGAGAATTCAAGGGAGAAGAGTCAAAATCTAAGGAGTAAGTGTTGATTGAGAGTTGGGTTGATGGTGTTTTTCACATCATGTGTTTCCATCAATTCCAAAGGGGGAGATTGTTGGATGTTTTGGTTGTGTTGTTGATATGTGGTTGTCATTGTTGTCAACACTCTTAGCATTTGATGTATTGAAGATTGTATATGTCAAGGATATTGAGAAACTTGTAAAATAAAGTATTGAAGGTTCCCATTGCAACTATAAAGGTTATGAAGGTGTCTTGTTCTATACATTGAAGATCATTTTTTGTGGACTAAAGGGTTAATTCCTAAGTGTATGTAGTCCATCCACTGAAAGTTTCAAAGGTCTGCATGAAGATTTTTTTGAGTCATGAAGATTTTTGTTCTAACAGCGTTTATGTGGTCTTTGTCACTGTTCTTGATTAAAGTTTGTATAATTTTGGTAATTCTAGTTGTTATGGATGCTTCTCTGTTGTTTATTGGTGCTTGTGGATGTTTCTAGATCATTCTCTATCTTTTTTGTACGTATGTGTTGATCAGTGTGCTCATGGTCGAAGATTTTTCTCGGTATGTTTGGGTTTTCATGTTCTTGGCCGACATGGTGGTTGCAACATGTTGTGGATCCTCAAAAATTAAAATTTGAATGTTTGGGATGCTCGAGGATATTTTTTTAGGTCTCATCATGATATTGGCCAATGATTTTTTATTTGCATTGAAAATTTATTTGTAAATTTGGGTTGACAATAAAAGTATGTTTCATATTTCTAGTTGACTAGGTTGTTGATGTAAATCCATGTTGTGGATATATTAGAATGATTTTTTGAGCAAAGTTAGTGTGCATAAGATCGAATGTATGCGAAATAAAGTGCATATGTGTGAATCATGTTATAATCATTCAATTGCAAAGAAGAGTGAGAAGAAATTTGAGCAAAGTGTGAAGAAGGTTTTTTGTGCTTAACTGGAACTATAATCAGGGTTTTGAAGAAGCTATTTTCTCCGTTCATAATCCGGATGGTTTTAATCTGAATCTTTCTTGGTAGTGAGCCCTCTTTTAATTGAGCAGTGAGCTCTAGGCAGTGTGCTTGAATGCATGTGCATTCCCATTATTTTTTCATTATACTTCTAACAGGGTATAATCTTGTGGACTAACATCCACCGTGGTTTTTCTCCTAACAGGGTTTCCACATAAAAATCTTGGTGTTATATGTGTTTATGATGTATTGATTTTTTATGATTTGTTATTTATTCATCAGATCTAAGATTGAATTAAGTAAAGTTTGAAAATTTTAAATAATGTGACAACTAATTCACCCCCCCTCTCAGTTGTCTATCATTGTTTTTCCAACACTACAAAACCAACCCAATCTATATCTATGTAAGCACTCAGATTAAATTCAATATCCTTTGGATACCACAATCCATGATCTGGAGTTCCCTTCAAGTATCTAAATATCCTCTTTATTGATGCAACATGTGACTCTCTAGGATCTTCTTGAAATCTAGCCACAAGAAAAACTACATTCATGATATATGCTCTAGTAGTAGTTAGATATAGTAGTCCTCCAATAATTTATCTCTACTTTCTCTAATCAGCTTTAGGAGATTCATCAAATGTTCTTTCTCAACTTGCAACTAGTAATATGAAGGGTACATACCAATTTAGAATCTTCCATTCTAAACTTCTTTGGCATTTCCTTGACATAATTTGATTATGAAATGAAAATACCTTTATCTGTCTGATTGATTTGTAGCCTAAGGAATAAATTCATCTTTCCAAACATTGAAATTTCAAACTCTTCTACATCTCTTCTACAAATTTCTTATACATAACATCATTTCCTCCAAAAATTATGTCATCAACATCTACAACTAGAATCAAGATCTGATATTTGAAAACTTTGAATTAGAGATTGTCATTTTTGGTACCTTTATTGAACATTTTTTTGGAACAAGTACCTAACTAACCTTTCTTACCAAGCTCTAGGAGATTACATCAATCCATATAATTCCTTCTTCAGTCTGCAAACCATATCTAGTTTATCTAATAACTAAAATCCTTCTGGTTGTTCTATGTATATACTTCTTATTCCAAGTCATCATTCAAGAAAGAAGACTTCACATTCATTTGATATAATTTAAAATCCTTACATGCTTTTATACCATAAAAAAATGGATCATTGAAATTTTCATGGTCTTTTACGTCTTTCTCTCATGATGCTTGGTCTATTTTTCTTTGAATTAATGTTGCAATGTAACTTATGCATTCACATTAGGTCCTAAATATTCAAACTATGGTGTCTTGTGAAGGTGTTGTGAAGTGTTGTAACACATTTCTACACTTTTCTAGACTCTTCTCATTACAATTCACCTTAAAATCACCTTTTTATCCCTTGTCAAGTCATATTTTAAATTTTTGTAGAGCCTTGTAACAAGATTTTGCACTTTTCTAGGCTTAACTTCACTATTTATACTTTTCTTATGTTTTATTTGACCCCTTTATGCACTCATAAGACTTAATTAAGTGTATTTTTGAATGTAAACTTGATAAACAAAATTAAATGCAACTTAATTCCTGACACCCACTTAAAATCCCAAGGTGAAACTAATTCACCATGAGTGGTGAATGAGTCCCTCTTAGCTCCAAAATCAAAATAATTCAAATTTTCTTTTGGGTTTTTATTCAGAGTTACCTTATGTCGGCCTGTGATGAGGTATCATTGGTTTATTAGGGCATAGATGTGTATAAATAAGTGTTTTTCTTCTCATTTTATACCTTATCAATCTCCCTATCATCAAGTTCACTTGCATTCATCAATTAGCATTCAAGCACTTTGCATCATTTAATCAAGCATTCATCAAGCATCTTGGAGTAGCCATTGATATATCTTTAGATTTCTTCAACAACGTTGTGGTGAGTTTAGGACATTTTCATGTTGTTTATTCATCTTTCCTTGTTCATTTTATTCCATTTCTTCATTAACGGTTTGATTACCAAAGTGGGATTTGACCAAGGAAAATCCCTATACTCTAACCCTTAACCATTTTTCCCCTTTTGCATGTGTGTTTGCAAACTCTTGTATGCATATTTTTTAAGCAATTAGATGTTGAAAGGTGGTAAACAAGTAAACAAAGTGTTTCAAGTCACATCAGCCCTATTTTAAGCTTGGAGACAACCTACAGTCCATTTTCTGTAGATTTGACTCCATTAACCCAACAAGAAGACAAGTGCAAATCTGGAGCTATAGAATTGACCTTTTATCTCACAGAATTTTGGGAGAGGACTGATTCACCATCAATGGTGAATGAGTCCCACCTTAAGGCTGGAAAAGGTGATTTTGTTATATTCCAATTCCCAACAGTCGGAAACCTATTTCAAGAGATTTTACCAGTAGTGGGACTAATTCTCCATCAATGGCAAATGAGTCCCACTCGTGATTTTCCTTTATTTTACTAGCATTCCAAAATCTTCTTAGATCTTCAATCTTCCTCCAGGTGCACTCTGATCATCCTCTTTGAATTCTATTTTTCATTTGTTCATGTTTTAGTTCATTCTTTCAAACCTCGCCGTGTTTTCAAACATTACATATTTCATAGGTTTTGCATTAATATTCAATCAATTTCATTAGTTAGTTGCATTTACAACATTACATTTAGTCATATTATTATCATACAATCCTCTATTTGAGTGAACCACTTCAATTTTTGGGTTCTATCTTTCTCCTTTTAGGTGAAAGATCCTAAGAGTGCAAGAGAAGCCTATAGCAACCACAAAATTGCTAGTTCATTTTGGTGAACCTGCATATAGAACACTTTATCTTTCTAATTACAATTACATCTTGCATCCTAAGTGTCCTTTGCATCAACATTCAATTAGGTTTTGTTTTGCTTTTGCATCATAGGGTTTCTCAACTTGCATTAGTGAAAAATTCATATAGGCTTCATTTTTGCATATCATATCATTCAAAAACTAAAAATTTGCATTTGCACCCTCATTTTTCATCTAAAAAGCATTGAAATCATTTTAAATTTTCTGAAAAAAATAAAAAAATCTCCTATGTGGACTCATTTTCCACCCTATGCAAATCAATCCACCTACACATTTTGAGCAACATTTTTAGACATTTTCTAGGTATTTCTTGCATTATAGTTTTCTATAGTTACTTTCTATTAAAATTTCTAGATATTTTATTTTCTCTTCTTTCTTGCATATTAGTTTTCTTTTAGTCATTTTCATCATGGATTTTTCTTAAATAAGTTTTGGAATTCATTGAAATCCTTAGTAGACATGTCCAATTGTGCCCTTGGTTGTGATCCTAATGACCTTGACCTTCCTCATGCTCCTTCTACTCCTCATGATTTTCCTCCTCATGATGTAGACATCATTGGAGACGATGATGATAGCATGAACAAATTATTAAATGAATGTCTTGATAACCTTGAAGCCAATGCAGCCTTTTACCCATCCATGAAGTCACAAGACCTTCCTACTAGTGTACCTCCTAACCACTTTGGATACCTACATGTTGAAACAAATGAAGGACCTAAGTTCCCTCCCATAGGTGGACCTAGTTCCTCTAAATAACCACATCCTCAACCATTTTATGATAACAAAGTCACAAACACTCCCATAAACCTTGAAGAAACAAATGGAAAAGGATTTACTATCCTAAGTAAACAAGGTTATGACACAACAAATGAGCATAACATTCACCAACTTCTTGAACAAAAACCAACAAAAGAAAACATATCAAGGCTAGGATATAAAGATCCTCCTCAAGACAACAAGCCTCCTTTTGAATATTGGAGACTTCGAGATAATGGTACAATGATATTTGATTCTCCTCCTAACTTGAACATTCTCCTTCCTCATGAACAATCCTTGCCTAATCACAATGACCAAGAGAAAGACATCACCCTTGGTCTTGCTTCCTCACTTCAATCACACCTATTTATAAAAAATTTCAATTACCTTGTCTTCCATCTAATAATGAACAAGTTTTGTAAATACTCCTTCATCATGGTCTCATCACTCTCCCACCCCCTCCTAGAACCAAACTTTCCAAAGACAACACAAATTATTGTGCCTTTCACCGCACATTTGGACATCATACTAATAAGTGTAAAGATTTACAACTATGAATGTCGATGTTAGACTTGCACAAACATGAGAAACAATCAAAAAATTAGATCATTATGCAAGTTAAATCAACATAACCCATAGAATTCATTTGAAATTCACAAAATAAGAAATGGAAATGAAGAACACAATAAAAAATATCAAATCCTATCTAATGCAAGCAAAGTCTCAATCCCATGGGGCAATTGGTGCCATTTTGATGTGTAAAATGGCCCTTTCCCAATTCCTTGCAAGCTTGGTGATGATTGATGAAGATTGAAGCTCCTTGATGAAATTTTGACATAACATAGCTATGAAACTTGACAAAAACTATGAAAATTGATGAAAAATGGATGAAGCAAATTCAAAATCTCAAGATAATGTCTTTGCATGAAATTGTGGATCCAAAATCAAAGTGAGAACCTCTTATTTATAGATAGAGTGATTGAGAATGAGGCAAAAGGGATGAATGTGGAATCAAACACCAACCAATGACCAAGTGCCACTTGTCAACATGTGAGTGCACAAAGGTGGAGCACATTTTGGCCATTCAGTAATTAAATGCAATTAGGTGGAATTTCAAAATGGATGAAATGAAATGTTGGAGGGAGAAGAAAATGAAGTTAATGACACTTGACTCAAGGAAAAAGGAAATGGAAAGGGTTTAAATGCCTTGTTGGATGTACAAACACTTTTGGAGGGATTTTTCAAATTTCGAGAATATTCCAACATTGATGCCTTTTTTAAAGTAATTGAGGATTTAATAAATCAATTGAAATGATATTCATGAGAAAGCTCCAAATTTTAGAGGATTTAGGTGATTAAGATTAAGATTAATCAGGATTTGATTAATTTAAAAGGACATTAGTTTATTTGACCATTTTGATTTTGATTTTTGGATTGAAATAAATCAAAATGAGAGGAAAATGATTTAGAATTAATTAAATAAAGATTTTATTCATTTAATTAAAAGGAGATGATGCTAGATTAAATGAAATAAAGATTGATTTATTTAATTTAATAGAATGACTTTAGATACTTAATTAAATAAAATGAACTATTTAATCAACAAGAGATGGTGACTTAATCAGATAAATAATGATTTACTTAATTAAGAGATGAAATGTGACGAATTTAACCAAATACAAATTATTCGATTAAATGATTAGCAAAGGAGATGATTCAGGATGAAGTGGTATTAATAAAATCAGGATCAAGTGTATAAGATCAATTGGTACATTTTACATGTCTACATTTTTCCCCTCTTTGAAGCAATGTACCTGTTGTGTTGGTTCCAAGAATAACCTCACGATCAAAAATTTTAAAAAAATCATTTTTTATAAATGCCCCACTGCTACCTCAGTGAGAAGAAACATGTTGTTATACTGCCCCCTCGAGAGATCGAACGAAAATTTTGATTTTTTTGTAATCTCACAAAAAGGAGGACAAGGTTCCTGACAAGTCTAGAAAGGCTCCAGGATGCCAAAAACATGCAAAAATGCAAAGAAAATGATGCAAAACGACCCTTGGTTGGGTGAAGATGGGCTCGGGGGTTGAAAAGCCTAGTTGGACAGCTAAACAAGGTCAAGAAACCCTAACTTTCAAGCTTAAATAGGCCTCGAGGGGCCACTTCCAATTCATTTGCACATTCAACCCTTAGTGATTCTTGCATTTTGAGCTCTGACCACTGACTGAGATGGCACAACGAGTGCTTCCATGACACATTTATGAGCATGTGCGAGTGTTCCAAAGGCTTCATGGCATCGGACCAGCAATATGTCATCTTATCCTGACCTTGTTTTTCAATTTTTGAGTGCATTAATTGGGGTCTAGAGGTCAACAAAGTCAACCAGTCCTATATAGCGCTGCTGAAAACCTTAAATCAACGTCGCGTGGGCCTAAACTACTAATGAGAGTTGCACCATAGTGGTAGAGTTTAGAAATTAGGGTTTAGCTGTAAAGTACCCTGCACTTGAAAACAGCGTCGCAACGATCCTGTTTGGAATTTAGGTTCAAGGGTCAAATTAGTTCGTTGTCAAACTACGTTGTGGAGGAGATTTTGGGACTTATGGGCTTCTAGTAGCATAGTTTGGAACTTTCAAACAATGACACATGCAAAAAATGACACATTTGTTGTTTTGGTCACGCAAACTTTAAACAAGATCTCATTTTTTTATGAAACTTGATGCAGTGACTTTCTTGATGCAGGAGGACATGGAGCCAATCCACTCATGAGAGCACAAATTTTCCAATTTAAGCAGATTGTTGCATGATCCCCCTTTGCATGAGGCACTCCAGGAGCACTTGGGGGCAATCATATTATGGTACGTTGCTTATGCCCCAGTGATCAGGACACACCTTGGCATGATGTCCACATTAGAGGAGCATTGGCATAGTGAGACATCTTCATTTCACTTCCCCAAAGGTGAGGGCACAATGACCCTAGAGGATGTGTGGTGCATTCTATAATTGTCGATCCACTAAGAGAGATTCATCTATGATGTGGATGTTGGTAGGGATAGTTGCTTTGAGATTATGGCCCTAGACAAGATCATTTTCTCAAAGGGATAGATCGAGCTGTAGTGGTACAGAGGTCAAGTACCATCTTTCTGATTGATTGTGGCTATGACCATTTCAAGACTCATGGCACCAAATCGATGCAGCCAATATTTTAGCTTTGGATGGGATCTTTCCTTGGAGTGGATGCTCCAATGGAGAGAGTGTTTTCCCTGGGAGACAGTGATGTTGGCCTCTCTGTACCATGATCGTCATGAGTTCGCATATTGTGATAGTCGAGCCATCGGATCTAGAGTTACGTTGCTACATATTTGAGCCTAGGACCAAATTGTAGTGCTCTACCCCATGAGAGTTACACCAGTCGACATGGAGCCAAATGACCCAGTCATCTGGAGATATAGGGGTGCACTTACCTTTTCACATACATGAGCAAAAGGCATTCGCCACTAGAGGAGGGTTATCAATGAGATGACAGTTTTCACTTGGAGGCATTATCTTGGCATGCCTACTTGGTACAACAATGTTCAACAGTTATTTTTCACTAGGAAGGACCACTTGACGTAGGGCCGCGAGCACACAATGGGGTGATCCCACAATAGTGGTTTATAATTTTTGGCCAAACTAGACACTGAAATTATTATTTTTAACTCAATCTTCACATTCAGACACCTATAGCAACTAAACCGTGAGGAATTTGAAGATGATGAAAACTAGAGTCTCATCACATTTTGTCTTTAGATTCTAAAAATATTTTTTTCAAAATTTTGGAATCAGATTGCACTTCTTTTTCCATCTCCCATGAAAACTGGATTTTTCAAAAAATAACATTTTAAAAAGTGACACACACCGTATAACGTATAACTTTTTTTCCATGAAGGATAAAATTCTAATTCTTTCAAATTTATATTTGTAACTCTAATATCTAGTGCTTCCACTTGGTTAGATAGTTTTTTATTGAATATTTTTTCTTTAATCACATTTCAAGTCAAACCAATTACAATTCAGACATACACGACCGTATAATGCATAACGTTTTTTGTATATATCAAAATTCAATTATTATTTTTGTTGGATCAAGGACTTCAATATCTAGTGCACTCATATTTTTCAACAAAAATTGATAATCTACTATTTTTCCACATGTGCAAAATAGAGACCTTCATTTTCGGTGAAGAGCCTATGTTTAATAAAACTAAAAAAACAAATACATAGTAAAATCAAAACATATTAAAATTATATTTTTTGGATAGCTCGTTCTGAGGACTATCTGATTCCAAAAGGTTTTTTGAAGAATTCTCCATTTTCATCCTCAACCCTGGTTCGAGCGAACCTCTTCAAGGGGGTTCACTTGAACCCCCTTTTCTATGCATTTTTTGTTTGTTTGGCGGCCAAAATTTAAAGTGGTTCGCTCGAACACTAGTTCGAGAAAAACCCTAATGCGTTCGGTCGAACTAGTAGGTTTGTATGAACCCCCAAAATCACTTTTTTTTCTTTGGAGTCATTTTTTGTGAGTTTTCCTTCCTCACTTGAATTGTAAACCACTATTGTGACTTCACTCAATGATCAAGAGATATCTTCCTAAAAGGGTAGCACAACAGTTTTGGGATGCACAGGACCATCCCAATGACCAGTACATGGCCATCTTCACACGTACTACAAGGGAGATGACACGGGGTTGTACCATCGCAACATATGAGGCAATACAAAGTTTTAGGTAGCTAGTGGTCAAGCCATGGCCTTATGATCAAGGACTAGTAGATCCAGGTACGACCTAGGCCTTTAGGGATTGGTTCCAATTGATGGTTAGATTGACAGTGCTTGGTGCACTTTTGTCATGGAGGAGACCCAAAGGTTGGTCTATAGGGTGGGGGTAGGGTCAAGGAGGTACAGGGGATGGTGACAGAGATGGTGATGGGGATAGTGGCAAGGGTAGAGGAGCATGCAGAGGAGGAGGTGGCACACCTCCGTGACATCCAAAGCAACAACCTGAGTAACACAGGGACCAGAGGGATGTCTAGGATCAACCCAGGGATTGTCATCAAGATGAAGACAGGTAGTAGACCCCACCGAGAGATGGTTATTAGGACCGGCTACCAGTCCAGCCACCACCATAGTCAGACCCGAGAGATGGTTAGATCTTATAGTTATAGGCTCAAATCTAGGTGCTCACTATAGAGAGCGACCAGGCAAGATAGCAAGTCCTGACCCTAATAGCCGAGATGGATTAGGCTATCTAGCAGCGGTAGGCTGTCGATCTATAGGCAGCATAGGATATGGGTCAATGACAATAGCTAGAGAGTATGGATGCATCCTCTTCCAAGAGCATAGTATCCTTGTGGTCATACAAAGAGGCTATTAGAGAGGGTGAGTACTATCAAGTGCATTATCACTAGGCAGTGCCTCGAGTAGCACAAGTTCCTGATTACTCATAGTGGACTAGATACAGGTCTCCAGAGGAGCACGGGGAGAGGCTAGGTGGCAAGGGGAGTAGCCAATAGGGCTAGCTTATTTATTACTCTTTTGAGATCCATGAGATCATTTCTGATAGCCCCATGGGCGATTGTACTATACTGATTGATATACACACTTGATCCCAATTTTGTACCATGACAGTGTATTATTATTTTGATGATATATGAGATTATATAAGATGATTCAATCCAATGTATGATGTGTCCTATCTTATTTATGCATTATGGATGGGTGTTTTTAATTTCTATATCTGATGGTCTATATGTAATGCGATGGTTCTATCTTATGTGATACAATGTGATGTATGTTTCTATATGATGTTTATGATGTGATGCAGTGATCTATGGATGCATTTCTTTTTTAGTATCTTTTCTATGAACTTTTATGATTATGTATGGATAATGAAAATGTTATGATATGTGAATTTTTAGATTAATAGATATATATTATGCACTTAATGGATGATGATGATGGGATGCAATATTTTTCTCATGCATGATATGGTGATGCATTTATGGATGTCATGATGATGCACATGATATGATGCAATGATGCTTTTCATAATGATGCTTATGTATATGACCTGATATTGTATGATAATGCTTATATGATGATGCAAATGGATGACATGTATGTGATGTTATATGATTATGTAATGGATGCAAATGAATGATATACATGATATGAGTTAATAATGCCTATGTGATTATTCCTTTTATGCTTATGCAATGAATGCAAGTTCTTGATTCATGAGATTCTTAGAATAACCAATCTATATTATGATGCAAATGATGAAATTTAATGCATGTGAGATGATTAGTGTTTCCTATATTTCATGATATGATGTGCATTATGCTGATGGTTTGCGGATGCAGGATGGGTGTAGTAGGGATGATGATTAAATATCATGCTACCATGTTAGCATGGAAAGAAGATAGAAGAAAGAAGAGAATCTAACAAGTCAAAATATGATGATTATGATGATGATGATGATGATTTTCTTACCAAGAATTGGAACTTTAAAAGGGCCATTTACCTTATGTTTGATAATACACATATGCACGATGCATCAAGGTATAAAGAACCAGGATGGCGTTGCACCGAGTGTGATGGACTCTGACTTGACAATTAGATAGGAGTACTCTTGTTCAAAATGTAGTTTAGATATTTCAAACATATCAAACCAAAACATAGAAAGGAAAGCCTTCCTATGTGGTCAACAAGATACTAAAACATCCTCCCTACAGACTAAACAAAGCACACATGAGCAAGGTTATATTATAAGAATATCCAACAAGCACAATAGATAAAAAGATAATGATTGTTGCTCCATTCCTTTCTCTCTAAATCCTTTTGTTTGGACATCATCAAGAGATCATTGAAATGAGAACAATAAGATAAGCCAAAAAAAAAAAAAAGTAAACAAACAAGCTAATGTTCTTCAATACCACTAGCCAAGACTAAACTATGGTGATGCCTAATGTTGATGTCCATTGTAGAAAGGATGCATCCTAGGACATGATGTTATCAGATGATTGATTTGGGACTGATTGGATGATAGGCTATTGACATGAAGAGTTAACTAACTTGCTTGCTTACTAACCTAGACTTGAGACTTTGACGTTTAAGTTTTTACTTTTAACCCGCTAGACTTGTTTCCGATTGTTTCACCAAAGGTTCATGGTGACGACAATTTATTATGAGTAATTTTTATTGTGGGTGAAATCAAGATGGGGATGGATGGATTTTTTCAAATATTTGGATTTTTTTTATGTTTTCTTCAAAAAATTTGAGGGATTTTTTGGTATTTTCGAGATTTTACAAATGTTTTGATTTTCCAATTTTCAAATGTTTTGGGGTTTTTGAGATTTTGACCAAAAGACTAGCCTAAAGACCTATCTTAGGGGCCTCAGAGGCTGATCAACATATTATCCTTGCCTATGCTATACACATAGAGACCACGTAGTTTTATTGACACAAACTTGATTATTGATGAGATATGAACAAATGGATTGCCAGTTGATTGTGGCAGACTCCTAAAGGACTGACATAAGTGTCTTGGGGGATGATCAATGATCAACCTTGCCTACGTTTAAAGCTTATAGATGACATAGTTTGACAAGAGACTCTATTTTTTGACTTCTTTTTACTAACTTTTTGATTATTTTTTGGATTTTGAATGTTTTGAATGTTTTTGGATATTTTTGATTTTATGAATGTTTTTTGATTTTCTAATTTAGGGAAGACTTCAAGAATATACACAAATCCGATCCAATGAGAACATGGCCCAAGTGTGAATCAATAGACTACTCTGATATAGGCAACATAAATTGACGTTGAGAATGGGTCGAGTAGTACTAGGAGAGATCATGACACAAACATAGGATCAAGCTATGATGCGGACGTGGCTAGGTGATGGATGGAGATATGGAAGGCGATGGATGATGGATGAGTGGATGGATGATGTGGAATGAGTCATGAAGATCCTGGTGGATGGAAAGTGCTTATTTACACAAGGTTCCTATTTTCCAGGTTTTCACCAAGGTACTTGCCCAAAGAACCACTGAAGTGGTTTTCACTAGGGGACGATGTTTCTCTTTACTCTTTTTAATCCTTTTTATTTACTCTTTTTAATCCTTTTTCTGATTTTTTTGGATTTTTATGTTTTTTGAGTTTTTTTGTTGTTAGCAATATGCTTGTTTGCCAGGTTTTCATGAGGGTGACCATTTTTTTAGAACATTTTCTGATTTTTTTGTATTTTTTGATTTTATACCCTGGAAGGATTAGGCATAAAACTTTTTGAGATGAGTGTTGTTCATGGGCTCCTGCAGAGGTTCCCCTTCGGGTGTTGATAACTGATATGCCCCTAACTTGTAGCTTCTTGTGATGATGAATGGTCCCAACCAATTGGGTTCAAATTTTCCCTTACAATCTGGATTTGCATTGTTCTTCTGATTCTCCTTTAGCACAAGTTCTCCTACCTAGAAGGTTTGACACCTAATCTTCTTGTTATAACTTCGTTTAAGTTGGTTCTGGTACACTTGCAAATGGTTTAAGGCATACATACACCACTCATCTAGTAGTTCCAGTTCATTTAGTCATGATACCCAGTATTCTTCATCTATGATGAGATTTTGCAATGATATTCTTAGTGACGAGAGCTCAATCTCGATGGGTAATATGGCTTCTAATCCATAGACTAGGGAGAAGGGGGTGGCACCTGTGGGTGTGAGGATGCTTGTTTGATAGGCCCATAGGGTGGGATTTAGCTACAAATTCAAGTCATGACCAGCTTCATTGACCATTTTCTTGAGGATTTTTAGGATGGTCTTATTTGTAGCCTTAGCTTGGTTGTTCCCTTGGGGATAATACGGAGTGGAAAAGTGATGTTGGATTTTGAATTTTTGGCATAGGTCGGGAACATCCTGATTCTTAAAAGGTGTCCTATTATCTGAGATAATGGCTTGAGGGACACTATAGCGGCATATTAAGTAGTTCAGGATGAACTTTGATTTATGCTTTCCAATTATATAAATCATGGGGATGGCTTCCACCCACTTCATGAAATACTCAGTGGTGGTAATGATAAATTTGTGGCCACTAAATGAGGTGGGGGTAATTTTTCCAACGAGATCAAGCCCCCACTGTGAAAAGGGACTTGGTGTGACAATCAGGTCAAACTCTTGAGTTGTTGCATGGATGAGGTCCCCATGCTACTGACATTGTAGACACCTTTTTATAGTCATGTGCTTCTCTTTCCATTGTAGGCAAATAATACCCCATCCTCAACAATTTCTTGGCCAAGGTCATACCACTTGAGTGTGAACAATAAATTTTGTTATGTAACTCGATTAAGGTAGTCAATGCCTCCTCATCATTTAAGCAATGTAACAAGGTCTCTTCAATGCTTCTACAGTAAAGATTATCTCCTAGGATGACAAAATGAGATTCCTTTTTCACAAAGGCTCTCTTGAGGTTTGGGGTTATGTTGGCTGGGAGGAAACCTATTCTTAGAGAAGTATATATATATCATGGTACCAGGGATCACTGGGACCAATAATTTCACACACAAATTTGGACTCTGGTACCTTGAATGCAAGCACAAGAAGCTACTCTACAAGGAATTATTGCTTTGGGATGTCATGTGGGATTTCTAGGAGGATCCAATTGTAGCCATTGCATCTATCACTCTATTGTTTTCTCTTGGTAGCTACTCAAACATGATATCAGTGAAAAAATCCTTAAGACTTTCCACCAATTTCATGTAGGGTGTCAACTTGTCATCCTTTTTTTGATACTCATTGTTGACTTGGTTGATTATGAGTTGTGAGTCTTCGTAGACCTTAAGTGACATTATCTACCATTGTACTGCTATTCTTAGCCCTATGACAAGAGCCTCATATTCTGCTATGTTATTTTTGCAAGGGAATGATAGCTTGTATGATTTTGGAATGCAATCCCCTTGTGGAGTGATGAAGAAGATCCCTGCTCCTAATCCATGTTGAGTGTAGGATCCATCAAAGTACATTTTCTAGTGATCTACTACACTTAGGTTAAAGATTGATTCATCAGGTAATTCTGAGACAAGTGGATTCTCTAAGTATATCGGTACCTCCACCTACTGATTTGCAATTGCTTGTCCTTTGATGGCCTTGAACTCCACATAGTCAATGACATGCTCTATGAGGATCATAACCAACTTGGTTTTCCACCCTATAAGCATTGCTTTGGAGAGCAAGTACGTAAGGGGGTCTATCTTTGTGATGAGCTTTATCTGATGGGCTAGTATATAACGTTTGAACTTTTGTGCTACAAATACAACTGCTAGATAGGCTTTCTCAATGGATGTATAGTTTAGTTCATGACCTACCATAGTTCTACTGTTATAATAGATAGCTCTCTTTTTCCATTTTGATCGTGTTGTTCTAGGAGAGCATCGAGAGTTGCATTGTTTCTGATATGTATATGATCAAAGGTTTGTCTGGAATTGGCAGTATTAGGACTAGTGGCACAAGTATTCATTGATATTGTTGAAGGCCTGATCATAGTTTGCATCCCACTTGTATGCTACCCCCTTGTGGAGTAGATGAGAGTAGGGGAAAAAAATTCTGATAGTTGTACTATGAATCGACAGCTGGACTAGAGTCTTCCTTGTAAACCCCTTAGCTATTTCAGTGTTTTAGGTGCCTCCATTTTGACAATGACTTTGACCTTAGCGGGATCTATTTCAATCCTTCTCATGGACACGATTTACCCAAGGAGTTTCCCTAATTGTACTTCGAAGACACACTTCTTTGGGTTGAGTATGACTTTATATTCCTCCAACCTATCAAAGATGGAGCCCAATGCTGCTATGTGATCTTGTATTTTCTTTGACTTGGCCAATATATCATCCATGTAATCTTCCACAGTTTTGTGGATCATGTCATGAAATATCAGTGTCATGGACCTCTTATAGGTAGCTCCTACATTCTTCAACCCAAATGGAATCATATTCCAGCAATATGTCCCCCATGGGCAAGTGAAGGCCATTTTATGTTGGTCTTCTTTAGCTATCATGATCTGGTTGTAGCCTAAGAACTCGTCCATCAACGATAGCATCTCATGTCCTATCATCATATCCATGATCATGTTAGTGTTTAGAAGTGGAAAGTCATCCTTGGGACATGCCTTATTGAGGTCTTTGAAATCTGTGTAGATGTTAATGCCCCTAGTGGGCTTTGAAATAGGTACAAGGTTTGAGACCCATTCTGGATAATCGATTGGCCATATGAACCTTGCATCTAGAAGCTTTTTAAATTCCATTTTGACTAATAATGCTATCTAAGGATGCATCTTCCTGAGCTTTTTTCTGACTAGTTTTTCTTTGGGATATACAACTAGGTGATGAACCACAACCTCTTGATCAAGCCCAACAATGTCAGCATAGGTCCATCCAAAGTTTTTCTTTCTTTCTTTCAGGAACGTAGCTAGAATTTCTTGTTCTTTTGTGAGAAGTGACTCTGCATATAATGTTATATGTGGTTCTTCCTCTATCCCCAAGTTGATTCGGTTGCACTTCTCAGCTAATACTGTTGACTTCTCTTGATGACTTACATTGAGAGGAAGATTGAATTCATCATCCTCTTGTGCCTCATGGGTAAGTGCACCAGGATGGTTCCCAAAAAGGGGGCTTAAGTGGCCACTTTTTTTCTAAAATCAGGAAATGTTGACCTTGGACGTGAAATTGAGGATAGTTACACTCAAAATTTTGAGATGGAACACAAACAAGGATCAAAGTGCTTCGAGTCTACTTTCTAAACTACTAATGTATTTTGAAAATGGTTGAGATTAAGGGGTTCAAAAGAGGGATGTACAGAAATTGGTGTTGTTTTTGTCAGAAAAACATAACATAGCAACTCTTGTACGACCTGAGCACTTTGAACCTTTTTGTAGTATTTTTAAAATTGCTACCGTCAGAAGTTAGCTAATAGCATCTAGTTGGTGCACAATTTTTCTGATAATTTTTTACTAATTTTCTAAGTGGGAACTTCCTGAAAAGCAGAATTTTGGCCGTGCAACTACAAAAATTTTAAAATAATTTATTTTTTTTCTTTTTTTAAAAAATTTTGTAGAATGGAGTCTACTTTCTAAAAATGTAATTTATTTGAAATTTTGATGAGCGGTTAATTTATAACAAAAAAAACACCAAACACTGCTTTTTGGCAAAAAACAGACATACAAACAAAAGAAATTATGGATGAAAGGCTTAAAATTGTTGAAAAGTGAAAAAAATTACATCGTTGGATAGCTAAGAGAGAACCTAACATTACCCATGTTTTCAATTTTGTCAATATTGAACTAGATGCAATCTTGATGGTGAGCAGGATCGATTATGTGAAAAATTGTAGAATTTGCAAAAACACGTCTCGGCCTTGTTGGGAATGCCCTCCAAGCCTTTGGGTTGGTATTCCAAGGAAAATAATTTCACTTTTTCTTTTTTTTAACGCGAAATAACACGTGCGCGTTATAATGTGAGCGCGTTTTTTTAAAACAATTCATAAGTGGCCAGAAAATTGGTACCCAACTTCATGCACCCACCCTCATAGAGGTTTTCACCATTGGATACATCCTTTATTTTTACTATTTTTGAGTCAGAGAGTTCCACAGTGTGGTTTTTACTCAAAGACTTAGAGATTATTCTCATATTTTCACTTTTGCGAGTGAAGGATTCAATCGTTTCCCCGTAATAGGCTTGCGTGTCTAGTATGATGTCAAACCTGGCCTTGTGATCTCCATATGGTACCATATCTTGTAATACCATGAATTTTGAGAGCGCCTCATTATTTTTGAAAGTGTCCAGAATTGGTGGCCCTCGTTGGTTGTAATCAATGAGTGGAGGATAGATTAGGTTTATTTCCTTGGTTTGATGGTCTGACTCAAAAGATGAGGTACTAATCATGAGCAGGGAGGAATCTTCAAAATTCATAGGAAAGTTAGTAATGGGATCTTCGTGAATCATGTGCTTCTCTAGAATGAGAGGTAATAGAATTCTATTGTCTTTCTGTACAATCTTTTTGTTTCTGTCATAGCCCATACCAAGCACCATTTGTAGACCTTTGTTGCTTTCTGTAGACATCCAGATTTGACCACTTCCATATGGTCAAAATTGTCTCCTTATTCATCCCTTTAACTCATACACCTCATCCTCTTTGTCGGTATTAATTAAATCACTCATTTAATTAATATTTTATGGTCTGCCTAAGGTCCCTAAATTATTTAATTCAATAATTAAATACTTTTACCTTCTTTCCTCTCTAAATTAAATAAATACATCACTTTATTTAATTTAGTCATGTGACCTCTTGGGATTTAAATTCATTTTTTATTCCTCACTTTCTCTCTCCTTGTCATATTCTCCATAACCTTCCTCTAATTCATATTAATCTAATTAATACTAGATTAGGATGTGCACCACTTAATTAAGATTAATGTCACATCCTCCTACATTTTCCACTTGCCTCTAATCATTCATTAATTACCCTAATCATATGTTTGCACAACCTTAATCAAAATCATTAGCCACATTTAGCATGCCTTTTTTAGTCAACCTTTTCATTTTCCTTTCTTGGCATTGACCCTCTTTCCCATGTGAATTTTTAATTCAGATTTATTCACCCTAGTTCCCTCTCTTCCCCATGTGAATTTTTAATTCACATTTTATCCTTCCAAGACTTACCTTATCCCCATGAAACTTCTAGAACATTAGACTTGTCACATCACCCACATGTGAAAAATTCCCATCCTCTTGGAAACCCCTTTTTATCCATTAGATTCTCTCAAGAATGTGAATTTTTAATTCACGCTTATTTCTCCAACAACATTCTCATTCCCCATGGTGATTTTTGAGAAATTCTAAAATTCCTCAAATGTCATTTTCACTCTCATTTGGGGACAACTAGTTCCTTTTTGAGGAAATCTTCTCATCCCCCAAGGTACTTACAAGGTACTTGTCCTTGCTCAACATCATGTACCTCCCTTCCACCTCACTTCCACATCATCTTATCCTTGGCCATCTCACATTCCACATGTCAAGATGTGAGGGCTTGGGAGTCCTTGGCTCGCCATAGCCCTACATCTTGATCTTGGTGGCTCAATCTCAACCATTGAATTATCTAGAGCATTCAAATTTTTCTATAAATACCCCCTCTTCTACTACATTTTACAAAACTTAGCCATTTGCACCCTTATGCTACCAATTTGATTACTCAAGTTGCTAGCATTATCTTAGTCATTTAGTCTAGCCATTAACACTTACATCTAATCATATTGTCAATCTTGCATCTAGCCATCTCCATAGCCATCCAAGGAGCATACAAGCTTACAATCACAAGGGCCAACCAAGGAATTTCCATAGTAAAGAAAGGTATATCTATTTACAATGTTCATTTTATCTTATTTCTTTGTGTTATCAATTTCTTAGGCTAATCTTGATTTGTCCCTGTTTGTTTTTTTCTGTCATTGCACTATAGTTGTTTTTGCATATTTAGGATAGATAAAACATTTAGGATCACATTTCTAGGATGCTCGATGGGACCCACAAACAAGTCCCTTTATTTTATGCTTGTTTTTGTTAAGTTGGTTATAGGAACAGGTCGCAGAGGGGCAAATACGCCCTCCTAGTTACTACAGAAGTGTGATTATGCCCTCCTGGTTACTGCAGAAGTGCGAATACTCCCTCTTGGTTACTACAGAAGTGAAAATACACCCTCCTAGTTACCACAGAAGTGCGAATACACCCTCTTAATTATTGTAGAGGGGCAGATATGCCCTAACTTTTATTTTGTTTCTAACTAGTTTGTTGAAGAGGGGCAGATACACCCTAATCTATATTTTGTTTCTAAATTTTTTTGTACAGAGGGGCGGATACACCCTAAACTATATTTTGTTTCTAACAAGTTTGCTACAGAGGGACAAATATGCCCTAACTTATATTTTGTTTCTAACTAGTTTGTTGTAGAGGGGCGAATATGCCCTAATCTATATTTTATTTCTAACAAGTTTGTTGTAGAGGGGCAGATATTCCCTAACTTATATTTTGTTTCTAACTAGTTTGTTGCAGAGGGGTGGATATGCCCTAATCTATATTTTGTTTCTAGCAAGTTTGTTGTAGAGGGGCAGATTTGTCCTAACCTGAGTATTATTTCTGACATTTGATTGCAGCGGGGGTGGATTTTCCCTAATTTGAACATAGTTTCTGACATCTTACTGTAGAGGGGTGAATACGCCCTCCTGGTTACTGTAGAAGTACAAAGACACCCTCCTAGTTACTGCAGAAGTGTGAATACGCCTACTTGATTACTACAAAGGGGCGGATATTCCCTAAACAGTACATTCAAGAAGGTAAAATAGGAATTTTAGCTTCATTTTTGTCTCAAGTTTTTGTTGTTTTTAGGATCTAACCCTTAACTTTGCTTGTTTGTGGGAATAGTTTGATTTCTTGCTAACATTTTGTAGCGTATTTTCATAATTGATGAAGAACGGTGGTTAAAACAGCTAATGCTTACTTGCAGGGCCATGTGCTTGTGCAAATTGTAAAATTATTTCTTGTTGTTTTCATCTAGGCACATAGTTTAATTAAAGGAAAGTAAAATTGCTGCTTGTTGTCTCTTTTTTTCTTGTGTCACCCAAGGGAGGAACTAGTCTGATTTCACTTTCCCCTTGCACTTCGTGTGAGCCTGGGGAGTAGCTGGAAACAATTAGTGCCTTCCTTTTAGAGGGACCTACTTAGGGATTTCATCACCCCAAGGGACAATCCCAACCATGTGAACTGGTGGGGTATGAAAAGGGGGGAGAGCCAAAGTTGTACCCCAATCCAATCATGTCATGTCTAGTGGAGCATTAAAGCTAGGGTGATACCTAGATAGACGTGAAGAGTTTATTTGAGCCCTTTAGTATCTCGCTAGGGTTCCTAACTCACGCTTGTGATAGGATGGTGTTCACATTCTAGGCCTCGCATACTGAGAGTATATCGAGGACTCCCAAGAAGCCTTGTGCATCCTAGAGTAAGACCTTTGTTGGCCATACCCTTAACACTAGTCATAGGATTGTGCTTGCTTAAAGTGTCTTCTTGTGAGAAACCAATAAAATTTTGACAAGCCAATCTCATTGTTATCATTCCAAGTCCTTTCCATAGTCATTCCCATCCAAACCAAGTCACTATTTTATGTAGAAGGGTGAATACACCCTCTGGTTTACTGCAGTGGGGCTTATTTGTCCTGCAGTTTACTGCAGAGGGGCGAATACGCCCCCCTAAACAGTCAATTCCACTCTGTTTGATCACTCCAAGTCTTCGTTCAACCATTTAACCATCCTAAGCCTTAATTTAATCATCCTAAACCTTCATTTAACCATTCCAAGCCTCCTTTTAATCATTCCAAGTATTTATTTGACCGTTTTGGGGAACCCGTTCCACTGCTTCACCATGGGTTAAACTTTGGAGCCTAAACTTTGTCATTTGTTGTGACCTCAACATTTTTGCTTTTCACAAATATTACTTCGATACGACCCCCATCATCCAAAAAACCTTTTAGACATCATTAGTTTGCATTCTTCATCATCTTTCCATACAAAATCCTTTAAACCTTTTTTTTGGAAATTATTACCCGATTTAACCAAGGCGTTTGAGTTTGATCGTTATCCCACATTGCCTTCAACCAAATCAACCCACTTCTCTCCTGAGGTAGATTCATGTTGAAAGTTAGCATCATCGGACCAAATCAATCCATTCTTATCTCAAGGTGGATTCAGCGCCACAATCAACCCCTTTAACCGATCAACCAACGTATTAAGTCACCAAGGGTAATTTCCAAACTAGGTTTAGAATCTCTTCCATCAACCAATCCTCATTCATCATCCAATCCAAATAAAAATTATCGAATTCATCCAACTAATCCAATCCAATCTATCTAAACAATCCCATCCAATCAAATTCCAACATCCTCTAATCAAAATTTGATATCATCCAATCAAAATCTAATATAATCGAATCCAATATCATCTAATCATCTAATTAGATTCCAATTAAATCTACCCACACCCCTCATCCAATCAATCAATCTTCTTCCAATCAAAATTTGCATCAAGGACATCCTTATAATCTGCCCATAGCTCCTTTGCATGCCCATTCAAGCTAGGTCACAAGCCAAGAAACAAATGGCACAACAAGGTCAAAATTCCCAAGTGAACATGTCTCAAGATCCTAATAACGGTGCAAACGTCTCCCAAAATCCTACTAATGGTACAAATTCCTCTCGAGATCCTAAAAATGGAGTGAACATCCCCCAAGACCCTCATAATGAAACTTCATCATACTCCAACACCAAGAATTAGAACAACTCACCACATGGTGAAGAAAGTATGGTTAATCAACCTGAACTTACACTAGGGGAACACTTTTGTAATCCCACCAATGCACAAATGATAGATCGCATGTTCAAACAACACGGGGAAGTGATCTTGGATGACCTAATTGAAAAAGGAGTGAAACTCCCAGTAGGTGTTGACCTATCTAAGTACAACAGTGCCACATCCGACATAACCCAAGCTTTGCAAAATGTACCAAGCAATTCCTACATCCCCAATATACCTCCTATAGAGGGTTGGTATCAACCCAAATTCAGAAATAATGTCCTTTATCATGTTACCAATCCACCACATGCCACAATCTCAATTATGGGGGCCCCTCAAGTGTCTGATCCCAATAATCCTTTTGCCTATGGTATGTTGCAAACTATGCCACAACATCCACCATTGATGTTGACTGCACTGCCCCTTTTAAATCAACCTCCAATAAGTACTAGGGGAAACTCTTTCACCACCTTTCCTCCACCTCCTTGGGCCACAAGTCTACCACCACTTCCACAACCTCCTCAATCTAACATATCCTCCCAATTACCACCGCAAAGTACATCCCAACCAAATATTGCCATTGGTACCCAACAAACTCCTTTGCAAAATGCCTCTACATCATCCCAACCACTTTTACAACAACAACCCCCACATAATCCTTTGATTCAATCCCAGCAACCACCACACCAATCTGAAGGTAATCCATCTCGACCTCCCGTTCCAACCATATCCCCATTTCTTGCATCTATTTTTTCGCCTACAATCTCAACTACAACACAACAACTTATCTCAACCCACATAGCAGCTACATCACATCATCCACCCACCCAACATTATCTCTATCACAACCAACAATAGTTTCAACAACCACCACCCTATGTGGCCTCTCAACAGTCACAACAATACCAACAACCTTAGCTAACCAATCCACAACAATCTGTTTATGCTCCCCAGTAGTATACCACATACTCTCATCAGGCCAATCCATATTATACCACACAACAATAGCCCATGACACATCAACAGGGAGCCTCATCATCTCATTATAAAAACCCATATATCAACCTCCAAATGATATCTTAGCAGGATCCTCTATCATCCTACCACCCATATCCATCCAACCCATCTTTGGCTCCCACACCACCAGCCAATGCAGGTCTACTAGAAATCAAAGCCACTCTGAAAGATCTTCAAGTCAAGACTAGCAAACAATCATTCAAATTTGAAGAAATATGTCCCTATCCATTTTATCCCTCCATCTCATTGATCCCCTTCCCTAAACACTTTGAAATACCAAAATTTGGTAGATACAAGGGAAACAAAGATCCTAAAGCCCACCTCCAAGAGTTTTACTCCCAATGTCAAGAGGTTATGCACAATGATAACAACCTCTTGCGTCTCTTCCCATGGAGCTTGACGAGATATGCCTTGGATTGGTTTATGGGTCTAGAATGGAGGTCTATCAAATCTTTTGCAGATCTTTCAAAAAAAATTATTTCTTACTTTTCCTTCAATCTAGAAAAAGACATTGATACCTCAGACCTTCTTAAGGAAAAGCAGCATGATGGTGAAACCTTTATCAGCCACCTCCAAAGGTGGTGTGCATTAGCAAGACGAATGAAAACCCCTCTCAAAGAGAAATACATGGTCACCCTCTTTGTGGAGAGCTCACATCCCGACATGGCTCATAATTTTAGGTTACACTATGTCACCACTTTCACTGAGATAGTGGAAAAAGGACCCATCCTTTAATGTGACCTTATTACCAAAGGGCACATCAAGATACACAACCATGACAAAGAAAGGCCATCCAATGATAAGTCACACTTTTGGAACAAGAACAAAAACACAATGAATGATGGTGTCACTAACACTAAACATGTTCAGGTGGCCAATACATCCTAGAGGCAGCAACCATCTATACCCAATTCCATACCCATGCCATAGGGGGCATTTCCTCCTCCTCAATAGTCAAACTAGAACAATCAAGGGAATGGAAAACGCCAGTATACTCAATTAGGAGAACCCTTTAGTGTCATCTTCAATAAGTTGTTATAGGTCAACTATCCGATAACATATCCTATCACCAAACTACTTGATGAATCCAAGCCTAAACTAGCCTAGTTTAGGGAGAATGAATATTGTGAATTCCATAAGATTAAAGGGCATACTCTGAATAAGTTTCAAAGTCTCAAAAAATATGTCCAAGATCTTATCGATCGAGGAGATATCAAAGTCGATACCAGTCAAGCTTCATCATCCAATGCTCAATTGCAGATATATCAAAACATCTTCCCTAACCATAATCAAGGTGCAAGCACCTCCAACAATAATCCCCAAGACAACAACACAAATAACTTAGGCTATAAGAATGTACCCCTCAATTATGATGGCATTGTCCATTACATTGAGCAAGTAGAACCCCGTGTTTCCATGATACATGTTAAATCTAAAGATCCCCAATGTGTTGTTGCTACCCGACCATCCCACATTATTGTCCCTACAGCCTCCACATCCACTCAACCAAATCTTATAAACTGTCAATACAACATTATTGATCACTTAGGAAAGACCCTTGCTCAGATCTCAATCTTGGATCTGCTTAAGTCTTCTCCCGTGCATCAGGAAATCATCAACAAAGCTTCTCAGGAAACTCATGTACCTAATGACATCGATCCCACATAGTCCCAAACTTTAGTAAGACACTTGGCTTTATCTTACCAACTACACTCTAGCTAGAATGACATGCCAAATATTGATTCCAATCACAATCGTCCCTTACACATCGAAGTCTTGGTTGCACGTCATAAAATAAAAAAGGGTCCTGGTTGTTAGAAAACCAAAATCACCTGCATGCAAGAAGGATACCTGTCACATGCAAAAGATATGAAGAACCAAAGAAGATGTTTTGTAACCTCAAAGTGTAAAATGCTTTAAGATAATCAATGATTACAAAAGAGATCAATCCTTATGAAGGAGATCAAGAAACCCTAAAAGGGAAACCCTAAATGAAACCCTAGTGTGCACACTTAATAATTAATAGTTAATTAATTATTAATGTGCCTAAGTTTAGCTTAAGTAATAAAGAGGAATAAGTGACTTAATTAATTAATCAATATGATATAATTAATTAAGCATAATGACTTATTACTCTAACACCCCCTTTAAGATGAACTTAGGAAGAAGCTAAAACACTAGAATAAGATGCATGAAAGAAAAGATGAGTCCCGACAACTAGGCCTGATTAGGTACCCATTTACAAATGCAAGAATGAGGTAGAGAAGGAAAAACCTAGTGGGACAAAACCCCCCTACAATGTGATGGCATACTGTAAAGAAGCACTGGAAGAACTCTGTAGAGTAACACTGGAACCACAATCTAACAAGCAAGGAAAGATATCTTTGTCTACAATTGAAACCAAAACCGGAATCAAAATAAGTTGATAGTAGACCCGATGCCACGGAACACTCGAAAACTCCAAATGGGAACAACCCTGGAATCTATGAAGCAGCAAGCAATTATTGAAAGATGTATTACTAAAAATGAAGTGCAAAGATGCAAGATGCACCCTCCCAACTACCAAAATATCCAAGTAATCTCCAAACAACCCATCAAGCCAAGTCTGGACTAAGCGATCAACTTGAGACAAATACAGAAAAAGTGCATTGACAACAACATAGAGCTCCTTAATACCTTTCCAACGCCGCAAACGAGGCAAAAATTGGACATCGTGGCAAAAAGTTATGAGCTCGGAAGTCCAAAAATAACATCTAACTTCAAACAACAATAATGCAGTAAAACATAAAAATACTGTAAAATAAACTGCACCAAATGAAAGTGCTTGGAACCATCTTTCCGATGATATCTCGTTTGCTCGAAAAAAAATATACATTAGCTTTGATACCATGTTAGAAAACCAAGATCACCTGCATGCAAGATGGATACCTATCACATGCAAAAGATATGAAGAACCAAAGAAGATGTTCTGTAAACCTCAAAGTGTAAAATGCATTAAGAGAATCAATGATTACAAAAGAGATCAATCCTTATGAAGGAAATCAAGAAACCCTAAAAGGGAAACCCTAAATGAAACCCTAGTGTGCACACTTAATAATTAATAAATAATTAATTATTAATGTGCCTAAGTTTAGCTTAATTAATAAAGAGGAATAAATGACTTAATTAATTAATCAATATGATATAATTAATTAAGCATAATGACTTATTACTCTAACACTGGTAGATAATGGCTCATCCCTCAATCTATGCACTCTGAACTTCATAAAGTAGGTAGGGTATACTCAAGCAGATTTGAGTAATCAAATCATCACGATCAAGTCTTATAATAATGTGGAAAGAAATTATGAAGGGATTATCATTCTTCCTATCTAGGTTGGACCTGTAGTTCAGTACACTACCTGTCATGTCCTTGATCTATACTTACCATATAATCTCCTCCTTGGCCGCCCATGGCTCCATGCCATCCAAGCCATCCCCTCCACATACCATCAATGCCTAAAGTTCCCAGTTAATGGACAAGAGATCACCATTTATGCCGAAAAACAACCATTTGAATACTGTCGTGCTCTAGAAGCATCATTTCCCCATTTACATTATTGTCTTGGGGTTGAAATGGGGGAATCTCAATCATCCATCAATCCATCATCCACCACAACAACCACTCCATCTTCTTCCACCAATCCTATAGTCACCAAAGTCCAAATCATTGACAAGGGGTGTGGTGAATATGAAATGCATACCGATCTAAATGTGGCAACCATGCCACTATCACCACACACGTATGGCCAACCTTCATAGGCTACACCAAAAGAGGACAAGACCATCACCTTCAGTGCAAAAAACATTCCCACTACCACTTTCCAATCTCCTAGTATAAAGATAGATGCACCAGAAGAGGATATCAGTCAGTGGGTATACCATGAAGAACCCAAGCCAAATCCTCCTCTTAAGGAATATTTTCAAGAAGTATACCCTTGGTTAGCTAAGTTTGTGAAAAAGCATAATTACCAAGGTGTGGGCCTAGGTAAGGAAGAACAGGGACAATTTCAACCTATTGATGTATCAAAGCGTCCACGGAATATAGGCCTCAAATATGACAAAAAGTAGAAAGGCCCCGCAACATCATCTAATACCTCCAATAGTGTTACTATGGAAAATGGTCCCTTGGAAGACATACCCGAGGAATAATCCATCATACATGCATATGATTATGTTGATCACACAAACCTTTCATCCATGTTCGACTACCTATCTGTCATTACCATCAGTGTTTCCCTTTGCCATCTTGAACTTATTGATTGGGACCAATGCTACAACGCACTTGTCAATATCTCCCTGGACACATATGTCAACCTCATGGGATTGGGGGAGGATGAACGCTCTAGTCACAAAAGAAAATAAAAAATAAAAATAAAAATGGTCATTTAGTGAAAACCTCCTCGAGGCAGTTCCTGACCTAGAAAAATTAAAAATAAATGATGCATCCAATAGTGAAAACCTCAAAGAGGCACTAAAGGATGGAGACATTCATCTTCCCCTTGTGGGAACTCAATTATCCACACGGTCATCCATCCTCATTGAAGAAACTCAAGAAGTCAATTTGGGTATTGTCAGAAATCCTAAGATCACCTATGTAGCCAAATCATTATCAGAGCAAGAATATTTTGTCATTGTTCAGCTACTCAAAGATGGTATCATTAAATTTGCTTGTTTGTACTCAGATATGGTAGGATTAGACTCTGCTTTAGTAGTTCATTAGCTGGATGTTCACCTAGATGCCAAGCCTGTCAAACAAAAGCTCCAAAAAATGCATCCATAAGTAGCATTATTAGTCAAGAAGGAATTGGATAAATTACTAGATGTTAGTTTTATCAAACCCATTGACTACTCTAATTAGATCTCCAACATAGTGCCTATTTCTAAGCGAAATGGAGACATTCAGATTTGCACAAATTTCTTGGACCTTAACAAAGCATGTCCAAAGGACAACTTCCTACTGCCCAATATTGACATGTTGGTTGACCTTACTGCAAGAAATGAGATGTTGTCCCTTATCGATGGCTTCTCCAGTTACAATCAGATCTGAATTGCACCTGAAGACCAACACAAGACTGCTTTTACAACTTGGGGTACCTTTTGCTACAATGTTATGCCCTTTGGTCTCAAGAATTTAGGGGAAACATATCAGAGAGCAATGACTTTCATCTTCCATGACCTCATCCATATTATCATGGAAGATTATGTTGATGACTTACTAGGAAAATCCAAAACCAGAGCAGAGCACCCTGCCATCCTGAAAAAGACCTTTGAGCAGTTAGAATAGTATAAGTTAAGACTAAATCCAAAAAAGTGTGTCTTTGGTGTTACATCAAGGAAATTTTTGGGTTTCATAGTCTCCTGAAGAGGCATTGAGGTTGATCCCACCAAGGTAAAAGCTATTATGGATATGCCTCCCCCACGCAATCTAAAACAGTTAAGATGTTTCCAAGGAAAGTTGCTATCCATCTGTCAGTTCATAGCCCAGCTTGTAGATAAATGTCAGTCATTCACCCATCTTTTGAAAAAAGACACCACCTTCAAATGGAACCAACATTGTCAACTAGGTTTTGATAAGATCAAGGAGTAGTTGGCTCATCCACCGATCTTGATGCCACCTATCCTAGGAAAACCCCTCTTGTTGTACATCTCTGCCACCTCAGTCACACTAGGGGCATTATTGGAACAACATGATGAGTCCTCAAAAGAAAGAGCAATGTACTACATCAATCGAACATTGGTTTGCGATGAATTAAATTATTCTCCCATGGAGAAATCATACCTTGCAATGGTTTTTAGTACACAAAAACTTTGACATTACATGTTTAGCCATCTAGTCAAATTAATAGCAAAAATTGATCCACTAGAGTATTTGTTAGCTAGAACCACTTTAACCAGTTGCATGGCTAAGTGGGTCATGCTCCTAAGTGAATTTGACATAGAGTATGTGGATTGCAAAGCCATAAAAGGACAATTCATAGCTAATTAGTTGGTTAAAGCACCCCTAGTGGATGCTTACCCTTTGGTTACTAAATTTATAGATGAATAATTCTTCATAGTAACATAAGCACCTACTTGGAAATTGTATTTTGACAGCTCATATACTCATAATGGATTAGGAGTAGGAATTATGTTTGTTACCCCTCAAGGTGACTACATCCCAAAATCATTCGAGTTAGCATTTATGTGTACCAACAACATAGCTGAGTACAAATCCCTCCTCACAGGCCTCTAAATTGCAAAGCAGTGGCACATAACTCACTTGAGAGTCTTCGGTGATTCATTGTTAGTCATTAAACAAGTTAATGATGAATTCCTAACAAAATATGACAATTTTTTACCCTACAAACGTATGGTGGATGACTTCAAAAAGTATTTCACCTTCATACAATTTGATCAAATTCCTAGGGTACAGATCAAAGCATCTGATGGTATGGCTACTATTGGCTCCCTGATTGACATGCCTAAAGATCAAACATAATGTGAGTTCCTTGTAGAACAACTTTTAATCCCAACATATGATATCCCTAAGACTAACATGGCGTGTGACATTGTAAGTCTCGCTTCCCCATGGTACCAAGACATATATACTTATCTACATGATAATATTCTACCCCCAAACCTCACACGAAACCAATGAAAATCCTTTATTCAATGTTCAACCCGATACGTCATCATTGGTAATATGCTTTATCATCGTGGGTATGATGGAACCCTCCTTAGGTGTCTAGATGAGACCAAAGCCCATACTGCACTAACAGAGGTACATAGTGGTGTTTTTGGGGACCATTCAAATAGTATGACCTTGGCCAAAAGGATTCTTTGAGCTGGATATTATTGGCCTACATTGGAACATGATGCTTGTGAATTCATGAAGAAATGCCTTTCCTGCCAGCAACATGTAGATTTGATTCATGCTCTGGCACAAGACCTTCAGCCTCTTCTAGCACTGTGGCCCTTCTCTCAATGGGGTTTCAACTTGATTGGAAATATTTACCCACCATCTTTTGATGGCCACACATTCATAATTACTACCACTAAGTACTTCACCAAGTGGGTGGAAGCAATTCCACTCTCACAAATCATTGGTACTCAAATTTCAAAATTCATCCTTTACCATATTCTTTGTAGATATGGTATTCCATCCACCATCCTCTCAGATAATGGAAATCCTTTAAAAAACAAAGCCATGAAACACCTCTATGCTACCTTTCATATCCATGATCATTAGTCAACGCCTTATTACCCCCAGGGTAATGGTTAGGTAGAAGCTACCAAGAAGACCCTTATCTACATCCTAAAAAGGTTGTCAATAATACTGGTTGAAATTGGCACCTCCATATTCATCCCACTCTCTGGGCACATCACACCTCCATCCATACCCCTACAGGCTCCACCCCCTATTCTTTAGTGTATGGTGTCGAAGCCATCTTTCCAATTGAGGTTGAGATCCCATCACTAAGGATTTCTCTGAAGAACCTTATCAGTGAGGAAGATGCTTGGGTCGCACAGCTTGCACAGTTGTACTTACTTGATGAAAGATGAATCAAAGGTTATGATCATCTACAAGCTTACCAAAACCACCTCAAGCATAGCTACAACAAGAAGGTTCTCCCTTGACAATTCCAAGTTGGTGATCTTGTCCTTAAAGAGAACCAGCATACTCAACAGGACCGCAATAAGAAAGGAAAATTTGAAACGAACTGGTTGGGTCCTTATATCATAACCACTAAATATAGATATGGGGCATATAGAATTGCTACCCTTGAAGGAGAGCCCCTAGATGATCCTATCAATATCATTATTTTGAAGAGGTTTTACACCTAAGTCCACTTGGTAACCCTACCTGCAAAAATATAAAAAAATTAAAAAATCAACAAAAAAATCCAAAAATAGTAAAGAGAAATAAATTCGTCCTATGGTGAAAACCACCTTTGGTGGTGCCTTGGATAGATACGAGTGGTGAAAACCTGGTAACAGGGGTCATTTGTACAAGGATTAATCATTATCTACCTTGCATCCTAATTAATTTGTGACTTCATCCTAATCTGAGCTTGTGTCATCATTTTTTCTATCTATTGATTTGTGTCATCATCTAGGATCATCCTTTGTGTCGATTTCCACATAGGCCACATCTTGTCATGTTGGTCTCTTTGGTCTTACTTGAACTACGTTGCCCTTGCGCTTTGACGTAGGCAAGGTTGATCATTTGATCTTCCCCTGGGGCATTTTGACCATCCCGTGATGGTCATCCATCATCTGTCTTCATAGACCCCTTTTCGCTTTCATCCATGGACGGTTATCATTTTCCTTTTTCAAACTACATTTCCCCTATGCTTCCATGTAGGCAAGGTCGATCTTTTGATCCACCCATGAGCCTTTTACTTTCTTTTTCTTAGCTTTTTTTCATCATTATCTTATCAGTCTCCATTAGTCCTCTTTTTTCTTTATCCATGGTCTTTTCTTGAACTACGAGGGCTTTTCACTTTCACGTAGGCAAGGCTAATCTTTGATCAGCCCCCGAGCCCCTAGGTCTTTAGGGTGTGTCAATCTATTTTCCAGTCTCTTGTGTCATGTTGTCAAGAATTCCCTTATCCAGCTGGTTCTTCACAAAAAAAATCCTCTAGTGTCAGAAGATCTGGTTAATGAAAATATCTTGCATCACTTGGGTTATTTTAGTTTAGTATCCACCATCAGTCTCAACAGGATGCATCCTTACTAACATACCACCTCAACCCATCCATCCTTGTGATCCTATGGCAAAGGATGTTTGACTTCGATTATGATATTTTCATACTTTTGGTTTTGTTTATTAATTGAGCTCCCTATCATCACTTATCAAAGCCGCTATGATCCATCATATTATGGTGTGTTTTGATGAGTTAGTATAGGGGCATCTCTTGATCATTTCTTGTTGTTGTATGTTAGGTCATTCTCACTTAGTACCCACCGAGATCGCTTGGATCTTATGTTATGTTGAGAACATCCCTTTGTGCTTGTGGTTATTCCAATACCTGGCCCGACCAAGGTCCTCATGACTTTTGGGTGTTGGGATAACCTTGTTTGCTATGTTTCTTTCATGCATTTAATGCCAACTTGCCTTGGTCTCATATACCTTGGTATCTGGTATTTTATGCTATAGCAAAAATCAATGCTCCAAAGATGGAAAATTGCATTCATAATTGCATTTCATAACCCATGACTCATGATTTTTGTTGTGCAAACTTTGGTTCTTTTCCCCTTGTTTTTCCTCTCAGGATACTAATGGTTATTGGCAAGTGTAGTATAGCACCCACATTACACCTATCATCTACCCACATTCCCATTCAAGTCCTTATTGATACTTAGGTTTACATTTCATGAATTAATATTGCATGTTACATTGAGCATCTTAGCTTCATCTAATCTATACATGTTCATATTGGCATTCACATAATACATACATCACCAACTGCAAAATACATTGTTAGGTCCATAATGATTACATTTCATACCACATATTCATCTCATCTTCGATCATACACATTCATACATCATATACAAAGCATCCATATAAACATAAATCATCATCAACATCATGCATAATGATAGCATCCACATAAGTATAAATCAATATCAACATCATACATAATTAAATCCATCCACATAAGCATAAAACATCCTACCCATGTACATACATTGCATGATCCATCATAAGAGCATAAAAACATATTCATATGCATAGCATAAGTCATCCATCACATAAATCCATAAATCATCATAAATCATGCATCACATCCTAAATCATGCATACATAAAATCATGAAAATTATAATAATCTAACTATACATATAAGCATCCATATAATCATCCATCATAGCACAATGTTAATAAGGGAGGACATCTATCAAAATCATCACATGGTACAAAATGTCCATCACATATAGTCCGTAATAATCAAAAGTACATCATAATCATAAAATAAGGTACAAGCACAAAGATCTACATCAAATATAATCGGATGCCACTCTGTACTATTTGACCAATTTGTACCTACCAAAGTCTAGTATACTATCACCTACCAAACAAGCTGCCCACGTCCAATCTCTGCGGAGACTTGGGAACCTCCCCTCCTTGAGAAGGGGTCCCCTGTGTCTCACTAAAGCCTCAAGTCTATGTCCCTAGTGACTAGGACAATGTAGCCATCCGTGGAGTCAATCGGACATAATGAAGTTTGCATTGTTCCAGATCAAGAATGGCATGTTGATAGGCGATCATCCAGTAGTTCACCTCCCTCATATGCTCTGCACCCTCAGCAACCTGTTGTCGAGCGGTATTTTGTTCATACCTATACCTGTCTCGATCTCTGGTAATGACGCTCTGCTCTTGAGTCTAGGCATCCTGCGCCAATCTCAACTAATTTCTCTCTGCCTCCACTTGTGACATCTAATCTATGACCTCATCCCTCTTAGAGTCCATCCTCTGTAACTATGTCCATAATATCTCTATCTCTAACCCTGTACCAACCCCACCACCCTGCCCTACCTATGACTAGCTCTATGCTACATCTCTCTTAGCAATATCTGCTCAAGCCACTACTGCATCCCTATGTCCCTATAAGATCTACACCTATCTCCAGGAATCATCTATCTCCCCCTAAATCACCTGAACCTATCTGTATGCACCATCTCTCTCCTCCTAGAAGACCTAGACATCTTCATATGTTATTTCCCTCTCTCTCTACACTATCTCTAACTAGGCCTCTACTGCCTCCAGCCTCGCTCTTGCCTCCTCTAGAGATGTCTCTATAGTCGATACCCTCTCTTGCAGCTCCATCCTCTCCCCTAGTAGTCCTACCATCTATACCCTCAATGTATCCATCTCCCTCTCAGCCTACTACAGACACTCCACTGAGACCTACTTTCCTACCCCTCCAAACTCTGACTATCACCGCCTGTAGCCTGTCTTGATCCTAGGTCACCCCAGCTAGCTCATCTTGTACACCCTCCATCTCCATGTGAAGCCTATCTCTCTCTCTCCCCATCCCAAAGCTCTGCAGTCAAATGAAAAACCATGAAATCATAGCCCCTTCTTCCTCTACCCAAATTCTGACCACCTCCACCTCTACAATCCATAGCCTCTCCTCTACCATCCATAGCCTTGCCTCAGCCCCCCTCAATAAAACCACATGATCCTCAACTAATGCAACTGGTACTACTACTAATGGCTCCACCACATGAACCTCTATGTCCATCACATCAACCTCTACCTCATCCTCTACCTGCTTGACCTTGCTCATCACCTGAATCCTCCTTGGTTGTCCTCTCCTCCCAACCCTCATCAGTCTCCTTGGCTGTCCAACAGCCCTCGCCTCCCCCTTCGGCTCCTCCTCATCCTCGCTCCCCCTATCTCTAGCATGGGAGGCTCCTACTCCACCACAATCTTTGGCTAGACCCTCCTCTATCATCTCCTCCTCGGCATCCTCTATGGCTGTCCCCTAGCCTTAGTCTCCCCCTATTCTCCATCCTGCTATCCACCCCCTCCCGCCTCCTCCTGCTCAGCCTTCACCTGCACTCTCCTCCACCCATCCATATCCCCTTGCATCTCATACCACAAAACCCAGCCCCTCACCTCCCCATACCCACAAGCCATAGGCTCCCTATCATCCTCCTCTCCTCTCCTAACCACTAGGGGTCTCATCACCATAATATGCTCCCATTCCCATACCTGTAATAGGGTCATGTGCATCACACTCAGTGACTGTCGGTAACAGATCACATGCATGTCTCTGTATAACTATGCTAGTACACAGGTGCCCCATGAGAACTATCCCTCACACCACTCGACAATATGTCAAATCACGTCCATGTATCGTAGACTACAAAACCACCTGTTATGGTCCGACAACAATATCCCACTAATCAGCCCACACAGAAATAATTGTAGGGGTGGTACCCCCACTAACAAACATTTATCCACATCCAACTACCAATTTTGTATGGGCAGATCCTCATCTCCAAATAACACTAAGATGGTGTGATCTAACTCTTCCCCTCTCGATACCACATCGCTCACTAGCCACCCTGCTATGGGCAGCCTCAAGATGCACCATACATCCTCCAATGTCACTGTCATCTCCCCCATCAGAAGATGGAAGGTTGATGTCGTTGAAATCCATCTCTCTATCAGTGCTATCAGCATCGCTCAATGCATCCTCATCACTGGGAACTATAAAAAGTTCAATAACCTTGCATGCTCCAAAGCTGCATGATCGACTATTCCGATCATGACCGCCATAGTCGCTACCAGTACCTCTAACCATCGCTCAAAGCTTTGCGTCCATATTAACTAGACTATCAGTTTCCTTCCCGGTAGTAGGACACTATCTTTTTTTCCTCTCTTCTATGATTTTCTAGCTCCTCCCTCCCTACATTGCCAGACCTGCCTCAAGTCGGAGTGGTTCTGCCCCGGCCGAGCCAGACCCACCTCGGGTCGGGATGAACCTGCCCCAGGTTGAGGTGACTCTTCCTCTCATCGGGGCAGATGCACCTTCCTCAGGGAAAAACCCACCTCGGGTTAGGAGGGATCCGCCCCGAGCCAGGGCAGATTCACCCCACCCTATGGGGCAACTCCGCCACAGGTCAAGGTGGAAGCACCCTGACCTGCTGGGTAACTTTGTCCCAGGCCAGAGCAGATGTGCCCCACCCTGCAGGGAAACACTACCCCAGGTTAGCATGGAAGCGCCTCGACTTGCAGGGTGATTCCGCCCCAAGCTAGGGCAGATTTTCTCTCGAGACGGGGCACCTCTGCCCTGAGTCGGGGTGGATGCACCCCTACGCGGGGCGGACCTGACCCGAGCTGGGGTGAAAGTGCCCCGTCGTGGGGGTGGCATGTCCCAACTAGGGGTCATGCCACTCCATAGTGGGGAAGATTCACCCCTCCCAGGTCAGTGCCTCATCCTATCATATCCCTACCCCACTACAAACCTAAAATTCTAGTTCCTACCCATTTGTCCTCTCTAGCCTAACAACAAAACCCATTTTTTACATTTTCTGTAAACATTCAAAAACATGCTACAAATGCTTAAAATACACAAGAGGGGTTTTGTTACTAACCTAGTGGGGCACTACATAGTGAGTGTGGAAACTTTGCACCTCGTCTGCCTGGTGAATGATGTCGGAGTCATAATCTTGCAGCATCATTGCTCTTCATCTTCTTCCTTTTCTCTCCTCTTCCTCAACTGCTAACAATGCCAATATGGTGAGGTAATTTCTAAAATTACCTTATATTTACTTTCCCGACCCTTTTAATTAAAAATTCCCTTTATAATTCTCCCACTCCCTATCTTCCTAGGGCTGTTGTTGGCAAACTGGGCGTCCGTTTCACTCCGTTCAAAATCCAATCTTCTAATTTTTTCATGCTATTTCCAATGACATATACCATTTTATACTTTCAAGAAGTCACCTAGAACCCCTTTTCCTTCCCCATCTATCTCCTCGAGGGGGCATACCCTATCATTCCTCTCCATTCCTTTGTCATGAGCCTTCTCTCACAAAACTAGGACATCTCCTTTCACTTCCCTCCGCTTAGGTAGCTCACGTGGCCTCCGTTATCATTCCTCTGCATTCCTCCATCATGAACCGTCACCCGCGAGGCTGGGGCATCCCTTTTCACTTCCCTCCACTTGGAAAGCTCACGTGGCCTCCCCTATGCTAGGGCATCTCTTTTCTGGTTCCTTCCTCTATAGAGTCATCTGCATTTTTTTTCATTGAAACCCTATTATCCTAACAGTGTTTTGAAGAGGGGAAAAATGTAGACATCCAAATTTGACCACTTCCATATGGTCAAAGTCACCTCCTTATTCATCCCTTTAACTCATACACCTCATCCTCTTTGTCGGTATTAATTGAGTCACTCATTTAATTAATATTTTATGGTTTGCCTAAGGTCCCTAAATTATTTAATTCAATAATTAAATACTTTTACCTTCTTTCCTCTCTAAATTAAATAAATACATCACTTTATTTAATTTAGTCATGTGACCTCTTGGGATTTAAATTCATTTTTAATTCGTCACTTTCTCTCTCCTTGTCATATTCTCCATAACCTTATTCTAATCCAGATTAATCTAATTAAGCTTGGATTAGGATGTGCACCACTTAATTAAGATTAATGTCACATCCTCCTACACTTTCCACTTGCCTCCAATCTTTCATTAATTACCCTAATCATATGTTTGCACAACCTTAATCAAAATCATTAGCCACATATAGCATGCCTTTTGTGTTCAACCTTTTTATTTTCCTTTCTTAGCATTGACCCTCTTTCCCATGTGAATTTTTAATTCACATTTATTCACCCTAGGTCCCTCTCTTCCCCATGTGAATTTTTAATTCACATTTTATCCTTCCAAGGAATACCTTATCCCCATAAAACTTCTAGAGCATTAGACTTGTTACATCACCCACATGTGACAAATTCCCATCCTCTTGGAAACCCCTTTTTATCCATTAGATTCTCTTAAGAATGTGAATTTTTAATTCACACTTATTTCTCCAACAACCTTCTCATTCCCCATGGTGATTTTTGAGAAATTATAAAATTCCTCAAATGTCATTTTCACTCTCATATGGGGATAAGAAGTTCCTTTTTGAGGAAATATTCTCATCGCCCAAGGTACTTACAAGGTACTTTTCCTTGCTCCACATCATGTACCTCCCTTCCACCTCACTTCCACATCATCTTATCCTTTTCCATCTCACATTCCACATGTCAAGATGTGAGGGCTTGTGACTCCTCAACTCACCATAGCCCTACATCTTGATCTTGGTGGCTCAATCTCAACCATTGAATTCTCTAGAGAATTCAAATTTCTCTATAAATACCCCATCTTCTACTAAATTTTACAACACTTAGCCATTTGCACCCTTATGCTACCAATTTGATTCCTGAAGTTGCTAGCATTATCTTAGTGATTTAGTCTAACCATTAACACTTGCATCTAATCATATTTTCAATCTTGCATCTAGCCATATCTATATCCATCCAAGGAGCATACACGCTTACAATCACAAGGGCCAACCAAGGAATTTCAGTAGTAAATAAAGGTATATCTATTTACAATCTTCATTTTATCTTATTTCTTTGTGTTATCAATTTTTTAGGCTAATCTTGAGGTGTCCCTTTGTGTTTTTTCTCTCATTACATTATAGTTGTTTTTTCATATTAGGATAGATAAAACATTTAGGATCACATTTCTAGCATGCTCGGTACGACCTACAAATAGGTCCCTTTATTTTATGCTTGTTGTTGTTAAGTTGGTTGTAGGAACAAGTCACAGAGGGGTAAATACACCCTCCTGGTTACTTTAGAAGTGTGAATACGCCCTCCTGGTTACTGTAGAAGTGTGAATACACCCTCTTAGTTACTGCAGAAGTGTGAATACGCCCTCCTGGTTACTGGAGAAGTGTGAATACGCCCTCCTAATTGATACAGAGGGGCGGATACACTCTAACTTATATTTTGTTTCTAACTATTTTGTTTGCAGAGGGGCGGATATGCCCTAATCTATATTTTGTTTCTAATAAGTTTGCTGCAGAGGGGCAGATATAACCTAATCTATATTATGTGTGTAACAAGTTTACTATAGAATGGCAGATACACCCTAACTTATATTCTATTTCTAACTAGTTTGCTGCAGAGTGGTGGATATACCCTAATCTATATTATGTTTCTAACAAGTTTGTTGCAGAGGGGTGGATACGCCCTAACTTATATTTTGTTTTTAACTAGTTTGTTGCAGAGGGGCAGATACGCCCTAATCTATATTTTGTTTCTAACAAGTTTGTTGCAAAGGGGCGGATTTGTCCTAACCTGAGAATTATTTCTGATATTTTATTGTAGCAGGGTGGATTTTCCCTAATCTAAACATAGTTTCTGACATCTTACTGCATAAGGGTGAATACACCCTCCTGGTCATTGCAGAAGTGCGAATACACCCTCCTGGTTACTGCAGAAGTGTGAATATGCCCTCCTGATTATTGCAAAAGTGCAAATATGCCCTCTTGGTTACTGCAAAGGGGCAGATATGCCCTAAATAGCAAATTCGGGAAGGTAAAACGGACATTTTAGCTCTGATTGTGATGCCCTTACCATTTTCAATGGCATCCTATGAGAATCCCAGATTATTTATTATTTTTAAGGGACATATGTTTAGTCCCGCACTCCCATCCACCAAGACCCTTTTGAATTTTCTTTTATGAACCAACACTTCGAGGTGGAGTCCACGATATAGAGATGGTTAGGTGGGAAATTCCTGATCAAAGAATGTTAGGAGGCTTGAGGTGGTGATATTTTTTACCATAGCTTGGAACTGGTCAACATCAAGATCTGCAGACATTGTAGATGGAGTTAATGCTTCCTCTAGGATTTTCCTACAAGTGGGAAATATCTTCAACAACTCCATGATGGAAATATGAGCTAGGATTCTTTTCAACTAGTCTAGGACATTGTAGCCATTAGGAACAAATTTCAGATTTGAGGTGGATGCCCTAGGTGGCTATGATGGTCCAACAATGGTGACTTTACTGCCATGTGCGGTGAATCTACAATCAACTTTGGCTCCTTTGATGCTAACAATAGTGACCATTTCATTAATGGATGTGACAACATGATCATATACATGGTTCACATTGGCATACTTTTTTTTTCCATGGTTGTTCCCTTGGTTATGAGCCGACATCAGATTTGTGTATATTTCTATGTCTTGATTTCTAGCTAGTTGCTCAACATTTATGATCTTGTCATCAATGAGGTCTTGGATTAGGTTTTTTAATCTCATGCAATTGGTTGTTGTGTGCCCCTTGATTTTGTGGAAATCACAAAGGTGATTCTCATTATACCATGGTGGTTTCACTTGGGGTTCCTGATAGTTCTCATAAGTGGGAATTTTGATGATATTTTCATTTATTAGTTTCTTCATGACTGCTTCAATCCGTTCCCCAAGTGTAGTGTACTTTCATTTGGGGGGATTTTTGTTTCGTGGGGGTGGTCCCCGTTGATTATTTAGATTGTTGACTTGATTGTTAGGTGGTTGTTGTGATACTGCATTAGCTTGCATGTTGTTTTGATTATTGTTTTGAAGTTGTTGGTAGGTTTGGGTGTTTTGTTTGGGAGCATTGATTATGACCTTGGTGTCCACCACACTGTCATTGGTGACATTTTTGTTCCTCGCCCATGCGCATAGTTTCTCATTATAGCTGGTGGATGGGCGATTGTCTTTATTTTCTTGATATGTGGGTGTTCCCCCTTGTGCAATAAGGGATCCTTCGATGCTAAGCACCTTGGGGCTCAGTTGGTCATAAGTGGTGATATATTATACCTTAAGATGAAATGCCAACATTTTCTCAAGATTGGTAATGATGGTGCACACTTGTTGTTCTTCAGGCATGGCCCATTTTCTCCTATTGGCCTTGGATCACCATCTTTGCAAGAAGGAAGTGAATGATTCACCCTTAGCTTGTTCAAGCATAGATAGTTCCTCTAGACTAACATCCATACTGATATTGAAGGCATAGTTTTTTATGAATGCCTCTACGATCTCTTGAAACTTTTTGATGCAAGAGGAAGGCGAGAGAACCAATCCATGGGAAGACCAGCCAAGCTTTGAGGAAATAGCCATATCATATACATATCATCACATGCAACCTCCATGCAATGTACTTGGAATTCCCTGATGTGATCTTCATGGTTTCCCATCCCACAGTATTTGTTGAACTTATGGATTTTAAACCCCTTGGGGAATGGTACCATCACAAGGCTCCTGTCAAATGGATAGGGACACAAGTTGCTTGGTGTCTTTGTTGTTTTCCCTGATTAGAGATCAAACACTTGCTATGAGAGTAATTTGATTTGCACTATCACATCATCTTGTGGATCAGGGGGTTGAGTGAATGTGTTTTGAAGTGGTTGAGGCATTTGAGTGATGGGTGGAGTGTTGGGTATGTTGGTGGGAGCTTGTTTCCTCTACTATGCGATTAAGGCTTGTTGATATGACTACATTTGTTGTTGTGCCAACAATGCTTGTTGTTGGTCTTGCTGATGTTGCACCAAAAAATCTTGTTGTTGGTCTTGTTGTTGTTGGTCGTGTTGTTGTTATGACAATAATGCTTGTTGTTGGGCTAGTAATTCTTCTTTTTGTTGTGCTTGGTACTATTTCAGGGCTTTTTGATATGCTTATTATTAGGTTGCTTACAGTTGTACCTAGTATTGAGCTTGTGTTTGCACTTGCTAAGCTTGGTATTAGGCTTGTGCCTGTGCTTGAGCTTGTGCCTGAGCTTGCACTTGTTGGGATCTTGTGTAGCTCATGCAACCTGTGCTACTTGTGTGACTTGAGCTACTTGATTTGCTTGTGTAGCTTGGGTGGCTTGTTTTTGTAATAAGGCTTGGGCTTGAGAAGCCTACTGTGCTTGTTGTTCTTGTTGTGCTTGTTGTGCGGCTTGAACTACTTGTGCTTGTTGTGTGGCTTGGGTAGCTTGTTGATTTTGAATTTGCTAAAGTGCCTTTTGATAGGCAACCTGTTGAGCTGCTTGCAGCATGATGCTATATGGGTTCATCATATTTGATTTTGGAGGTGGTGGCAATGGATTCAAAATGGTGTTTGTTGTCGTGATGAGAGGTACTGTTGTATTGATGGTGGAGATTTGTGCGGTGGATGGTACAATTGATATGCTTAGTCCTTTAGAGACCACATTTATGGATGGTGTAGTGATTGCTTGGGTTGCTTGTATGGTTTCCATTTGTTGTTGTTATATCAATGGAAAGAGTGGATGATTTGGTATGATGTTTTGATTGATTATCAAGGGGTTGTTTTGACTTTTATTGAGTGGTGGTAAATGAGCTAACCACAAACTGAGAGGTGGTGTGGATGTTATTGGCAAAGGTGGAAGTGGTGGAAAAATGGGTGGTGTACTCCCTTGAGGAAATAATGGAGATGAAGGGTCAAAGATGCCCCCTATTCAAAATAGCCCACCTCCTCCTTCTGAAGTCATAGGGAGAGAGGTTTGTGTGTTGAGAGGATATGTTAGCATTGCATGAAAAGATGATGATGGGTCGTTGGGATCTTTAAAGGTGAGTGAAACATGTGGGTGTAATGAATTCAATGGGATGAATTGACCCAAGATGGTGTTCACATCCAAATCTTGGTTGTTCACAAGGGGGTGTGTTCCTAATGCATGGAGAAATGAGTTCCCCTTGTTAACAATTGGTTGAGTTGGACCAATGGATGATGTGATTTGTGGGATGCTTTGAATGATGCTTTTAAATGGAGGTGTGGATGAAATTGGGGGTATGATCCTAAGAGGCTTCTCCACAATAGTGCTTACATCAAAATCAGAAGGGAGTTTAGCCCCTTCTTTAGTTAATTCAAGCATGTATTGGGAGGGATTCAACCTCATCATGGTATTGACAATTCTGTGAGTTTTGGTATTTTCAACCATTTCTATGATTTCATCTTGTTTCATCCCTAAGAAATTATTGGTGACGTCTTCCACTTGACCTTCCTCTTGAGGATTTTGCACGATGATAGGGGAAGATTGGTTAGGGGATTGCTTGATCCAACGGGATTGATTCTGAAATTGGTTTGACTCAAGTCACTCAAATTTGATGTTTCTTTGTTCATTTCCATGTTCTTCTTGTGTTGCGATCTAGTTTGAACCATAAAATTAGGATCATTTTTTTAAGAATGTAAGAGATAAACCTCTAATTCTTTGGATTGATCTAGTCTTTAGGTACAAAAAAGAAACTCTAAGATTTTAAGGATAAAAAAGGATGATGATGGTGGTAATGAAAGATGGATGATTGGTGGATATTTGAACTCTTAGGAAGCCTTGAGGGGGATACTAAACTTTAGGACTTTAGATTTTTTACTTTTGATTTTGGGTTTTGATTTTGATTTTAGATTGATTTGAATTAATTTTGATTTTGATTTGGGATGATGAACTCATAAACTCTAAGAGGTTGGATGTTGTCTTAGAGTGAACTTTTCCACAAGATGATAATTTGACTAAGTGTGCAAACAAGGATTCATCTACAAACATATAGTCAAACAAGATGATTTGGATTTGTTCTGATTTTTTATTTCAAGAGGATTTTCCCAAAGTCTAGCATAGAGGATTGTTTCAAGATTTCCAAGAGTTGTTTGTGAGGTGAATTTTTATTTGATATTTGAAGGATGGATGGCAGTTTTGATTTTGATCCTAACAGACTTAGAGAGACTTTTTTTACTAGACCAAGGTGTTGAAGAACATGATAATACTTCCTATTGAGATATTCAAACCTTTGAAAGAGACTTGGATTTTGACAATAGTAAAATGAGTATAAATTTGGATTGTTCCTTGATGCACATTTCTAAAAGTTGAAGGTCAATCTTTCTCTAAATTTGTAAAGCATAGACAACCTTTTCTTGCGAGCTTTTTGTCTAAGACCTTTTGACATTGGTTTTCAGATTTTGATCTTTTGGGAAATACTTTGAAAGAGAACATGTGTGGGGTCCAATTTTTTATTATCTTTGCTTAATGACTTCTTTTTACAACAAACACTTCTTGATTATATTTTCAAACTAAATGTCCAACATTCCAATTTCTTCACATCCCATAAGGTCCATTATGTGGAAATCAAGGAAATTAGGGAAAATGTTCTCTATTGCTGACTTTAGTGAGAAAATGGAGATATAAATTCAAATGCTTAGAAGCCTCTAAGGATAGAATCCCTAGGGAAAGCAATAACACTTGAATTTTGTCAAAGATATTTTCTTCCTAAAGGGTTTGAAATTTTGATAATCATGTTGAATGATTGTTTCCAATGTTTGGAATCCAAGCAAAGTGTTTTTATTTTAAGAATGTACGTAAAACCCTATGGATATTGAGACAATATTTGTTGAATCCCCACTTCGATAAATCCAACTACACCTACTTTTAGTGGATGATTAGATGCTTGACCACATAGGCTCCCCATTATAGTGAACTTGCTTCTTAGATCAACCAAGCATCAGTACCCATGAAACTCCCATGGCATACTTCTCATCTCTACTAAAAGCCATAAAAATGTGGGGCAGCTTCAGAATGACTGTTCTTGCACCAGCAAATAGATTAAGGACTTTGGTCTTTTCAACAAAGGGTTCTAGCATAGGAATTCTATTCGTGGGGGATCATCCTATTGGCATATGGCTTGGAAGATTATTTTTGGCTACTTGTGTTGGGTCACAAGACGTTGTCCACCACTCGTTGTTTTATAAAGGTGATCCGTAAATAATTTTGTAGGGCGGAAAAAAGTGTGGTGACATATGAGTGGATGTGTTTGTATGTGTGAAAATGAAATTCATGATGGTCTACACAATGGAGTTATAAGGAGAGAGCGAAAAAAATTAGATCAGTTGTTAGGAAGCAGAACAATTTTTAGTAGAGCAAAGCAGAGCAGAGCAGAGCAGAAGTACGATCCGGTCAGAGATCCGGAATTTGATCTTGAGCTTCAATGGAGTTGAATCCTATCATGTGTTGATGTTGTACTCTCAGTTCAAATCTAGTTGTAAAACCTTATCATATTTTTAAGGCAATCAGCCTCCTTTCTTTGAGCAGTGAGCTCTAGGTTGTGTGCTTGAATGCAAGTGCATTCCTTCTTTTATTTACTTTTAATAGAGTAAACATTGTGGACTGATCTCCACCATGGATTTTCCCCTAACAGGGTTTCCACACAAAAATATTTGGTGTTATGGTGTTCGCTAATATGACTGCATGTTTTGAATTTTTGTATCTATTATGTGTCGGAAGTGATAAATGAAATTTTATTATTGCTCTTGATAGTGTTTTATTTGTTTTTGAATTAGAAATCTTTGAACACTAATTCACCCCCCCTCTTAGTATTCCTTGTGTCCAACACATCCATGAGGTAAGAGACCATTACTGCCCTTCTTGTCAGAACAATCCTCATGATACTTGAAATTTTCTCAAATATCCACACTTATATACCAGTTGGAAGTCGCTTGGATTTAGCATGTTCCTGGTTGAGTCATTCCCTTGGGTGATTACTTTTTCCCACAAGGAAATCCCTCTAAAGATAAACAAAATCAAGCAAGTACATTTGTATTTTGATCAATCTTTGTTGAGAAACAAAGAGAGAACACACACGATATACTCCAATCACACTTGCAAGATTTTGTTGAATTTTAAGAATCCAAATTGAAGTGTGGAGGAAATCACTTATACAACTTAATATCACAAAAATCCTTTTGATTCTCAAGATCACCATGAGGCGCAAGAGAGGTGCTTACATCTTTTATATGATATTACTTTGGATAAGAGATTAAAAAACATAGAACCACATGTTCATTTTAATCCCTCAAAGCAATAATTTGATTCTTTTTAAGCACCAAAAGGAAATGTGAAAGTGGATTGTTCAATTGGTAAACCTTAAAAAAAATCTAGTAAGTTTCCTAAGGTTCTTTTTAATCCTTTTTTCTTCTTCGTTTTAAACGCAAATTGAAATCTATTGACTCCTAAAAGCATGAAAGATAGCAAATCCTTAGAGGAGGGTTTATGATTTCTCCCCAAAGTGTTTAAAAACACTTGATATAATGAGATGATAATGCCATAGAGAAGCCTTTGTCTTCATTTCCCTCCTTCACCTTCGATCAAGTCAACATACCAAACTGGTCAAAACTATAAAAATAGAAGTCAAAAACTAGTTATTAGTCAAAAGCAACAAAAATGAAAAAGCACATGTTAAAATTAATCTAAAAAGTTCCTTTTACCCCACTCTAGCGGTATAGTCTGTAGAGGCAGTGTAGTTTGGAGAATCGGTGATGCTATATGGTGCCGCTAGGACTAACAGTGGCATGATTGTGGTGCTATTTCAATCGAGCGGCACTATTTGAAGTTTAGAAATTTGGAGACAAAAAAGTGGCCCAACATCGTAGTTTGAAATTCAAATTTCTAGGTGGGAAGACCTTAGCGATAGAGTTTGGAGTTTGCAGCATCACTATATGGTACCACTAGGATGGTAGCGTCATTGTATGGCACCGCTGGACTGTTAGCTGCACAATTTCCTTTAGGCACAAAAAAGTTTTAAAAATTATGAAATTTCACAAAAAAATGTGTTAGATTCTTGGGATTCACCCTCCTTCTAGTTCCAAAATGTGAATTTCGATGTTAGACCTACATAAACATGATAAACAATCACATAATTAGATCATTATGCAAGTTAAATCAACATTCTGCATATAATTCATTTGAAATGCACAAAATAAGAAATGGAAATGAAGAACACAATCAAAAACTATCAAATCCTTTCTAATGCAAGCAAACTCTCAATCCCATGGGGGAAGTGGTGTTATTTTGATGTGGAAAATGGCCCTTTCCCAATTCCTTGCAAGGTTGGTGATGATTGATGAAGATTGAAGCTCCTTGATGCAATTTTAACATAACCTAGCTATGAAACTTGACAAAAACTATGAAAACTGATGAACAATGGATGAAGCTAATTCAAAATCTCAAGATAATGTCTTTGCATGAAGTTGTGGATCCAAAATCAAAGTGAGAGCCTCTTATTTATATATGAGATTGATGGAGAATGAGGCAAAAGGGATGAATGTGGGATCAAACACCAACCAATGACCAAGTGCCACTTGTCAACATGTGAGTGGACAAAGGTGGAGCACATTTTGGCCATTGTTCAATTAAATACAATTAGGTGGAATTTCAAAATGGATGAAATGACATGTTGGAGGGAGGAGAAAATGAAGTTAATGCCACTGGGCTCAAGGAAAGAGGACATGTAAGTGTTTAAATTCCTTGTTGGATGTATAAACCATTTTGAAGGGATTTTTTAAATTTGGAGAATATTCCAACATTGATGCCTTTTTTAAAGTAATTGAGGATTTAATAAATCAATTGAAATGATATTCATTAGCAAGTTGTAAAATCTAGAGGATTTAGGTGATTAATATTAATATTAATCAGTATTTGATTAATTTAAAAGGAGATTATTTGATCTTGTTAGAAACCAAGATCATACATGGAAACCAAAAAGCCTTCCACATAAGAGAAAAACATAAAAAAGAAAGAGCTTTGCAAAAAAATGTGCAAATAATATTATTTAGGAATTCAATAATTACATGAGATGATTTGCTTTATAAAAGCAATGTATGCATAACCCTAATCTTATCTTGAGCAACAAGATAGCTCAATAAGATAAGGATGGCAATAATAACCTAGGAATTAAAATATTACCTAAGTAAACTTATGCAAGTGTAATTAAATATTAATTACACTAACACCCCCTAAGTGCAACTTAGGGAGACTAACAAAGCATGCACCTAAAACTAAGATGAATGCATGAAAGCATGAATGGGTCCCGACAACAAGGCTTGATCAGGTACCTATGTACAAATGCAATAATGAGGTAGAGAAGGAAAACCCAGTGGGACAAAACCCCCCTACAATGAGATGACTATTGCAAAGAAGCACTGGAAGAATATTGTGGAGTAACACTGGAACCACAATCCGACAAGCAAGGAAAGATACTTTTGTCTACAACTGAAACCAAAGTAGAATCACAATAATGTGACAACAAACCCAATGCCACAAAACACTGGAAAACTCACAAACTAGAACAACCCTGGAATTTGTGAAGTAATAGTAGATGAAATGATGATAGAATCTGGAAACCGTGTATCTTGATGTCGATGCCAAACTAAGAATAAAACTCTTCCATGGGAACAAGTACCATAAAGACTCTGGAACATTAACCATAAATACATGGCCCTCAAACTGAGATGGATCTAATGTGGATCATTAACCATAGGCTCTCAATCTAAAGTGTGAACCGATGTGAATCTGATATGTGTCAAGCTAAGACAAGATGTGGCCAAAAGAAACTAAGAAACCAGATATAACCCATGTGAGTTGTCATCAAAAACAAAATGGAGATCAAAGTGCATGCACACTCTAATCAGATTATTATGCAAGAAACCCCCCCGATGGAACTTTATCTCAATTGATTTATTACAATACCCAATGATTGCAAAAGGAGAGAATGCTATAAATAAATAAACAAAAAATAAAATGAAGTGGTACTGAAATGAAATGAAAATATTCAAGTTTCACCCTCCCAGCTGCCAAAACATCCAAGTAATCTCCAAAAAACCCATCGGGAAAAATTTGGAATAACAATCAGCTTGGGACAGATTAAAAAAAAAGGTGCATGGATAGAAAAATAGAGCTCCTCAATACCTTTCCAACACTGCAAAGAAGGCAAAAATCAGAGATTGTGGCAAAAATTTCTGAGCTCGAAAGCCATAAATGAATATCTGACTTCAAACAGTAATAAATGCTGCTAAACAAAAAAATACTAAAAAATAAACTACACCATAAGATAGTGCTTAGAACCAGCTTTTCGGCGATATCTCGTTTGCCTGATTTTGATACCATATGCCCAAGTTATGCGAAAAAGAAAAAAACTGCTCCTTGAAGGCAAACTAGGGTTAGGAGGGGGCAAAGAGGGCTGGCTGTATGATGATATTATCATGACATCATCTATTGACGAGCTTAAATGTGATGGTCTAGAGGTTGTCGAGGAAAAAATCCCCCCCTTTAAAACATTTGACTGTCGTCGCCCTGCATGGAAAAAAACTGATCTCCTGAGAAGCTAGATTCGCCGGAATATACAGGATACAGGGGAATATTCTGCTACCATTTGGCTGAGTGCTAATTTCAATGAGCATCGGTGATATTTTGAAGCATCACCAGTTTTGAAGATTCCAATGGGAATCTTTGAGGATGTCGTTTGGTTTAGAAAAAACCGTCGGGAATGTGTGGTTGTCAGGTGAGAAGGAAGCCTTTGGGAGGAGGAGAGAGTGTCGCTGGGAGTTGGAAGGAGCCACCGATGGGAATGTGTGACGATGAGGCTTGGGGTGGGGCCAGTAGGCCTACAAGTACCACCCCCATAATTGCACCTGCAGGCTTGAAAATTTAGCCCCCTCCTTACATTTTGATTTATTTTCTTTTTTAAACTTTTTGCTTCTTTGAAATTTGATTTTTCAAAAAAAACAATAAATTTTCGCATGTAGGAAAAATTATTAAAAAACTTGATATTTTTTTGAAATGTATGCATAGAGGCTGTACACAGACTGTACGGCTTCTGAAACAAAAAAAATTGCCTCAGAAGCTCCCAACACCAAAATATGGCATGTTATATGTCGATTTTCATCTCTTGGATGCTCTGGATCTGATGGTGAGGTCCAATCTACCTGAAAATGCACCAGAAGCTTCGGAACTCCCAGATCTAGAAAATCTTCAAACCCTCATAACTTTGGCATAAAATGTCGGATTTAGGCAAAACAAAAGTTGATCTTGACTTTTTCGATAGCCCTGAGCTCGAATATGAGCTCAGATTTCCTCCAACGTGCACCAAAAGTAACCATGCAAGAGCACCCAAATAGAGAGACAATCTCAAGGTATGAAACCCTTAAGGAATCTCGAACGAACTTTGTGATGATTTTCTCAAAAATCTAAGAAGGGGCTGCAAATAAAGGCTCTGTTACCATGTTAGAAACCAAGATCAAATATGCAAACCAAAAATCCTTCCACAGAAAGGAAATAAAAGAAAAAAGAAAAAGTTTTGCAGAAAGATGTTCAAATAATATTATTCAGGAATTCAATAATTACATGAGATGATTTGCTTTATAAAAGCAATGTATGCATAACCCTAATCTTATCTTGAGAAACAAGATAGCTCAACAAGATAAGGATGACAATAATAACCTAGGAATTAAAATATTACCCAAGTAAACTTATGCAAGTGTAATTAAATATTAATTACACTAACAGATTTGACCATTTTGATTTAGATGTTTAGATTGAAATAAGTCAAAATGAGAGAAAAATGATTTAGACTTAAATAAATAATGATTTGATTTATTTAATTAAAAGGAGATGATGCTAGATTAAATTAAAGAAAGATTGATTTATTTAATTTAATATAATGACTTTAGAAATTTAATTAAATAAAATGAATTATTTAATTAAATAGAGACTATAAGATTAATTAAATAAAATGATCTATTTAATCAACATGAGATGATGACTTAATCAGATAATTAATGATTTATTTAATTAAGAGATGAAATGTGATGAATTTAATCAAATACAGATTATTCAATTAAATGATTAGTAAAGGAGATGATTCAAGACAAAGCAGTGTTAGTAAAATTAGGATCAGGTGTATAAGATCAATTAGTACATTT
>VDFB02105785.1:83128400-83209786 GCA_007258455.2 Sequoia sempervirens | reverse complement strand
TGTAGAAGTGTGAATACACCCTCTTAGTTACTGCAGAAGTGTGAATACGCCCTCCTGGTTACTGGAGAAGTGTGAATACGCCCTCCTAATTGATACAGAGGGGCGGATACACTCTAACTTATATTTTGTTTCTAACTATTTTGTTTGCAGAGGGGCGGATATGCCCTAATCTATATTTTGTTTCTAATAAGTTTGCTGCAGAGGGGCAGATATAACCTAATCTATATTATGTGTGTAACAAGTTTACTATAGAATGGCAGATACACCCTAACTTATATTCTATTTCTAACTAGTTTGCTGCAGAGTGGTGGATATACCCTAATCTATATTATGTTTCTAACAAGTTTGTTGCAGAGGGGTGGATACGCCCTAACTTATATTTTGTTTTTAACTAGTTTGTTGCAGAGGGGCAGATACGCCCTAATCTATATTTTGTTTCTAACAAGTTTGTTGCAAAGGGGCGGATTTGTCCTAACCTGAGAATTATTTCTGATATTTTATTGTAGCAGGGTGGATTTTCCCTAATCTAAACATAGTTTCTGACATCTTACTGCATAAGGGTGAATACACCCTCCTGGTCATTGCAGAAGTGCGAATACACCCTCCTGGTTACTGCAGAAGTGTGAATATGCCCTCCTGATTATTGCAAAAGTGCAAATATGCCCTCTTGGTTACTGCAAAGGGGCAGATATGCCCTAAATAGCAAATTCGGGAAGGTAAAACGGACATTTTAGCTCTGATTGTGATGCCCTTACCATTTTCAATGGCATCCTATGAGAATCCCAGATTATTTATTATTTTTAAGGGACATATGTTTAGTCCCGCACTCCCATCCACCAAGACCCTTTTGAATTTTCTTTTATGAACCAACACTTCGAGGTGGAGTCCACGATATAGAGATGGTTAGGTGGGAAATTCCTGATCAAAGAATGTTAGGAGGCTAGCCATTAGGAACAAATTTCAGATTTGAGGTGGATGCCCTAGGTGGCTATGATGGTCCAACAATGGTGACTTTACTGCCATGTGCGGTGAATCTACAATCAACTTTGGCTCCTTTGATGCTAACAATAGTGACCATTTCATTAATGGATGTGACAACATGATCATATACATGGTTCACATTGGCATACTTTTTTTTTCCATGGTTGTTCCCTTGGTTATGAGCCGACATCAGATTTGTGTATATTTCTATGTCTTGATTTCTAGCTAGTTGCTCAACATTTATGATCTTGTCATCAATGAGGTCTTGGATTAGGTTTTTTAATCTCATGCAATTGGTTGTTGTGTGCCCCTTGATTTTGTGGAAATCACAAAGGTGATTCTCATTATACCATGGTGGTTTCACTTGGGGTTCCTGATAGTTCTCATAAGTGGGAATTTTGATGATATTTTCATTTATTAGTTTCTTCATGACTGCTTCAATCCGTTCCCCAAGTGTAGTGTACTTTCATTTGGGGGGATTTTTGTTTCGTGGGGGTGGTCCCCGTTGATTATTTAGATTGTTGACTTGATTGTTAGGTGGTTGTTGTGATACTGCATTAGCTTGCATGTTGTTTTGATTATTGTTTTGAAGTTGTTGGTAGGTTTGGGTGTTTTGTTTGGGAGCATTGATTATGACCTTGGTGTCCACCACACTGTCATTGGTGACATTTTTGTTCCTCGCCCATGCGCATAGTTTCTCATTATAGCTGGTGGATGGGCGATTGTCTTTATTTTCTTGATATGTGGGTGTTCCCCCTTGTGCAATAAGGGATCCTTCGATGCTAAGCACCTTGGGGCTCAGTTGGTCATAAGTGGTGATATATTATACCTTAAGATGAAATGCCAACATTTTCTCAAGATTGGTAATGATGGTGCACACTTGTTGTTCTTCAGGCATGGCCCATTTTCTCCTATTGGCCTTGGATCACCATCTTTGCAAGAAGGAAGTGAATGATTCACCCTTAGCTTGTTCAAGCATAGATAGTTCCTCTAGACTAACATCCATACTGATATTGAAGGCATAGTTTTTTATGAATGCCTCTACGATCTCTTGAAACTTTTTGATGCAAGAGGAAGGCGAGAGAACCAATCCATGGGAAGACCAGCCAAGCTTTGAGGAAATAGCCATATCATATACATATCATCACATGCAACCTCCATGCAATGTACTTGGAATTCCCTGATGTGATCTTCATGGTTTCCCATCCCACAGTATTTGTTGAACTTATGGATTTTAAACCCCTTGGGGAATGGTACCATCACAAGGCTCCTGTCAAATGGATAGGGACACAAGTTGCTTGGTGTCTTTGTTGTTTTCCCTGATTAGAGATCAAACACTTGCTATGAGAGTAATTTGATTTGCACTATCACATCATCTTGTGGATCAGGGGGTTGAGTGAATGTGTTTTGAAGTGGTTGAGGCATTTGAGTGATGGGTGGAGTGTTGGGTATGTTGGTGGGAGCTTGTTTCCTCTACTATGCGATTAAGGCTTGTTGATATGACTACATTTGTTGTTGTGCCAACAATGCTTGTTGTTGGTCTTGCTGATGTTGCACCAAAAAATCTTGTTGTTGGTCTTGTTGTTGTTGGTCGTGTTGTTGTTATGACAATAATGCTTGTTGTTGGGCTAGTAATTCTTCTTTTTGTTGTGCTTGGTACTATTTCAGGGCTTTTTGATATGCTTATTATTAGGTTGCTTACAGTTGTACCTAGTATTGAGCTTGTGTTTGCACTTGCTAAGCTTGGTATTAGGCTTGTGCCTGTGCTTGAGCTTGTGCCTGAGCTTGCACTTGTTGGGATCTTGTGTAGCTCATGCAACCTGTGCTACTTGTGTGACTTGAGCTACTTGATTTGCTTGTGTAGCTTGGGTGGCTTGTTTTTGTAATAAGGCTTGGGCTTGAGAAGCCTACTGTGCTTGTTGTTCTTGTTGTGCTTGTTGTGCGGCTTGAACTACTTGTGCTTGTTGTGTGGCTTGGGTAGCTTGTTGATTTTGAATTTGCTAAAGTGCCTTTTGATAGGCAACCTGTTGAGCTGCTTGCAGCATGATGCTATATGGGTTCATCATATTTGATTTTGGAGGTGGTGGCAATGGATTCAAAATGGTGTTTGTTGTCGTGATGAGAGGTACTGTTGTATTGATGGTGGAGATTTGTGCGGTGGATGGTACAATTGATATGCTTAGTCCTTTAGAGACCACATTTATGGATGGTGTAGTGATTGCTTGGGTTGCTTGTATGGTTTCCATTTGTTGTTGTTATATCAATGGAAAGAGTGGATGATTTGGTATGATGTTTTGATTGATTATCAAGGGGTTGTTTTGACTTTTATTGAGTGGTGGTAAATGAGCTAACCACAAACTGAGAGGTGGTGTGGATGTTATTGGCAAAGGTGGAAGTGGTGGAAAAATGGGTGGTGTACTCCCTTGAGGAAATAATGGAGATGAAGGGTCAAAGATGCCCCCTATTCAAAATAGCCCACCTCCTCCTTCTGAAGTCATAGGGAGAGAGGTTTGTGTGTTGAGAGGATATGTTAGCATTGCATGAAAAGATGATGATGGGTCGTTGGGATCTTTAAAGGTGAGTGAAACATGTGGGTGTAATGAATTCAATGGGATGAATTGACCCAAGATGGTGTTCACATCCAAATCTTGGTTGTTCACAAGGGGGTGTGTTCCTAATGCATGGAGAAATGAGTTCCCCTTGTTAACAATTGGTTGAGTTGGACCAATGGATGATGTGATTTGTGGGATGCTTTGAATGATGCTTTTAAATGGAGGTGTGGATGAAATTGGGGGTATGATCCTAAGAGGCTTCTCCACAATAGTGCTTACATCAAAATCAGAAGGGAGTTTAGCCCCTTCTTTAGTTAATTCAAGCATGTATTGGGAGGGATTCAACCTCATCATGGTATTGACAATTCTGTGAGTTTTGGTATTTTCAACCATTTCTATGATTTCATCTTGTTTCATCCCTAAGAAATTATTGGTGACGTCTTCCACTTGACCTTCCTCTTGAGGATTTTGCACGATGATAGGGGAAGATTGGTTAGGGGATTGCTTGATCCAACGGGATTGATTCTGAAATTGGTTTGACTCAAGTCACTCAAATTTGATGTTTCTTTGTTCATTTCCATGTTCTTCTTGTGTTGCGATCTAGTTTGAACCATAAAATTAGGATCATTTTTTTAAGAATGTAAGAGATAAACCTCTAATTCTTTGGATTGATCTAGTCTTTAGGTACAAAAAAGAAACTCTAAGATTTTAAGGATAAAAAAGGATGATGATGGTGGTAATGAAAGATGGATGATTGGTGGATATTTGAACTCTTAGGAAGCCTTGAGGGGGATACTAAACTTTAGGACTTTAGATTTTTTACTTTTGATTTTGGGTTTTGATTTTGATTTTAGATTGATTTGAATTAATTTTGATTTTGATTTGGGATGATGAACTCATAAACTCTAAGAGGTTGGATGTTGTCTTAGAGTGAACTTTTCCACAAGATGATAATTTGACTAAGTGTGCAAACAAGGATTCATCTACAAACATATAGTCAAACAAGATGATTTGGATTTGTTCTGATTTTTTATTTCAAGAGGATTTTCCCAAAGTCTAGCATAGAGGATTGTTTCAAGATTTCCAAGAGTTGTTTGTGAGGTGAATTTTTATTTGATATTTGAAGGATGGATGGCAGTTTTGATTTTGATCCTAACAGACTTAGAGAGACTTTTTTTACTAGACCAAGGTGTTGAAGAACATGATAATACTTCCTATTGAGATATTCAAACCTTTGAAAGAGACTTGGATTTTGACAATAGTAAAATGAGTATAAATTTGGATTGTTCCTTGATGCACATTTCTAAAAGTTGAAGGTCAATCTTTCTCTAAATTTGTAAAGCATAGACAACCTTTTCTTGCGAGCTTTTTGTCTAAGACCTTTTGACATTGGTTTTCAGATTTTGATCTTTTGGGAAATACTTTGAAAGAGAACATGTGTGGGGTCCAATTTTTTATTATCTTTGCTTAATGACTTCTTTTTACAACAAACACTTCTTGATTATATTTTCAAACTAAATGTCCAACATTCCAATTTCTTCACATCCCATAAGGTCCATTATGTGGAAATCAAGGAAATTAGGGAAAATGTTCTCTATTGCTGACTTTAGTGAGAAAATGGAGATATAAATTCAAATGCTTAGAAGCCTCTAAGGATAGAATCCCTAGGGAAAGCAATAACACTTGAATTTTGTCAAAGATATTTTCTTCCTAAAGGGTTTGAAATTTTGATAATCATGTTGAATGATTGTTTCCAATGTTTGGAATCCAAGCAAAGTGTTTTTATTTTAAGAATGTACGTAAAACCCTATGGATATTGAGACAATATTTGTTGAATCCCCACTTCGATAAATCCAACTACACCTACTTTTAGTGGATGATTAGATGCTTGACCACATAGGCTCCCCATTATAGTGAACTTGCTTCTTAGATCAACCAAGCATCAGTACCCATGAAACTCCCATGGCATACTTCTCATCTCTACTAAAAGCCATAAAAATGTGGGGCAGCTTCAGAATGACTGTTCTTGCACCAGCAAATAGATTAAGGACTTTGGTCTTTTCAACAAAGGGTTCTAGCATAGGAATTCTATTCGTGGGGGATCATCCTATTGGCATATGGCTTGGAAGATTATTTTTGGCTACTTGTGTTGTCATTGATGGCAACTTGAGTAAACAGTATGATTTGCAGTATCCATAGTACCTCTACCAACAATATGTTTAGAGTACAGGACATCTGGTTGGGCAAGTGAAACTGTGCGTGATATCGCTCACCATACCGGATCATTATTTTGTGGTGTGGATCCCCAGGAAATCTTTATTTTATTTTACACTATTCTCTAATGCATTTTGTGGTATTGTTTTAATTTGGATTTGGAGTTAAGAGATTCAGTAGCATGATTCATAGCCTATTTTCAATTGTGGCCGACATGCTTCGTATGATGTTTTGTGGATCTATATGGAATATGTGTTTTTCTATTACTTATGTTTTGGGTCCCTACTAAATTCTAGCTAACTTGTGTGGGTATGCTTATCTTCCATTTTAAATGATATGAGTGGACATGAAAAGAAAAATATTATATCCTTATAAGGCTGACATACTTTTGAATTTCCTGTTAAGCGGGTATATAAAGGTGATCCGTAAATAATTTTGTAGGGCGGAAAAAAGTGTGGTGACATATGAGTGGATGTGTTTGTATGTGTGAAAATGAAATTCATGATGGTCTACACAATGGAGTTATAAGGAGAGAGCGAAAAAAATTAGATCAGTTGTTAGGAAGCAGAACAATTTTTAGTAGAGCAAAGCAGAGCAGAGCAGAGCAGAAGTACGATCCGGTCAGAGATCCGGAATTTGATCTTGAGCTTCAATGGAGTTGAATCCTATCATGTGTTGATGTTGTACTCTCAGTTCAAATCTAGTTGTAAAACCTTATCATATTTTTAAGGCAATCAGCCTCCTTTCTTTGAGCAGTGAGCTCTAGGTTGTGTGCTTGAATGCAAGTGCATTCCTTCTTTTATTTACTTTTAATAGAGTAAACATTGTGGACTGATCTCCACCATGGATTTTCCCCTAACAGGGTTTCCACACAAAAATATTTGGTGTTATGGTGTTCGCTAATATGACTGCATGTTTTGAATTTTTGTATCTATTATGTGTCGGAAGTGATAAATGAAATTTTATTATTGCTCTTGATAGTGTTTTATTTGTTTTTGAATTAGAAATCTTTGAACACTAATTCACCCCCCCTCTTAGTATTCCTTGTGTCCAACACATCCATGAGGTAAGAGACCATTACTGCCCTTCTTGTCAGAACAATCCTCATGATACTTGAAATTTTCTCAAATATCCACACTTATATACCAGTTGGAAGTCGCTTGGATTTAGCATGTTCCTGGTTGAGTCATTCCCTTGGGTGATTACTTTTTCCCACAAGGAAATCCCTCTAAAGATAAACAAAATCAAGCAAGTACATTTGTATTTTGATCAATCTTTGTTGAGAAACAAAGAGAGAACACACACGATATACTCCAATCACACTTGCAAGATTTTGTTGAATTTTAAGAATCCAAATTGAAGTGTGGAGGAAATCACTTATACAACTTAATATCACAAAAATCCTTTTGATTCTCAAGATCACCATGAGGCGCAAGAGAGGTGCTTACATCTTTTATATGATATTACTTTGGATAAGAGATTAAAAAACATAGAACCACATGTTCATTTTAATCCCTCAAAGCAATAATTTGATTCTTTTTAAGCACCAAAAGGAAATGTGAAAGTGGATTGTTCAATTGGTAAACCTTAAAAAAAATCTAGTAAGTTTCCTAAGGTTCTTTTTAATCCTTTTTTCTTCTTCGTTTTAAACGCAAATTGAAATCTATTGACTCCTAAAAGCATGAAAGATAGCAAATCCTTAGAGGAGGGTTTATGATTTCTCCCCAAAGTGTTTAAAAACACTTGATATAATGAGATGATAATGCCATAGAGAAGCCTTTGTCTTCATTTCCCTCCTTCACCTTCGATCAAGTCAACATACCAAACTGGTCAAAACTATAAAAATAGAAGTCAAAAACTAGTTATTAGTCAAAAGCAACAAAAATGAAAAAGCACATGTTAAAATTAATCTAAAAAGTTCCTTTTACCCCACTCTAGCGGTATAGTCTGTAGAGGCAGTGTAGTTTGGAGAATCGGTGATGCTATATGGTGCCGCTAGGACTAACAGTGGCATGATTGTGGTGCTATTTCAATCGAGCGGCACTATTTGAAGTTTAGAAATTTGGAGACAAAAAAGTGGCCCAACATCGTAGTTTGAAATTCAAATTTCTAGGTGGGAAGACCTTAGCGATAGAGTTTGGAGTTTGCAGCATCACTATATGGTACCACTAGGATGGTAGCGTCATTGTATGGCACCGCTGGACTGTTAGCTGCACAATTTCCTTTAGGCACAAAAAAGTTTTAAAAATTATGAAATTTCACAAAAAAATGTGTTAGATTCTTGGGATTCACCCTCCTTCTAGTTCCAAAATGTGAATTTCGATGTTAGACCTACATAAACATGATAAACAATCACATAATTAGATCATTATGCAAGTTAAATCAACATTCTGCATATAATTCATTTGAAATGCACAAAATAAGAAATGGAAATGAAGAACACAATCAAAAACTATCAAATCCTTTCTAATGCAAGCAAACTCTCAATCCCATGGGGGAAGTGGTGTTATTTTGATGTGGAAAATGGCCCTTTCCCAATTCCTTGCAAGGTTGGTGATGATTGATGAAGATTGAAGCTCCTTGATGCAATTTTAACATAACCTAGCTATGAAACTTGACAAAAACTATGAAAACTGATGAACAATGGATGAAGCTAATTCAAAATCTCAAGATAATGTCTTTGCATGAAGTTGTGGATCCAAAATCAAAGTGAGAGCCTCTTATTTATATATGAGATTGATGGAGAATGAGGCAAAAGGGATGAATGTGGGATCAAACACCAACCAATGACCAAGTGCCACTTGTCAACATGTGAGTGGACAAAGGTGGAGCACATTTTGGCCATTGTTCAATTAAATACAATTAGGTGGAATTTCAAAATGGATGAAATGACATGTTGGAGGGAGGAGAAAATGAAGTTAATGCCACTGGGCTCAAGGAAAGAGGACATGTAAGTGTTTAAATTCCTTGTTGGATGTATAAACCATTTTGAAGGGATTTTTTAAATTTGGAGAATATTCCAACATTGATGCCTTTTTTAAAGTAATTGAGGATTTAATAAATCAATTGAAATGATATTCATTAGCAAGTTGTAAAATCTAGAGGATTTAGGTGATTAATATTAATATTAATCAGTATTTGATTAATTTAAAAGGAGATTATTTGATCTTGTTAGAAACCAAGATCATACATGGAAACCAAAAAGCCTTCCACATAAGAGAAAAACATAAAAAAGAAAGAGCTTTGCAAAAAAATGTGCAAATAATATTATTTAGGAATTCAATAATTACATGAGATGATTTGCTTTATAAAAGCAATGTATGCATAACCCTAATCTTATCTTGAGCAACAAGATAGCTCAATAAGATAAGGATGGCAATAATAACCTAGGAATTAAAATATTACCTAAGTAAACTTATGCAAGTGTAATTAAATATTAATTACACTAACACCCCCTAAGTGCAACTTAGGGAGACTAACAAAGCATGCACCTAAAACTAAGATGAATGCATGAAAGCATGAATGGGTCCCGACAACAAGGCTTGATCAGGTACCTATGTACAAATGCAATAATGAGGTAGAGAAGGAAAACCCAGTGGGACAAAACCCCCCTACAATGAGATGACTATTGCAAAGAAGCACTGGAAGAATATTGTGGAGTAACACTGGAACCACAATCCGACAAGCAAGGAAAGATACTTTTGTCTACAACTGAAACCAAAGTAGAATCACAATAATGTGACAACAAACCCAATGCCACAAAACACTGGAAAACTCACAAACTAGAACAACCCTGGAATTTGTGAAGTAATAGTAGATGAAATGATGATAGAATCTGGAAACCGTGTATCTTGATGTCGATGCCAAACTAAGAATAAAACTCTTCCATGGGAACAAGTACCATAAAGACTCTGGAACATTAACCATAAATACATGGCCCTCAAACTGAGATGGATCTAATGTGGATCATTAACCATAGGCTCTCAATCTAAAGTGTGAACCGATGTGAATCTGATATGTGTCAAGCTAAGACAAGATGTGGCCAAAAGAAACTAAGAAACCAGATATAACCCATGTGAGTTGTCATCAAAAACAAAATGGAGATCAAAGTGCATGCACACTCTAATCAGATTATTATGCAAGAAACCCCCCCGATGGAACTTTATCTCAATTGATTTATTACAATACCCAATGATTGCAAAAGGAGAGAATGCTATAAATAAATAAACAAAAAATAAAATGAAGTGGTACTGAAATGAAATGAAAATATTCAAGTTTCACCCTCCCAGCTGCCAAAACATCCAAGTAATCTCCAAAAAACCCATCGGGAAAAATTTGGAATAACAATCAGCTTGGGACAGATTAAAAAAAAAGGTGCATGGATAGAAAAATAGAGCTCCTCAATACCTTTCCAACACTGCAAAGAAGGCAAAAATCAGAGATTGTGGCAAAAATTTCTGAGCTCGAAAGCCATAAATGAATATCTGACTTCAAACAGTAATAAATGCTGCTAAACAAAAAAATACTAAAAAATAAACTACACCATAAGATAGTGCTTAGAACCAGCTTTTCGGCGATATCTCGTTTGCCTGATTTTGATACCATATGCCCAAGTTATGCGAAAAAGAAAAAAACTGCTCCTTGAAGGCAAACTAGGGTTAGGAGGGGGCAAAGAGGGCTGGCTGTATGATGATATTATCATGACATCATCTATTGACGAGCTTAAATGTGATGGTCTAGAGGTTGTCGAGGAAAAAATCCCCCCCTTTAAAACATTTGACTGTCGTCGCCCTGCATGGAAAAAAACTGATCTCCTGAGAAGCTAGATTCGCCGGAATATACAGGATACAGGGGAATATTCTGCTACCATTTGGCTGAGTGCTAATTTCAATGAGCATCGGTGATATTTTGAAGCATCACCAGTTTTGAAGATTCCAATGGGAATCTTTGAGGATGTCGTTTGGTTTAGAAAAAACCGTCGGGAATGTGTGGTTGTCAGGTGAGAAGGAAGCCTTTGGGAGGAGGAGAGAGTGTCGCTGGGAGTTGGAAGGAGCCACCGATGGGAATGTGTGACGATGAGGCTTGGGGTGGGGCCAGTAGGCCTACAAGTACCACCCCCATAATTGCACCTGCAGGCTTGAAAATTTAGCCCCCTCCTTACATTTTGATTTATTTTCTTTTTTAAACTTTTTGCTTCTTTGAAATTTGATTTTTCAAAAAAAACAATAAATTTTCGCATGTAGGAAAAATTATTAAAAAACTTGATATTTTTTTGAAATGTATGCATAGAGGCTGTACACAGACTGTACGGCTTCTGAAACAAAAAAAATTGCCTCAGAAGCTCCCAACACCAAAATATGGCATGTTATATGTCGATTTTCATCTCTTGGATGCTCTGGATCTGATGGTGAGGTCCAATCTACCTGAAAATGCACCAGAAGCTTCGGAACTCCCAGATCTAGAAAATCTTCAAACCCTCATAACTTTGGCATAAAATGTCGGATTTAGGCAAAACAAAAGTTGATCTTGACTTTTTCGATAGCCCTGAGCTCGAATATGAGCTCAGATTTCCTCCAACGTGCACCAAAAGTAACCATGCAAGAGCACCCAAATAGAGAGACAATCTCAAGGTATGAAACCCTTAAGGAATCTCGAACGAACTTTGTGATGATTTTCTCAAAAATCTAAGAAGGGGCTGCAAATAAAGGCTCTGTTACCATGTTAGAAACCAAGATCAAATATGCAAACCAAAAATCCTTCCACAGAAAGGAAATAAAAGAAAAAAGAAAAAGTTTTGCAGAAAGATGTTCAAATAATATTATTCAGGAATTCAATAATTACATGAGATGATTTGCTTTATAAAAGCAATGTATGCATAACCCTAATCTTATCTTGAGAAACAAGATAGCTCAACAAGATAAGGATGACAATAATAACCTAGGAATTAAAATATTACCCAAGTAAACTTATGCAAGTGTAATTAAATATTAATTACACTAACAGATTTGACCATTTTGATTTAGATGTTTAGATTGAAATAAGTCAAAATGAGAGAAAAATGATTTAGACTTAAATAAATAATGATTTGATTTATTTAATTAAAAGGAGATGATGCTAGATTAAATTAAAGAAAGATTGATTTATTTAATTTAATATAATGACTTTAGAAATTTAATTAAATAAAATGAATTATTTAATTAAATAGAGACTATAAGATTAATTAAATAAAATGATCTATTTAATCAACATGAGATGATGACTTAATCAGATAATTAATGATTTATTTAATTAAGAGATGAAATGTGATGAATTTAATCAAATACAGATTATTCAATTAAATGATTAGTAAAGGAGATGATTCAAGACAAAGCAGTGTTAGTAAAATTAGGATCAGGTGTATAAGATCAATTAGTACATTTTACATGTCTACAATAGTGTATATTGGATAAACATAAGGATCTTGGACCTATTGAATTTATCAGATAGCACATACACTCTACAACAAATCCCTCTTATCACGCCATAGTTGTAGAATTTTCCATTCTCACTATTGCATGATCCTTTCCCATCACCTATCTTGTCTCATTCTTGGCTTACACTTTGTGGAGGCAAGAAGTTGTTAGCCTTGTCTTCATAATGCATTGGTCCTTTGTCTCTTAACCATGTTACTCACCTTTCGCTTAGACTACTTAAGATTGTGTAGTCAATAACTCGGTTAAATGTTGACTTACATTTCCATTACTAGTTCCTTTTTACATTTCCCTTTTTCTTTGGTGTACTTTTATGTGCGTAACATGTTCCCCTGTAATGTGCATTTAATGTTCTCTCTCTTTGAGCATTTCCTCTATTTATACCTCTATTCTTCTATATGTTGTACATTTTGCATTTCCCTTCTCACTTTTGTTTTGTGTTCTCCTTTTGGGGATGATGCAAAGCATTGAGATGCCCTATGTCTCTTCCATGTTGACCCAAAAGTTCCCTTTTCCTTTTCCTTTTCCTTTTTATATTTTCTTGTGTTTTTCCTTTTCAGGATGATGCAAGGCATTGAGACTGAAATGTCTCCTTCATGTTGACCCAAAATATTTTTCTCCTCTTTTTCCTTTTGTTTTCTTTTTTCTTGTATTTTTTTCTTTTTGGGGATGATACGAAGCATTGAGACCACAATGTCTCTTCCATGTTGACCCAAAACATAATTTTTTTTCTTTTGTTTTCACTCTCTTTGTGTCATTCTTCCAGTTCTATGTTCTTTGGGGAATGATGACAGTTATGAGCTCTTTAATAAAAACATTTCAGCAATGAACATACTAACCCAAAATACATAGATCCCTTATGTGTTTGGTGTGTTCCTTTCTAGGGAGTAACCCCCCTTTCTTTTTCTTTTTTTTTCATTTACATGAAGTAGCCTTACTTGGAAACATATGAGTTGGCATAGGGGCTTTCCAAGTTGGCTCTCATGTCTTGTTTTACTTTTTAATTTTCCCCTTGCTACTTTAAATTAATTGCTCACATAACGGTGTGTAGAAATTCCTTTAAAGTTGGGGGCATACATTGGCATAATTCATTTGCATTCTTGGTTCTTAGTGTAGCCTTGCCACTTCATACGATGCGTTTGTCACTTTGTGGATGACATTAGGTGTGATTTCCTCCATAAGTGTGATCTATCTTAGCATATTACATTCCTCTTAGTGGCCTAATGTGATGCATTGCATCCCCTAAGTTGTGAATATTTTATTCTTTGATTGGTCCTCTCTTGGAGACATTAGACACAATATTCCCTAAGTAATATACCTTGCATGAACTTAACAAGACTCCTTTGAACATCTTTTACATGTTACATTTTTTTCATTTTACATTCTTCACACCTTGCATAATGCAACTTGCATGCCTGTGGTACCTTTCTCTTTGTTCATGAGTTATAAGCATACAGAGTTTTGCTTGTCTCATGAAGCACGAACTGATGTTTTCGCTTGTGGAACCTTGTTAAAGTTATTAGGAAGTATAAATTTAATATGGTTGAGCGGGAAGCCCATTCAGCAGCACGACTTCCCCATAGCCACCTATGTGTTTGTGAGTGCATACCAACTAGCATATGTACTTCACCTTTTGGGTCTTCTCACCCAGAGGACTGCTATGAGTTTTGTTGCCCCAGAGTGAGTATGCATTCTCTTTTTCACACAAACAATCTAGATCTAATCCACAACTAGTTGGAAAAATGATTAAAGCTTCATTCAACTTTTCCTTCTCTCTTTCTCTTTCACTTGTGTTCCTTTGTTCTTATGTTTAGATTTCCATGGGATCTTCATCCTGGGGGCTTGGTCATCCCTCTTGTTCGTTGTTATTCCATCTTGCTAACATAAGTTTATTTGGATCCTTCTCGATATGCATGGATAATTTAGTGTGAGTTTGAAGCAAGTTCATCCTCTCACTAAAGTGGGGGCTAAATGTACCATAGAAAAATGGATCATTGACATTTTCATGGTATTTTAGGTCTTTGGCTCATGATGCTTGGTCTATTTTGCTTTAATTTAATGTTGCAATGTAACTTATGCATTCACATTAGGTCTTAAATATTCAAATCATGGTGTTTTGTGAAGGTTTTGTGAAGTGTTGTAACACATTTCTACATTTTTCTCGACTCGTCTCATTACAATTCATCTAAAAATCACATTTTCATTATTTTTCAAGTCCTATTTTAAAGTGTTGTAAAGTCTTGTAACAAGATTTCATGGTTTTCTAGGCTTAATTTCACTGTTTACACCATTCTTATGCTTTATTTGACCCCTTTATACACTCATAACGCATAATTAAGTGTATATTTGAATGTAAACCCGACAAACAACATTAAATTCCACTTAATTCTTGACACCCACTTACAAGCCCAAGGTGAGACCCATTCACCATGGGTGGTGAATGATTCCCTCTTGGCTCCAAAATCAAAATAATTCAAATTTTCTTTCGGGTTTTTATTCAAAGTTACCTTATGTTGTCCTATGATGAGGTATCATTGGGTTATTAGGGAATAGATCTATATAAATAAGTGTTTTTCTTCTCATTTTACACCTAATCAATCTCTCGATCATCAAGTTCACTTGCATTCATCAATTAGCATTTAAGCACTTTGCATCATTTAATCAAGCATTCATCAACCATCTTGGAGTAGCCATTGATATATCTTTAGATTTCTTCAACAAGGTTGTGGTGAGTTTAGCACATTTTCATTTTTTATTTATCTTTCCTTGTTCATTTCATTCCATTTCATCATTAAGGGTTTGATTACCAAAGTAAGATTCTACGAAGGAAAATCCCTATAGTTTAACCCTTAACCATTTTTCAACTTTTGCATGTGTATTTGTAGACTTTTGTATGCATATTTTTCAAGCAATTAGGTGTTGAAATGTGGTCAAAAAGTCAAAAAAGTGTTTCAAGTCAAATCAGCCATATTTCAAGCTTGGAGACAACCTACAATCTGTTTTCTACAGATTTGACTATGTCAACCCGACAAGAAGACAATTGCAAATATGGAGCTACAGAATTGACCTTTCATCTCATAGAATTTTGGGAGAGGTATAATTCATCATCGGTGGTGAATGAGTCCCACCTTAAGGCTGGAAAAGGTGATTTTTTTCAAATTCCAGTTCCTGACAGTCGGAAGCCTGTTTCAGGAGATTTTACCAGTAGCAGGATTGATTTGCCATCACTGGCGAATGATCCCCACTAGTGATTTGTAGTGATTTTACCAGCATTCTAGAATATTCTTAGATCTTCAATCTACCTCGAGGTGCACTATGATCAACCTCTTTCAAATTTTTATTCATTTATTCATGTTTTAGTTCATTTTTGCAAACCTCACTGTGTTTTTAGACATTACATATTTCATAGGTTTTCAATAAATACTCAATCAATTTCATTAGTTATTTGAATTTACAACATTACATTTAGTCATATTGATATCATATAATCTTGTATTTGTGTGAACCACTTCAATTTTGGGGTTCTATCTCTCTCCTTTTAGGTGAAAGATCCTAAGAGTGCAAGAGAAGCATATAGCAACCACAAAATTGTTGGTTCAACTGCAAAAGCTAGAAACATCTTGATAGCTTTCATTCTTTCCACCAAAGAAATTTTTTCTTCAAAGTCTATTCTTTCTACTTGTGAGTAACATTTACATATAAGCCTTGCCTTGATTCTTACCACTTCTCCACTCTCATTCACTTTTTTCTTGAATACCCACTTAGTTCCAATTACATTCTTGTTTGTTGGTCTTGGGATAATTTTCCAAGTTTGGATTTTCTCAATTTGCATTAGTTCTTCTTCCATAGGCTTGACCCAATACTCATTCTTGCATGCTTCAATCACTACTTTTGGTTCAATTTTAGAAATTAAACATAGATTTACCTATTCTCAGTAGCTTTCCTTCGTGTTATTACACCCTTTCTCTTATCATCAATGATCTATTCTTGAGAATGTTTCTTCTGCACATACTTAGGAGTTTTAGGAACCTTTTCTAGAGTTTCTTCCTCTTCAATCTACACATTTTTTCCTTAGATTTTTATTCTTCTCTATAAGAAGACTCGTCTTATACATATCCATCTATTACCAATGAATTATTTTCTAGGTCTTCATCAACCTTGACACTTGCACTCTCAACAATCTCTCTTAGCCTCTTTTGTAGCACTGGTAATCTTTTCTTTTAGTAGAATATCCAATGAAGATACCTTCAACAGATCTTCCATAAAACTTTCCTCGGTTTTCTTCATCTCTTCTGATATAGCATTTTCTTCCAAACACTTTGACCTACTTGATAGTAGGAATCCTTCCATACCATTTCTCATAAGAAGTTTGTGTGTTGTTTTCTCTTTCTTGCACTCTATTAAGTATATAAATAGTAGTATGAATTGCTTCTCTCTAGTAGAATTTTGGTAGATTTTCTTCTTTCATCATTATCCTTGCAACTTTTTGAATAGTCCTATTTTTCTTTCAACCACTCCATTATGTTGAGGAGTCCTAGGGGTAGATAAATTCCTCTTTATTCCATGATTCTAACAAAAGATATTCAATTCGGGTATGTGCAGGATCATCATGGAAAAAATAGGCCCTTAAGTGGCAAAAAAATAAAAAAAATTAGAGTTAGGCAACTTGACGTAATAATTTGAATAAGTTATCTATATTATTTCAAAAATATGTAAGAAGAGAATATATAGAAAATTGAATTTAGTTTCTAAACTACTAGGTTTGTTTTTTTTGTTTTTAAATTTATTTGGTGAAAATTTGAAATTTCAATGCAGTAGTATTTAAATTTCAGGGAAAAAATAAGAAGTAGGTGTTTTTCTCACCACCCTAACCACAATAAAATGGTAATATTTTTTTATAAGATTTTATCTATAAGTAGAGGAATCATGTCCCGATGTGATGCATATTTTTTTATAATTTTTTTCCAAGTAAACAATTAATTATGATTTTTTTATTACAACTTTTAAAAAATATAAAAAACTCGTATGTCTGACCACCTTAACTTGGTCAAAACATCATGAAATTCAATTTTTCTTTTTTTAATCCTATTGTATGTAAAGCATAGAATGTGATGCATGTTTTGGATTCAAAAAATGTGATACCGTTTGAAAGCTATAGATATTTTTCAATCAGTCTATCAATCAGGACTTTAGTCGTAATTTGAATAGAAAATGAATAATAATTATTTATTAAATTAAAAGTAAAGCATAATTTATATTGGTGGAAAGCTGAGAATCTCCTTTAAAAACCCTTTTCATTTCATCAATTTTGGGTAAAAAAATTCGTCAGCCACATACCCATCATATTGCCACTTTTTGGCCCATCATGATCATGCACATACCCATTCATTGGAGCTTAACTCTCCACTATTGTTAGACCTCAAACATTTTATTTTCATATCATTTCATTCTCAACAATAAATTTGAATGTTTCGAACTTATCTAGAGCTTATGATTTTTCTTTGAGAAAAGTAACCCATGTCATTCTAGAATAATCATCAATCAATAGTATGAAATAACCATCACCTTGAAGACTTCTTACTCTAGTAAGACCAAAAAGATCTGTATGCACCAGTTCCAAAAATCTGATAGAAGATTTTTATTTGACTTTGAAACTTCTTCTCAATTTTTTTTCAAGTGGAAATTCCTTATAGATAGTATTGATAGGCTTTGTAATATCTAGTAGATCTCTCATATCTTGAAGTGAACTTATAATAACTAAGATATCAAAATTTATTTGACACATTCTTCTATGTCATAGCCAAATCTCTTTGCTCTAACTCATGAAACAATAACCATCAACACCTTTGAGCGGATAGAAATATCCATTTTTCCTTCTTCCCATAGGAATCACAATTCTATATCCTTTTATGATCTCACAACAATCATCCTAAAACATAAGATTGTACCCTTTTCCAGAAATTTTCCCAACACTCAAGAGGTTATTTCTTAAACCCGTAACACAAAGAACATCATCACTATTATGTTTTCCATCAAAACTAATTGTACTTTACACATATCTTAGTAGATGTATCACCAAAAAACCTAATTAATCCTCCATATTTTTAAAGTTTAAAAAAATTACTCGTCATCTATCATATGATTAGAGCATTCACTATCAATGATCTAGTAGAGCATGAAAAGCAGACACCAAAGTGCCTTCAATATTAACACTTGCTTCTGAAGTCCTTTCCTTGAAACTTCTCCTAGAGTTAGTAGAATTAGTTTCATAATTTAAATACATGAATAAGTGTTTACCATCCTCATCATCTCCATAATCAAATTCATCATTATATATACTTGTGTCTTCTCTAACATAATAGCTTTTCTTAATCATCTTACTTTTGTTCTCCCTATTTTTTGTCATTCAAACCTCTAATTGGACATCTTGAAGCATAATGACCTATCATTCCAAACCTAAAACATTTGAAAGGAAACTTACCTTAGTACTTTCTAGTACCCTTTTTCATTTTCTTCACAAAGTTAGCTTCTACATCATCAAAATCCTCCTGATTTGATTCCATAGTCTTCTCTGATTTCTAGCCTTAAAGTAGTCTCAACTTTTGCACTACTTGTATTGAATTCTCTCATTTCAAAGGAAATTAAAGAACCATACAAATCATCTCTGGTATATTGATTCAATTTTTTTCATTCTTCAAGGGTAGAAACTTTATGGTTATAAGCGTTAGGAAGAGTTCTAAGTACATTTTTTACCTCTTCTTCTTCTTTTAGTTCCCCACCAAGACCTTTGATATCATTGACAACTTCATCCACCTTTTGCAAGTAGCTTGTGACATTTTCATATTTAGACATTCGCAGGGTCTCAAACATGATTTTAAAATTATGCATCTTAGCTTGCTTGATCTTATCTTCTCCTTCATAAATGCTTTCTAACTTTACCTAAATTTCTCTAGTAGTTTTTAGATTCATAATTTTCACCAATTCATAATTTCCAATACCACTTAAGAGAGAGCATACTTTTCTTTACCATTGTTTTCATAGGACTTGATCTCATCATCAGTCCTCAGCCCATTTGTAGAAATATTATAACCTATCTCGATAGACCTCTAGATTTAAAATCCAAGAAAAACTAGAAAACATTCCATCCTTTCCTTCTACAAAGCATAATTTGATCCATCAAATATAGGAACATCTTTCTTGCATTATATCCTAGATCTACCTCATTTAGTTAAGATTTCTTCTAAGGAACCTTTCTCTAATACCAATTTTTGAATGCACAAGACAACTAAGAGGTTGGGTGGATTAGTTGTACCTTACATCTTCAAAACCCTCAGAAAAATTTAGATCCACTTTAATCCAATTAATCCTTAATTTGTTGGAATGATTTATCATGAAAGTAGATAACAAAAATAAAACCAAATCAACACCATAGACAAATAAACACTAGATTTATGTGGAAAACCCAAGATGGGAAAAAACATGATGAGGATTAGCTCACAATATAAAGTAATATCAACACAAAATACAATAGGGCTCACTACCAAAGGGACTGCTACCCAAAGGAAAGAAAGGCTCATTGCCAAAGGTTCACTACAAAAATAGAAAATAAGACATAGAAGAGCATTACTACTAGAGGGGACATTACCTCAAAGAAAGAAAGGTTCACTACAAAAATAGAAAATAAGATACATAAGAGTTTTACAATGATAAAACCATCTTAATGCAATAGAAAAGTCCACTACAACATCACCAACACCTTCATAGTCTTACTAAAGAATTGTAGACAAATTCTACTCACTACATCCAATAATCTAACACATGAAAGCTCGCACTACACTTCACAAATTTGTACCCTACAACTCTTCAATTCATTTCATTCACATCTGTCACATCTATCTTGTCATCCCTCAACAAATCAACACTTATTTATACCATCTTTAATCTTGAAAGCACTCTCCAAGGCCATCTATGCACCTCAACCAAACAAATTCAAATTAAGTGAGCACCAAAATATTTTCACAATGGAAAGGAATGAAGGTAGACCACAACACACCTTAGCTAGGACATAAATCCACTCATACATACTATGCCATTCTTCCACAAACATCAAATCATCTTTGTAATTAGTGTGAATACCCAAGGTCAACCGAACCTATGTTAATGCCATTAAACAATTAAGTACACACTTCCTCAAATCCAAAGATGACTTGTGAACACTGCATAACACTTGAACTTGATCTATAATATTCCACACACACCTTGGAAATCAAAAAATGTATTCACAACAACTTTCACTTGAAGAATATATGCACCCAATAGATTCAATTAATTTTATCATACATTGTAACTCAAGAAATTGACTTCCAAAGCACTAAACCTCAAGAAACATCATCTAAAGAAAAATAAAAACAATATTAGCACCCTTCTTGATCTACAAGAATTGAAACTACTCTATGGAGAAATACAAAGCAAAAACATTTCTCCCAAACACCTCTACTATATTTTGGGTTCAGATCTGTATCTGAGGGATTAGTTTTTAAGTCTACTATCACTATTCAAGGGTTTTATGTTATCTTGGACCCATCTTGAAAAACCCTTTAGTTTATATATCCTCGCCAAGGTTTTAATTCTCTGTTGACTCCTTGTGTTTATTTTTGGTCTCTTAAGTCACGTCTTATGCCACTAAAATACATGAAGTAACCGGCCCTTTGGTTTGGTCTTGTCGGTTGTCATATGTTGGGCCATTATTTTAATTTTTGAAATCAGGCTAAATATTTTCTTCTAAAATCATTTGCGCCTTAATTTTTTAATCCCATGGGTTGTATTCTTGCCGACCTAGTCAGGTCTCTCTTTTAAGACTAACTATTTTTGCATGTGCAGATGTGAAAATATTTGATGACCGTTCGATCATTTAGAATAGGATCTTGGTCATTCCCCACATGCCCCTTCTATTTCACTTCCTGTTATTTTATTCTCATGGGCTAGTGGGTGTAAGCCATGTGTCATATGCATTGGTGGGCCTAGTATCTTTATTGAAGATTGTTGGTGGTATTCAAAGGAAAATCAACGGTGGTCATTGATTAATGTGGTTGCATCTCGACTATTCCCTGCATGCATGTTTTGTCTTATTCTTCATTAAGATATTTGAGTGGGTTGGTGGGTGGATGTTGCGTGTCAAGTCTGACTATGGGCCCAGTGTTTCCAAGAAGTCATCATGTGAAGCATTGAATGGAATAAATAGTCTATAGTAGGTGGCGTGGATCAATCTTGACCACTCCCTGCTATCCCATGTGGGTCCCACCCTTACTATTTAGTTCTCAACAAGGTGGCAGGTGAGTGTCATGTGGAATAACCTAGAGGGTTTGGAAGCATTCAAATAAATGGAAAATATTAATCAAAATATTTCAACATGGGGCATAGAAAATAAAGTGTGTGCTACTAAAGGAAGATATAATGCACATGTTCTTGATATTTTAATTTGGGGAGTTTTTTGTGTAAGGAGAATAAGGTTGTGGGAAATTGGTCTAGATTAAGATGTGAGTATGTTGAGGTAGTGAGATTTAATCCCAACCCATCCTCATCTCCTCACTGATGGAAGTTGTGCATGGGTTAAGACTCATGGGGGAAAGGGGAAGAAAACATGTGGGTTCTAGATGAAACAAAAAAGGAATGGCCAAGCCTGCATATCACTAGCGAGCGGTTCCATGTGGCTTTCCAAAATTTGATGAGGATTGCAATTGTGTACATTTAGTTTTTTCAAATCAAGTTGACCAAATCTTGATTGTTCATCAGTTAATACACTCACGTGATCAATGGATATCATTTTAAACTTAGTTTGAGGGTAAGTGAGTCATTCTGCTTCATGTGAGCAAGCCTTAATAACTGAAAGGATCTCAAGGTACTAAAGCAGGAGGTTGCATAGCCATTAAAACCCGCCTTCAATGCATAATTGATCATTGTGAAGGATATTCTACACACTTGGAGAGCTCATGCTTTGGTTTTCAGGATTTTCTGACATTGAGGCTAGGGTTACCAACCCACAAAAAGAACCAGTAAGTGAATTACTATCTTCCCATCAGAATTACTAAAAATTTGTGGTTTCCCAAACTTGTGAGTCAATTAGGGTTTTTCTTGATTTTGCATTTTAAGGTCTTACATTCATAAAACAAAATTGGTTGGTCCTACATTGTTGTAATCTATGTCAAACCCTTATCTAAACCATATTTTTTTTCCAAGAAACCATAAACCCTGCTTTGTAAAATTCTTGTGTTATGGCTCCTAAAGCACAATTAAAATCATCTTTGTTTAAAAGGGGAAGATTAGTGAAGGAGAACCTTATTCACTCAATGCATTCAATAGGAAAATTTATAAAAATTTAATTTTAAAATGTAAAACAATGTAAAAGGGTCATGTAAAGGTAATTTCTAATGTAGTTGAGCCTTTTATAGGTCTCTAGATGGTCAAAATGATGATAAAAGAAAAAATTGCAAAAGTTGCCAAACTTGTAAAATGCAAAAGAATAGGAAGTTGAAGAGTCTTTTGTGGGAAAATAAAAGGATAGGTCATTGGATTTGAAAAGGAAGTTGCTATAAATGATATAAAGCATTGTAAAAGGTTGAGGGAAAGGAAAAACTTTTGTATCTTGAATAATTCTAATAATAAAAGTACCCTGTAGCAGCATTTTATCCTGATTTTCAAGCTTTGTACTATTATTACAGCATACTAAGATCATTTTTTCAATTTAAGTCTTAAGAAATTTGTGTTAGCACCTTATTGGTAAAGATTTGAAGATTTTTACTCAGGTTTAGGGTGAATAAGAGAATATTTGTATTAGACTAGTTTGTAACAGTCAAATACAAGGGTTTGAGAGTCTTTTAAGTGTATATTTTGCCATTCCACTGATGGAAGTTTGTTACACCAATGGAATGGATTATTATAAGGCATGCTTAGTGTAGTGTGTTTTTCTAACTATAAGGGAAGTGAAAACACAAGGTTATGATTGTTTCCCACTTAGATTTCATGAGTTTTCTCCATGAAAATTGATTATTTAAGTTAGAAAATGTTCTTAAATGCATATAAATTGTTTAGAAGAAGATTCTTAGTGTATGTATAGGTCCTTTGCAATGTGTGAAGATTGTTAAAAAAAAATTGTAAGAGATATACCGAAGTTAAGTTGTTTCCCCTTCATTTTGCATTGATTTTTGTGTTCAAGAGTGATGGCTAAGAGTGGGTTTTAAAGGAAACAACATTTGTAAAAGCTTGGAAATGGTGTAAATGGTATGTGCAAGTGTATTTCAAGGTGTTAGAAGATGTTTTAGAGTAGCCAAATGTTTGTTGATTTTGTAGTTTCATAACCTAATTGAAGTTTTTTTGGTTCAAGAGTGGTTTTGGAGTTGCATGAAATGAACTTGCTTTGATTTTTGGGCCTAATTGAGGCTCTTTTCTAGCGAACAATCAATCATTCTGGTGAATTTTTAAAAACAATCTAATCTAATCTTTTGATATGTTATAGTAGATCAAAATGGGTTTCATAATATGTCTTGGTTTTGTGAAGATTCAATGTGGATTGGTTGGTATAGCCGCTTTTGTCATGTTGCTATACTACTAGGGTTTTGGGTTTATGACTGCAAGAACTAAGAGTCTAGTGGATTAGTGTTATGTGAGTGGGTTATTGGTTTATTTCAATCTAAATCATGATTATTGAAGTGTCTTGGAAGTCTGGTGATAATTTGGAAGTAAGAATGAATGATTTGTTGTCATCTTTCCTTGTGGAGTAAGTTGCATTGAAGAGTGAATTGGTGCATGTTGAAAGAATGGATTGTCTCAGAAGTTTCTAATTACAATTTTGCTTCATCTCAGCCTATATGAGGATGTTCAAGGTTTGGTAGGTGAGTTGGTACCTGATTTGGTGAATTATTTTTTTTTAGCCTTGTGGAAGGCAAGTAAATTTGATGGATATTGTTGAAATGAATAGTGAGTTTTTGGTGATTTGCTAAACTGATCTTCTCAAGTTGTGTTTAGGGTTAGAAGTACCCTTCATGGTTTGTGGATTTTGATTGATACTCTACATCAATTGGTATCAGAGCTAGCTGATCTGGTTGGTTAATTTTTTGTTGAGTTGTTGGTTGGTTGCAAGTGCTTGATCCATCTAAGCTAGAGAGAGGAAGAGTTTTGAGAAGTTGTATGTTGGCAAAAAACTTGAGGTCTATGTTTCACCATCCTCCAATAGAGATTAAGCTAGGTAGAAGGTGCATAGAGAGAGTGGGGCATCTTATAGAATCTATTGTTGGGTAAGATGGATGGTTTGTTGAGTTGGTGTGGTAAGGCAGTGAGGGAGATGGATATTGTGCACTTGAGGTTGCAGTCATTTGAAGAGTTCAAAGTTAGTTTGAGAGTACTCCACTGATGGGAGTAGATGAAAAGATGGTTGGTCAGAGAAGGTCAATGATGAATTGTGGAAAGAGAGGAAAAATTGCTTGGAAAGGCAATGTGAAAGGATAGTCCTATGTCCTTTGGTTGAGAGAGAGTTAGTGGAAAGTTGAGAGTTGTGAAAGGACAGTCCTATGTCCTTTTGAATGAGAAGAGTGATTGTGAACCTGATGGGAAGAGAAAGACAAAGAGAAGGCAGAGAAAAGACAAGTGAAGGAAAGAGAATTTAGAAATGAAGACAAAGCTAAAGACCAAGGTATGCTAATGTTAAGAGGCAAAGTTGATAAAGATATGTAGGTTTGAAGTAGAATGAACTACAACATGTTTCTAAAGGGACTTGGAAATTTTCTTTAGACTGGTTGTATGGTGCAGGAGCACCTTGTTCACTAAATTCCTTCAATAGGAAACTTTGTAAAAATTGAATTTTCAAATGTAAAAATATGTAAAAGGGTCATGTAAAGGTCATTTCCAATGTATTTGAGTCTTTTATAGGTCTCTAGGTGGTCAAAATGATGAAAAAAAAAACTTGCAAAAATTACAAAAGTTTCCAAACTTGTAAAATGCAAAAAAATAGGAAGTTGAAGAGTCTTTTGTGGGAAAATGAAAGGATGGGTCATTGGATTTGAAAAGGAAGCTGCCATAACTGATATAAAGCATTGTAAAAGACTGACGGAAAGGCAAAAAAATTGTATCTTGAACAATTCTAATAATAAAAGTACCATGTAGCAATGTTTTATCTTGATTTTCAGGCTTTGTACTACTATTACAACATACTAAGATTGTGTTTTCAATTTGAAGTCTTAAGAACTTTGTGTTAGCACCTTATTGGTGAAGATGTTAAGAGTTTTACTCAGGTTTAGGGTGAAAAGGAGCATATTTTTATTAGACTGGTTTGTAACCCCCAAATACAAGGGTTTGAGAATCTTTTAAGTATATTCTACCATTCTGTTATGCCTTGCATAACCACCCCATTTTATTCTAGAACAAAATAGGTCCCCCTTCTCTTTTTGGTTTCTTTTCCTTTGGTTATTTGCTTTTCTCTTTGGAGTTCTTATGTTTTCTACTTGAGTTTTTCTTCTTGTTTTGTCAAAATTTTGGTTTTGTCTCAGCTTGAGTTAGTTTTCTTCTTACTAAGAATTCAATGAAATAATCATAAGCAACATAATAGTTTATCATAATATATTTTATATCCTCTGGGGACTAATGGAGTCATTTGTTTTGCAAGATTGGATTGTGCACGTGATGGTATTCCTCAAGGAGCTCAATTGGAAGGCATCTCCCAATCCAATTTGGCATAAAATTGTTCTAAGGAGAAAGTCGGCAAGACTCTCTAGTTGTCTTGCTGACTGGCCTTCCATTCTATTCAAAGGAGGCCCATCAGTCACCTAGACATCCCTGTCGCTGAGAGTCTTTATGTGTCTCACAGATTGGAGATGAGCTCACCAGAGGATTTCACATTCGGCATAACATCTCGCCAAAAGGAGTTAGGTCTTCGTGACAAAGAAGGTTGGCATCAGAGGTTTGCTTCGCTAAGAAGTCTGCCCGACGGAAGGAGGTCCTACCGAAATTTTGAGTTCGGCGATAATTTTGCCTTCTGTAGGAGGTCTGGGCAATTAACAAAGGTCTCACTAACAGGGGAGGATATTGCTATGGTTCTTGCTGCTCGACAAAGGGGTCTCACTGACACAATTTTTCCTCTGGTATAATGAAGTGTGCTTGATGAAAGGTCTCGGCAACCCGGGGATCTCTCACCGGCGATAATTTTTCCTTCGGCAGGAGGTCTGGCTGAAATGAAAAAGTCTTACCGAAGGGTCAATCTTCGATATGACATGAGGGGCTTAGGGAAAGGTCTCCCCAATGTGGGATTGTCTCACTGACATGAAATGAAGGCATCGACAAAAGGGGGTTCCATCGCCATAGGATCTCAGCAAGATCTTTATGTATCATCGATAGGATATGCCTTCGGGGAGACTAGATGCATTTGGTGTGGTTTCTGACGGACTCCAGAATGTCTCACCAAAAGAAATTTGAGCTCGAAAGGAGCTCCCCGAAGAACTAAGGGGCTCGGCGTAATGCCTGGTTGATAGTAAGGAGTCTTTCCGAACCAAAGTGAGCCTGGTGAGAATAAAGAAAATTTAATGAAAGGTCTCAGCGACCCGGGGATCTCTCAGCGACAGGACATAAGGTTCGGGGTAAGATCTCCCCAAAATGATGTGGTCTCCTCGAAATGAAAATGGGCTCACCAAAGGATTCTAATGCCTCATCGTAACATCCCACCGACTTAAAGGAGCCCTGCTGAAGTAGAAGGAGTTTGAGCTCAGGGAGAGAAGAAGGCATCGCCATGGAGTCTCACCTACCCAGTAGGGTCTTGCCGATGCAGGATGTGCTCGCCAAGAGAAGAGGGGCTTCGCTACAAGATCATGTTGATTGGCGACTTTCTTTTTGATAGTCTTTGTGAGCTCAATATGACTTCTACAGCTCACCAAAAGTCTCATTGACTAACACTCACTATGCCGATAGCTATTAAGAGGAAAAATCGCATCGGGGAGACACGATTAGTGTCTCACCGACATGTGATTCAATGTGGACCACCTTTGACCGCCTGATAATCCTGCATGGCATATGTCTAACCAATTAGAAGAAGCTAAAGGAATGACCTATTGGCCATTGACCAATTGACTACCACCTTGAAGGAGATCGACAGAATGAAAACCAGATGAACTCATTCTGAGATCGAAGGGCAATGGATCAGCAAGGGGGATAATGTTCAGATCTAAGGGGAGGCCCAATGATGGTCCAGAGGATGGTCAACATGCAGGGGAAGTCTAGAACATGAAGGAGGCTAGAAGAACGAAGAAACTATGACTCGCAGGGGTAGCTGTAGTGACCATTGGCGAGAGGTAGATCAGTATTAATGGAAAAATGCTTTTAGAGCATTCAAGGTGGCCCCGATGGAGTTCAAAGATGGACATGAAATTCCAAAGTAAATGCGGCAGCCACAAAAGATCTAAGAGGATTCTCGGAAAAATCTCTCATCGGCATGGACAGCAGGAATTCACATTGAATGCGGCTTTGACTCTCTTCAAAAAGATCTGAGAGCCGACTCTCCTAGAAGCAGATATTTTGTAAACCCTAATGTAGGGGGACAGTGCATTTATTTTGGTACACTCTATATATATGGCATTCTTGCCACTTTAAAAAGGTTAGAACTTCTATGGTTAGAAAAGTTAGAAGAAGTTTTAGAATACTGAGAAAAGATAGAGAAAAGATAGAGGAGACATAACTGCATCCTGATTCTTTGTAATAGGAGCTTCCTTTGTCTTCTTAGTTAGCAGTTAGATTCAATATGAACCAATAATGTATCCTTTCAGTTTTCTTAATATAAATGGAAACAATTTGGAGCCATGTATTTTCTGTACACTAGTGATTGTTCCAGCTTTGTAAATGTTGCTTATCTATTTCACTAATAGTAGAAGCAACCAGATCTTAATCTACTTCAGATTGTGTTTCAGAATGGTGTTTTTCTTAAGTTAATCATTTGATTTGTGAAGCCTTCAAGGAATGGAATGTTGTTTTGGTGTTTCATTTAAAATGGTAACTAGTACTCTGTTGTAGAAATCAGCACTATGAATGAGTGCAACTATGTGTTAATCACAAGTTAATTTTGTTCTTCAGTTTTAGTTTAAAATTCCTTGAAGGATAACAAGTCTGGTTAAGATAGGTGAATTATCATTCTTTTCTGTCCCAAAGCTCTGACCCATCTTTTTTATGTTTCTTTAAAAACCCCTGGTTAGAGTAGATTTAAATTCATGCTTGATCTTAGAACAATCCAGAAGCTCACACCATCAGGTCCCTTGAAGATTACTATTACATTGACCACTGAGGGACATCAACACAGTTGAGAACCAACTACAAAGACCTTGGGAGCTAAGATATCCATGTGTTATCTTTCTCTTTCAGGAGAAATAGAATAGCAATTTTTCTATTTAACTATTGTTGTGCCATTTGGATCATCAACAGAAGCTGGCGCTAGGAGGGCATAGAAGGGAAAACTGGACAACACTGGGTTTTCCTCCCCAGAAAGGCCCCACAGAGTTCTTCGATTAGCTAAAAATATATCACCTTTCATAGAACTCAAAACCCCAACAAGACATAAGAGTCACAAGACTGGGGCAACTATCATACCACCCTTTTCAGCTCCACTTAGTCCACTAGGCTTTTCACCAATACCCCAGTGGATTCCCATCAATCCACCACTGAATCCATCTCAATTGTCATTATAGCTGATTCAACCCATACAATAGTTGGCTCAACCACCACCACCACCACTAATGGCATTCTTTTAGAATAATCCCTCTCCATTGGGGACTATTCTTCGAGGTTTTCATGACATGCCTAAGAACCCTAAGAAATTATGCCCCAAGTACATTCATGGTGAATCAAGGAGTGTTGAGGAGCACATACAAGCTTTTAAGGATGATTGTACCAGAGCTCAAATAGCTCACCATGATGTAGTTTTTAGGTTTTTTCCTTACTCCTTAGGGGATATGGCATATAATTGGTACCTTAATCTTCCTCAAGGTTCCATTCTGACCTGGACACATTTGGAAAATGACTTTATCAATCAGTTCAGGGTTTATGTGGATCCAACTCTTTTATACCACCAATTTGCTACTATTAGGAAGGAGCCCTGTGAATCCTTGCCCTTGTTCAATACTAGATTCCAACAAATGTATAGGAGATTGGAAGACCCCTATTTAGTCACTGAGAATAGTGCCATTCAAGATTACTTTAGAGTTATAGACCCCTTGCTTGGCTTGTTCCTACAAAGGACTTATCAACTAGCTGATATTGATTCTCTATCCAAAGTTTATCATCTAGCTATCAAGCTGCAACAACAAATCAGTTCTCAACAAGGAAGCCTGGGAGGAGGTTTCCCTTCAATAGGATATCAAATTCCTAGCCCAACCCCTCTATTCAATAATGTCTTAGGAATGTCCCTTTCCCATTATGGACCTGTGTCTGAATTGCAAACTCAACCACCTGGTCCATTCTTCGCTAATGGAACTCCTAACCTCTTCCAACAACCACAGGTTCCTCAAAGTTCCCATGGTCATCATAACCAAATTGGAACACCAAATCGTGGTGGTCAACCACCTGTTACTAAGAGTGTGGAAAATGAAAAGATAGTTCAGCTTACAAATGAGGTAGAAACCTTGAAGAAAACGCTGTCCCAAGTCATAAATGACATGGCTCAGCTTCGATTGAACCCTTCCCAAAACTAAGGTAACTACCCTCATCAAAATAGCAACAATCAGGGTACTTATCATAATCATAACAATTACAACCAAAGGGGTTATCAAGGCCAAAACTCCTCTAACCAAGGATATCAAAATCAGAATAGAGGATATAACCAAAGGCCAAATAACAATAGACAATGGAATACAGGGCCCAATAATGGTGGATTTTTGCAAAACTATCAAGATAAGAAGGAGAGATCACATACTACAAACGTGGTTGACCTCAACTTTATGACTAATTGGTGTAGGCTGCATGATACTGTAGTCCATTCTGAGGTGAACTGCCCTAAAATGGAGAAAGTTGTCAAGATGGCATAGGCAAATGCCCAAACATTCCAAGGGAATCCTAACAAAGAAGGTGGCTCAATAGATACGGCTATGACTTATGACCTCTTTGAGGAGGAACCTTCATTCCTAAGGCAAGAGGAGAATGAACTAGAGGAAGATTCATATGATGCCCAAGCCTTTCAAACAAAAGGAGGACACTTCCTGAGAAGTCAAAATAAGGGTCCATTTACTACATCAGCACCACCTAATCACATGGTGCCTCCAAATCAAAATGTTGATAATAACCCTCCTCCACCAAAAGGCCCACTTGGCTTCCATAACAAGGGTAGTTCCTTTGGTGTTTTCAAAAGTAATGCAAGTTATGATACAAAATTTGATATTGTTTTTGAGATGTAGAAACAAAAAACTTCTGTCATATTTTGACATCTTAAAGTGGTGCCCTGCTTAAAGGGAGATAGTGGTGAAAGATTTGAAGCAAGCTGACAAATCAAAAGGAAAGAACAAGGTTGCCCCTGCTGTAGACATGAGTGTAGATTTGTACTGAAACAAGGTAGGTACTCCACCATTTCTTTTGAGTTTAAGAATTTGTGGGAAGAACCTACACAATTGTTTGTTAGATTTAGGGGCTTCAGGCAATGTCATGCCATTTTCCATATGTAAGAAGTTGGGATTAAACCCCATTCAGACAAACAAGAAGGTCATCCAACTTGAAAAAATAGAGGTTAATGTGGTGGGGGAATTAAGGAACATACATGTGCAAGTAGGATCAGACCCTAGGCTTCAAACCAACATAGATATTCAAGTAGCAGACATTCCCGAGACCTATGGTATGCTGCTGAGTAGAGATTTGATGAAAATTCTAGGGGGATATCTTTCCCTTGACTTTTCACATATGTGGCTACCATAGAGAGGGATTCCTACTCATATTAGGATTGAAAGTGAGCATTGCCTCAAGCATATCATCATGGAATATGATTTCCCCAAAGAGGTAGCCTATTTCAAAACTGGGATAGGGGTTTACAAAGGAGATGAAATTTTAACCTTTTATGTTCTTGATCCTAAAGAGCTGCCAATACCAAAGTTCCCTAATTCTATGATTAATGAAAACCAATAGGCATTGGTCAACAAGCTACAATAGGATCATCTGGTCTTGGGAGAAGATACCGACTTGCAAAGTCTACTACTCCCTAATTGGTGCAGGGTACATTACCAAAATCATTCTGAATTGACTTGCCAACCCTACATTGAAATTTTAAATCATGTTTCCCAAGCTAAGGATGTTAGCTCAAGTCACCCTGAGACCATTACAGACCACTTCTCATTTGAAGCCAAAGAAGCAATAATGCTAACTAGGGATAGAATACCTTCAAAGAAAGTTCCTTCTCAAATTGAACATACCTCAGACACATCTCCAAATCAGCATATTAATAAGGAGAAACCCCAATGTTTGTTTGATACCCTTGCACTTACGAATATACCAAAACCCAAGGGGTTAACCAAAGGCACGAATGACTATCAGAAGGATAGCCATAGATTATATGATATAACTAACCAGGGATTGGGAATTACTCTTGAGGAACCTATTGAACACCCGTTCCCTATATCTGATTCAAAAGATCAAGTTACCCCACCCTTGGCTCATTCTATCCAAGTGCCCACAATGACCTCAAAAGGACCAACTCCAGCCCATGATCAGCTGTGGACCCTCATGTTTGATGGATCTAAATCCAAAGAAGGCTGTGGCATTGGGATTGAACTAACCAGCCTGAAAGGGAAAACCTTCTTTGCTTCTTACAGGTTGCAATTTGGATGCACAAACAACGTAGCAGAATATGAAGCTCTAGCATGAGGATTGATGTTTGCACATAAGAAGAGGGTCACTGCCTTGATGGTCAAAGGAGATTCAGAAATTGTTATCAAGCAAGTATGCAGCCAATACACATGTCACAATAGAAGGTTGGCAGCATATAGAAACAGGGTATGGAACCTAATCAAAGACTTTGATTCCTTTGGGATTAGCTTAATCCCTAGAGAAGAAAATCAGATAGTTGATTCATTGGTTGTTGCTACAAGTACCCTGGAACCTATGCAAGGCTCCAAGCTCAATAAATTATCAGTGGAATTAATTTCCACCCCTGCATTTCTTGATAATATCATGAACTTTCAAGTCTTTGATGATGAATGACATATTCTTGCTTTCTTAGCAAGCTTAGATGTTTTTGAGGGGAAAATTATTGATGAGTCCAACAGAGATCAAGGGGATTAGAACCCTAAAGAATGTGATATAGAAGGGGTCCTCAATCTAAAAGGTAATAACATTCCCAAGGGAATGGTGGCCTTGGAAAGAATTTTTGACTCAAACCCAAGGGCTCGAGATAAGATATCAGTTGAAGATAAAGGAGGCGAATATGAAACTATTAACCTAGCTAATTTTGGCTCTGAAAGGAATGTCTACATAGGGAAAGCCTGTCCTGAAGCAATCAAAAAAGATATACTAAAGGAATTGAAGAAGGATATTGCTGCAATAACGTAGGGATATGAAGACCTAAAGACATTTGATGCTTCTATAATGACTCATACTATTCCCTTGAAGCCTGAAGTTAAGCCATTTCGACAGAAACAACACCCTGTGAACACCTTGATTGAACCATTGATCTTTAAAGAAGTTCATAAATTGCTTTCTGCAAGGATATTCTTCCCTGTATGCCATTCGACATGGGTGGCTAACTTAGTCCCAATCCGTAAGAAAAATAGGGAGATCAGGTTATGTGTGGACTTTAGGAATCTGAATAGAGCTTCAGAAAAAGATAACTACCCACTTCCTTCACTGGATGAGGTCTTGCAGACTGTCAACGGATCTCAGATGATATCATTCTTGGATGGTTACTCTGGATACAATCAGGTAATGGTTAATTGTGAAGACAGAATGAAGACAACCTTCACTACAAAGTGGGGAATGTTTGCTTACAGAAGGATGCCATTCGGTGTGATAAACGCTAGGGCAAATTTTCAACGAGAAATGGACATAGCATTCAAGGATCTAATTGGAAAGTGCATCATCGTCTACATGGATGACCTGATGGTATTCTCCAAAGATAGATTGCACCATGCCGCAGACTTGGCTAAGGTTCTGGAATGGTGTATCCAGTATGGCATCTCCTTGAATCCTAAAAAGTGTGTGTTCAGAGTTTGTGAAGGGAAGCTTTTGGGACACGTAATTTCTGAAAGAGGAATATCAATCGACCCAAATTGAGTTGAGTCCATTCTGAAGATCACCAAGCCAGGAAGCAAGAAAGAAATGAGGTCTTTCTTCGGGAAGATCAATTTCGTGAGAAAGTTTATTACAGGCTTTGTAGAAATCATAAAACCTCTGAATGAAATGATGAAGAAAGATGCTAAAACAGAGTGGAATGAGGAGGCAAAGTCCATGTTTTCACAAGTCAAGCGATCCATTTCAGAAGCACACATTCTCACTAGCCCTGACTACTTGAGACCATTTTATATCTATTCCTTTGCTTATGAACATTCTTGCACAGTTGTATTAACTCAACAAAGAGAGGAGGTAGAGGAGAGACCGATTGATTTCATGAGCTCTCCATTCAAAAATGTTGAAGTTAAGTACCCGCCTCTCGAGAAGCAAGCTTTTGCACTGGTCAGGGCTGTCAAGAAGTTTTGACATTACATTCTCCGAAGCCAAATCATCGTTGTAGTTCCTGACACTGTTGTGAAGTCTTTACTTATGCAAAGTGAACTAGGAGAAAGAAGAGGGAAATGGATGGCCATCTTGCAAGAATTCGATCTGGAGATACACCCTATGAAACTAGTCAAGGGTATAGGCTTATCTCAGTCCATGGCGAACACTAGCGACAACATCATCTGTCAGCAATACACGACCCAGTATTTCTCTAACGACCCTTGGTATGCTGATACCATTTGCTTTATGCTCAATAATCGGTGTCTAGAGGGAATGAATGCAACTCAAAGGAGAGCGCTAAGAACGAAGAGTTCTCATTACATGCTCAAGGGAGGCTTGCTATAGAGGAAGAATTTTGAAGGAGTGTACCTACGATGCCTTGATCAGCAAGAGGCTAAACATGTGATCTATAAGTTTCATGGGAAACATGGCATAGGTCATAGGTCTATAGACTCATTGGAACACCAGATCCTTAGATCTAGTTATTATTGGTCGTGTGTATTCAAAGACACCCATCAACATGTAAGAACATGTCACATATGTCAGATCTCTGCATCAAAAGAATTTCATTCAGCCATGCCATTGTAGCCCATCTACGAGGTGAGGCCATTCACCCAATGGGCATTGGATTTTATTGGGGTAATTAACCCAAACTCTTCTGCAGGACACAAGTTTATTTTGACTACTACCGATTACTGCACAAGGTGGATAGAGGTTATACCCTACAATTATATTACAACAGAGGTAGTGATCAAGTTCCTCACCAAATGCATCACCACTAGGTTTGGAGTAGCCTTCACGTTGGTATGTGATAATGGCTCTTCCTTTTCTTCTGATGAATTCATTTCATGGGCTTACGATCACAAAATTGTTTTAAAATATTCTTCAAACTATTACCCACAAGGGAATGGAGTCGTGGAATCAACCAATAAGAATCTCTTAGGGGTAATTAAGAAACTATTAGAAAAAAATCCTAGAGACTGACATACTTAGCTAAGATTTGCATTATGGTCAGATAGAACTAGGAACAAGGTTGCCTTAAAGACCTCACCATTCAAGCTGGTATATGGCCAAGAGCCTGGGTTCCCTATCCATCTACAGATTCCTATCCTTGATTTCATGCATAAATTCTACTCTAGTGACAATAGGATAGAAGTAAGATTAGCTGCTTTGTTGAAATTAGAAGAACAGAGAGATGATGCCTTGCAACAATTCTTTAGGCACCAAGTTGTTGTCAAGCATTGGTTTGACAAAAGAGCCAAAATCAAGGCTTTTAGGATATCAAACCTTGTGTTGTTATGGGATAAAGCCAGTGAAAAGAAGGGCAGTCACCATAAATTTGATAAGCTTTGGCTAGGTCCTTATCAGATTACTGAGATCCTAGGAGAAAATGCTTTCAGACTGAGTAGTTTAAATGGAGAACCTGTTCCCTTGCTTGTCAATGGATAGTTTCTTAAACATTATTTTGAGTTGTGAAGTTGATACTTCTATTGGGTGATGCATCTGTGTAAATAATTTATTCTTGTAAATAATTTATGTGTGTAAATAACTCTATTCTTTATGTGAATAATCTGCTGCTCTTTATGTAAGTAATTTTCTCTTTTGTTTGTAAATAATTCATTGTTTGTTTGTTTTTCCTTTCTTTCTGTCTTTTTATTTCCTTTGTTCTTTTGGTTTCTATTTTGTTTTGTTCTTTGGGGTTTATCTGTTTCTTTCCATCTGGAAATGGTGGGCTATTATCTAATGCTACTTTGGTTGATAGGAGAGAAGTGGCTTAGATATTTTCATGTTTTCTGATTGGATGATTTTCTCCTAAATTCGTTGTTTCATGCTTATTGTCAATAAGAGTTGTGGAAAGTTCTAAAAACAAGGTGCAAAGTAAGTAACCTTCATTAGCCCCCTAAATCTGTCACAAATAATCAAGATCATCTCCTCTTGTAATGGTATATTTGTCCTAGGAAGATAATGTTGTAAGATTTGAGTGAAAAATCCGATCTCCCAATTGCTGTTATGAGGTACATGGTAGTTTTCAACCCATATCAGATGTCAAAAATCTGACATATTGAGAAATAATTAAATGAAATATCTGAAACTCCAAGAGAAAATAGAAAAGAAAAAGAAAATAATTATCTAAAGAAAAAAAGGACTCAATACGAATGGGTGATTCCAGTATCTCTATCGGGGCTATGGACACCTGACTGGCAGTAGAGCAATGTTATGAGGAAACTAGAGGTATCTCCGTCAGGGCTACGGACACCTGACTGGCAGCGAAGCAATGCCCAGGATATCATTGCACAACAGTTAAAGGGAATCAACTCATGTGGCTCAAATCTTGCACATTGTTGTCTAAAAGATCGAGAAAACTTTATAAAAGAGTGATATATAATCAAGCACACACATAGATTCAGCGGTAGCTATTGTTGATTTACATTTGAGATTCTAGCTCAACCTTGGTTTTTATAACTAACCCAACTGGAGTTGAGATGTTCATGAACCAGGAGTTCTGGGTAGCTGAATCCTTCAGTTTCATGATAATGGTTAAACAATTTTCCCAGCCCAGTCGCCATTTGTTATACCTTGCATAGCCACCCCATTTTACTCTGGCACAAAATAGGTCCCCCTTCTCTTTTTGGTTTCTTTTCCTTTGGTTATTTGCTTTACTCTAGCGAGTTATTATGTTCTATGATTGAGTTTTTCTTCTTGTTTTGTCAAAATTTTAGTTTTGTCTCGGCTTGAATTAGTTTTCTTCTTACTAAGAATTCAATGAAATAATCATAAGCAACAGAATAGTTTATCATAAAATATTTTATATGCTCTGGGGACTAATGGAGACATTTTTTTTGCAGAATTGGATCATGCACATGATGGTATTCCTCAAGGAGCTCAGTTGGAAGGCATCTCCCAATCTAGTTTGGCATAAAATTGTTCTAAGGAGAAAGTCGGCAAGACTCTATAGTTGTCTTGCTCACTGGCGTTCCGTTCTATTCAAAGGAGGCCCATCAGTTGCCGAGAGTCTTTATGTGTCTCGCCGATTGGAGATGAGCTCACTAGAGGATTCCGTGTTTGGCATAACATCTCGCCAAAGGGAGTCACGTCTCGGTGACAAAGAAGGTTGGCATTGGGGGTTTGCTTTGCTAAGAAGTCTGCTCGATGGAAGGAGTTCCTATCAAAAGTTTGAGCTTGGCGATAATTTTTCCTTCGGTAGGAGGTCTGGGCAATTAACAAAGGTCTCATCGATAGGGGAGGATATCACTATGGTTCTTGCCACCTGACAAAGGGGTCTCATCGACATGATTTCTCCCTCTGGTATAATGAAGTGTGCTTGATGAAACGTCTCGGCGACCCAGGGATCTCTCACCAGCAATAATTTTTCCTTCGGCAAGAGGTCTAGCCGAAATGAAAAAGTCTTACTAAAGGGTCAGTCTTCGATATGACATGAGGGGCTCGGGGAAAGGTCTCCGCGATGTGGGATTGTCTCGCCGACATGAAATGAAGGCATCAGAAAAAGGGGGATTCCATCACCATAGGGTCTTGGCGAGATCTTTATGTCTAACCGATAGGATATGCCTTCGAGGAGACTAGATGCATTCGGCGTGGTGTCTAAGCGACTTCAGAATGTCTCACCGAAAGAAATTTGAGCTTGGAAGGAGCTCATCAAAGGACTAAGGGGCTCGGCGTAACATTTGGCTGACAGTAAGGAGTCTTGCTAAAACAAGGTGAGCCCGACGAGAATAAAGAAAATTTGATGAAAGGTCTCAGCGACCCGGGGATCTCTCGGTGACAGGACGTAAGGTTCAGGGTAAGATCTCCCCAAAATGATGCGGTCTCCCTGACATGAAAATGGGCTCGCCAAAGGATTCTAATGCCTCATCATGACATCCCACTGACTTCAAGGACCCCTGCCGAAGTAGAAGGAGTTTGAGCTTAGGGAGAGAAGAAGGCATGGCCATGGAGTCTCATCGACCTGGTAGGGTCTTGCGGATGCAGGATGTGCTCACTTAGAGAAGAGGGGCTTCACCACGAGGTCATGCCGACTGGCGACTGTCTTGTTGATAGTCTTTGTGAGCTCGATATGACTTCTACAGCTCGCCAAAGGTCTCATCGACTGACACCCGCTATGTCGATAGCTGTTAAGAGGCAAAATTGCATCGGGGAGACACGATTAGTGTCTCACTGACATGCGATTCAATGTGGACCACCTTTGATCGCCTGATAATCTGGCGTGGCATATGTCTAACCAATTAGAAGAAGCTAAAAGAATGACCTATTGGCCATTGACCAATTGACTACCACCTTGAAGGAGACCGACAGAATGCAAACCAGATGAACTCATTCTGAGATTGAAGGGCAATGGATCAGCTAGGGGGATAATGTTTCAATCTAAAGGGAGGCCCAATGATGCTCCAGAGGAAGGTCAACATGCAGGGGAAGTCTAGAACATGAAGGAGGCTAGAAGAACAAAGAAACTATCACTCGCAGGGGTAGCTGTAGTGACCATTGGTGAGAGGCAAATCAATATTAATGGAAAAATGCTTTTAGAGCATTCAAGGCGGCCCCGATGGAGTTCAAAGATGGACATGAAAGGCCAAAGTAAATACAACAGCCAGAAAAGATCTAAGAGGATTCTCAGAACAATCTCTCATCGGCATGGACAACAAGAATTCACATTGAATGTGGCTTTGACTCTCTTCATAAAGATCTGAGAGCCGACTCTCCTAGAAGTAGATATTTTGTAAACCCTAATGAAGGGGGCAACTCATTATTTTTGGTACACTCTGTATATATATGGCATTCTTGCCACTTTAAAAAGGTTAGAACTTCTATGGTTAGAAAAGTTAGAAGAGGTTTTAGAATACTGAGAGAAATAGAGAAAAGATAGAGGAGACATAACTGCATCCTGATTCTTTGTAATAGGAGCTTCTTTTGTCTTCTTAGTTAGCAGTTAGATTCAATATGAACCAATAATGTATCCTTTTAGTTTTCTTAATATAAATGGAAACAATTTGGATTGATGGATTTTCTGTACACTAGTGATTGTTCCAGCTTTGTAAATGTTGCTTATTTGTTTCACTAATAGTAGAAGCAACTAGATCTTAATCTACTTTAGATTGTGTTTCAGAATGGTGTTTGTCTTAATTTAATCATTTGATTTGTGAAGCCTTCAAGGAATGGAATGTTGTTTTGGTGTTTCATTTAAAATGGTAACTAGTACTTTGTTGTAGAAATCAGTAATGTGAATGAATGCAACTGTGTGTTATTCACAAGTTAATTTTGTTCTTTAGTTTTAGTTTACAATTCCTTGAAGGATAACAAGTCTAGTTAAGAGAGGTGAGTTATCATTCTTTTATGTCCCAAAGCTCTAACCCATCTTTTTTATGTTTCTTTAAAAACCCCTAGTTAGAGTAGGTTTAAATTCATGCTTGATCTTAGAACAATCCAGAAGCTTACACCAACAAGCCCCTTGAAGATTACTGTTACATTGACCACTGAGGGACATCAGCACAGTTGAGAACCAACTACAAAGACCTTGGGAGCTAATATATCCATTCGTTATCTTTCTCTTTCAGGAGAAACAAAATAGCAATGTTTTTGTTTAACTGTTGTTGTGCCATTTGGACTGTCAACACATTCCACTGATGGAATTTTGTTAGATCAGTGGAATGGATTATTATAAGGTGTGTTTAGTGTAGTGTGTTTGTGTAACTACAAGGGAAGTGAAAACACAAGGTTATGAATGTTTCCCACTCATATTTCCTAAGTTTTCTCCATGAAAATTGATGATTTAAGTCAGAAAATGTTCTTAAATTCTTTTAAATTGGTTAGAAGAAGGTTCTTAATGTATGTACAAGTCCTTTGCAATGTGTGAAGATTGGAAATTATGTTTTGTAAGAGATATACCAAAGTTAAGTTGTTGCACCTATTAGAAAAATGAAGAACATCTCATTTTGTTATTTTGTGTTCTCATTAATGTCACCATGATATATGGAGTTGCAACTGCATGACCAAGTCTGAAGTTGTTATGGTATTCTGGTTTGATATCTAAACCGGTATTTTTCTTACATCCTCCAGTATTTCATTCCGCATTTGTTTTCCAGTGATTACTGTTGCTAGAAATTTTGGGAAATGGTTTGTAGATGTCAATAGCACGTACATTCAAGATCTCATGTGTCTAGCTGCGTGTATGGTATATCAACATTACAACCTGTATTTGCAATTATGCTATTAGGTCTATCCTTGGTCGACCTAATGGATGTATTGTGTAATGGTGAATTAATTTTTGTTATGTGGATATATGTGCGACCTATCTTAGGTCCATGCCAACGTGATGTAGCATGTTGGATGTGTGAATTACCTTTTTGAGAAGATTTTGTGAAATCTTGAGGCCGAAAGTTGGTATTTTTGGTGAATGAGAAGTGCATCTAATTAGGCTAACCTAATTGATGCTTGTGGAGAGATCATATATATATATATATATATGAAATATTTTGAAGATTAATTCATGTATTGTTATGTTGTGAATGCAAAAGTGAAGAAGAGTGAATATGATGAAGTGTGTCAAGTCTATTTACTGAGCTTCATTGGAACTAAATCTATACTCATTAGGTGTACTCTATCAATTCATCTTTCTGTTTGTAAGCCATTTTTCATTGTAATTTTATAAGTAGTGAGCCTTTGTATTTGGATAGTGAGTCCTGGCAGTGATCCACCCTTTTGTAATATCTTATAACCGATTATACTATATTGTGAGATAACACTCACCATGGCTTTTCCCATTTTTGGTTTTCCACCTAAAATGTTATGGTGTTCATGTGTTATGTGATTTCAAATTTTGTTAATGCTTTCACTTATCTTTGCTATTGTATGCATTGGTATAGTTGGATTCTATCTGATCATAAAATTTAAGAAGATACTGATTCACCCCCCTCTCTCAGTATCTTGGACATTTAACAATTGGTATCAAATCTTGGTTCCTCCGAAAAAGTGTAACAACTTGAGGGAGATCCTGAAGATGCAAGAAATGAATGATAAAGGAGAGTTTCAGACTACTCTTGAGGATCTTGACAAAGTTGAAAGAGAAAATAGAGATTTGAAAGAGAATCTTGAATATGTGAATGAATGTGTCTAGAAATTAAATTAGCAATTGAAAAAGTTCAAAGATAGGCATAAGGAAGTAACTGGTCAGCTGAAGAAGGCTAATGAAGATATTGTCGGTTTGAAAGTGCAAGTAGAGGAGAAGAAAAGAATTGAAGAGAGTCTAAACAAGTTGGTATAAAGCAAGTCTAAAGAATGCACCAAGCTTGAACAAGAAGTTGTGAACCTGAAAGCAGATCTGGAGAAGGCGAAACTTTGTGAGAAAAATTTCCAATATAGCTCAGATAGGCTTGATGAATTGATTGCAAGATAGAAACTGAGTAAAGACAAAGGTGGTCTGGGAAATGATACTAGTGAAAGTTCCAAGATTGTGAACAATCAAAAGACTCTGAATAAAGGAAAGCAAAAAGAAAATTCTAGGAACTTTGCTAGGAGACCTCCTGTGAGACAACCGAATGCACAAAGGTATCCTTCTTTTAATGGCACTTTTTTTCATGCAATAAATTTGGTCACAAGGCAGTAGAATGTGGGAGTAGGATGAATCAGTTCCCTGGTCCTTTTATTGGTCAATGCTTTGCATGCAAAATAATTGGGCATAGGGCAAGTGAATGCAAAACCCTGATGGTGAATTAGTTTAATAGAGAAAGAATGAATCAAACCTTTAATGGCTATTGTTATACCTATAATAAGTATTTACATAAAGCTAATCAATGTAGAATAAGATTCAGTGGAAGTCAATATAATTAGAGAAATATTGCCTACTATAACTACAACAACTAGGACATGTTTCAAGAGTTTGTAGAAGCAAGAAGAGTGAGGAGACCAATCCGGTAGAAAAGAATGAATCTGTGAAGAAGGTTGAAAAAGATGAGATTAAACAAGAGATGAATAAGATTTGGAGGAAGGAAGAAGAACCAAAGATTGTTGATGTGTTTGTGCCCTCATCAAGTATGGATGATTCCTCTTAGGATTAGACATAGCAAGGTCATAGGGGGAGCATTATCAAGAAACTATAAGAATTCCCTAGATAAATGGCATGTCAGAGGTTGGAACAAGGATGAAATGTGAAGAATGATTACTCAGAGGCTTTGGAAAAGGAACCAAAAGGAAATATGAAGGAATCATCTTTTGTAGAGAAAATTAGGGTTTTTTCTGAGTAAAAGAGATGATTTTTTAGTAGCTTTTTGAAATCTTCCACATTTAATGTGAATTAGGGTAGATCGTTGTTTTATAAGGAAAACATTTAAGGCATTTTGATCATTCGTGCATTTAAAGAAATTGAAGAACTTTTTGGAGTGTTCTGAGGAGATTTGGAGTTTGAGCTATGCAAACCCTAGTTGTGGTTCATTGTGAAGAAAAAGGTATTTTAATTTTATGTGATGTGTTTTGAGTTGTTTGAATTAAGAATTGGAAAAATGACAACCCCTCTAGTCGTTGAAGTGTTAGAGAGGTCAATACCCTCTTGTAGAAAATATTCCTCAAAAGTTTTTAAAGATAACCCCATGGGTGCATTCTCGTCAATCCCTCATGGAGTTATGTTGACTGAGGATACACAAACATTTATTTGAGTAAAGTTTGAGGAATAGGGTATGTGCAGGATCATCATGGAAAAAACAGGCCCTTAAGTGGCAAAAAATTTAGAAAAATCAGAGTTAGGCAACTTGACATAAAAATTTGAATATGTTATCTATATTATTTCAAAAATATGTAAGAATTTAATATGTAGCAAATTGAATATAGTTTCTCAAATACTAGGTTTATTTTTTTTTAAATGAAATTTATTTGGTGAAAATTTGAAATTTCAATGCAGTAGTACTCAAATTTTAGGGAAAAAATAAGAAGTAGGTGTCTGTCTGACCACCCTAACCACAATATAATAATAATATTTTTTTATAAGATTTTAAATATAAGTAGATGACTCATGTCTCGATGTGATGCATATTTTTTTGTAATTTTTTTCCAAGTAAATAATTAATTATTAATTTTTTATTACAACTTTTAAAAAATATAAAAAACTCGTGTGTCTGACCTCCTTAACTTGGTCAAAACTTCATGAAATTCATTTTTTTCTTTATTTTAAGCCTATACTATGTGAAGCATAGAATGTGATGCATGCTTCAAATTCAAAAGATGTGATAATGTTTGAAAGCTATAGATGTTTTTCAATCAACCTATCAATCAGGACTTTAGTTGTAATTCAAATAGAAAATGAATAATAATTAATTATTAAATTCAAAGTAAAGAATAATTTATATTGGTGGAAAGCTGAGAATCTTCTTTAAAAACCCTTTTCATTTCATCAATTTTGGGTAAAAAAAAGTTGTCAACCACATTCCCTACAAATTCCCATCATATTGCCACTTTTTGGCCCAACATGATCTTGCACATACCCAATGCAATCACACAAAATTGATTGAAATTTGGAAGAATGAGCTTACTGGTGATGATTTCTTGATAAAACATGAGTACTCAAACCTAGTTGCGAAGAAGTTATATGGAACAATTTTTCCAACTTCAGCTATGATGACAAATTTGTGAAATCAGTCCTAAGAAAAATCCATGATAAATTCATGTGGATTGACTTATCGCACCTAATAACTAAGGGGGCAATTAGGGTTGTTACTAGGCTTTGGATTAAAGGTAAAGTACTTGTTTTGAAAACTGTGAAGAATGAGGTCGTAATGGAACTCACAGGAGCCACATATGACAAGAGAGCCTTAATGATGAAATCTATACTAATCTAGCTATGAAGTATGCTGCTATCATGATCGGTCACAAAATATACATCACCAATAGATAGAACTATGTTCCAGCTACAAATATCTATACTAGCTTTGATATGGTTGTAAATGGTGTTGATTATGATCTATGTGAGCTTCTCCAATTACAGTTGCTTGAGAACTTGAAGTCGACAAAGGAAATGAAGTATGCTTTCAAATTTGGTTCATTTATTGTATGTCTATTGTTTTATTTTATGAAGAGACTTTTGGGAAAGAATGAAGAAGTATATTGGGACTCATCTAGATAAGTGGGATATCAAATTTTTGATTATATGCATAGTCTGGATAATTTGGATGCTAAATATGATTCTCTAACAACATTCTTTGTTGTATTCAAGAGAAACAAGAATGAAAGGGAAAGGATCCTGAAGAAAATTGTTGAGAAGTATAAAGATGATATCATATTCCATGTTTCCTCTGATGAATGCATGATTCGGGCTATATTACCTCAAACCATATGGATTCGGCCTTTGGGATATGAAGTTGCAAAAGAAGAAGCTGAAGGTTATGTGCAAATGTTGTTGAAGAACCTGAAGGATCCTAATGAACCTAAAATTGGTACATATGCTGAAAATTCTATGGAGATTCATCTGGAGAAACAAAAGACTAAAATTAGAAAGAAATTGGAGAAAATTTTTAAAGAAGTTGGATTCACTAATGAGGAGATTTCCCTTGGAAGGGCTAGGGGAGAATAGTTGGAGGTATAATCATCTGGCCCGAGGAGATCTAGAAGGACTACCTCTACAAAACCCTCCATATCCCCTACAACAAAGATTGAACCTAGTACCATTTATAGATGAAAAGGTCACATTTCCTCTAGACCAAATACTAGATCTAGGAAGAGGAAAGAAACTCCTCTCGTAGCCCCTACAAAGAGAGGAAGGAAAGAGGAAGTGACAAGGGAGAAAAACCTCTATGTTACAAAATATCAAGATGAAGATGAAGAAGATATTGATGCAAAGCTAGTAAGAAGAAGAAGAGGAGGTTTATCTTCTAGTGAAGGTGCTTCTATAGAAGCTATTGGTTCCAAGAGAGTACATGTTGTATCATCTTCTGATGATGAGGAAGTGCAATAATTTGGTGTTCATATGCACACCAAACCATAATCAAATAATTTAATGGTCTTTGATGAAGCCTCTATGGACTAGAGAGAACAGGACAATTTGGTAACTTCTAGTCCCTGCTTTAAATTAGAGGCAACTCTCAATTCCGTGATACATTTTGAGAACATGCTTCAACCTACAATGGAATAATATGATAATGTTGGAGAAGAATATAATAAAACTTTGCTTTTAGTTGTTATTCAATATGTTATCATCTTAGATGTTAAGTGGGATGATGTAAAGAAAGATGTACCTAAAAGTATGTGGGTAACTCTAATGAAAAGGAGATCAGAGGCTATTGAATTTGAAGAGAAAATCAGGAATAATGCACATAATAAGATTGGTTCTTCCCTAACCCCAGATGATCTAGAATCTTTGAAGAAGAATGGTGCAAAAATGTTTCAAATGAAGAAAAGAGTAAACATGTTAATGGCAAGGAATAAAAATTTGACAAAGAAGATAAAGAATGAAACAACAAAAGTGATTTAGGATTCAATAGAAAAATATGGCATGCTTAAAACTGATGAAGATTTTGTTGCTAAAAATGTTGAGGAGAATATTCCTCTTGATATAGGTAATGAAGACATTTCTAAAAATATTGATGTTGAAACTGATGCCAGTGGTGAAAATAATCCTCTGGAAGGTGAAAAGTAGAATGAAGGTGAAGTTGAGCTTGAAAAGCATAATAATTCTCCTCTGGAGCACACTGAAGGAGAAAAAAGAAATAATGAATAAGGTAATGCAGAAGAAGGAAAAGGTAGTGAAGAAGAAGAAAAATATAATCCAGAGGAAGAGAAAAATAAAGATGGAGAAGATGGAAATGATGAAGAGGATAACAAGGATAAAGACAAAGATGAAAATAAAAAGGAAGAAAAGAAACAACAAGAAGAGAGAAGATGGAAGAAGAAAAGGAGGAAGAAGAGAAGGAAAAGGGAGAGGAAGAAAAGAAAAATGAATAATCTCTCTGGAAAAATGAAGAAAGTGAAGAGAAGATTATAAAATCTCTTAAGAATCCTGAAGAATCATCCTCCAGTAATGATGTTCTTAAAGGCTTATTATCCAAGAAAATCATATTTCAGCCGATAATTCCCTAGGAGCTTCTACAACTTCCTATGATTGATTTGTTTGTGGATTTGGAGAAGATGTCTTTGGTGCATAAAGTGGTGTTAGGAGATGCTATGCAAGCATCCAGAAGGAAGGAAATTCTTCAAGCACATCAGAAAGGAACAACACTTATAGAAGATGCTCTTAAGGAATTGCAGAAAGTCCTACCTGGTCCATCCATTGATACATATCTCACTCCTATTGAAAATTTGAGATTGTTGTTTGAATTTTTCAAGGAGTATACCTTTGGGCTTAGTGAAAAGATAAAACAAGAGGTTGAGGAGAAACTGGAAGAGAAAAGGTTATTGGAATTACATGACAAGTGTGATCTTGCACACTCAAGTGTTGAAAAGAATCTGGAAGCCATGAAGGTTTGTGAGTCATAAGAAAATGTTGTCCTTGCTTAATGCTTGAAGTGGTTGGATGCCACTTAGAATATTAAGGTTGACTCCATTAAGTCTCAGTTGTTTGTTGTCTCTGGTACTTGCAACCTATCCAAAGATAGAGAAAGATCAACCTAGAATGCCATCACTACGCATAAAGAAAAATTTGTTGTCTTGCAAAAGAAAAAGGAAGAAATTATCAGAAAGTTTGATCAGTTTTGTGACATTGTAAGAATGGAATACACTCCAGTTGGAAAGGCTCTCGCTTGCACAAAACAACTTGAGAAAATAAAATTGACTCCTAATACTTTAGATGTTGCAGAAGAAACTCTAGTAGAGTTGGAATCTCTAAACAGGATGCTGATTCTTGCAAAGGATAGTTGGGAGAATGGAAAATCAATATGGGAAGGTATTCTGAAGGAGCTTCAAGGCTCACCATCCTCCGATTGATACATGTTTCTTTGTTTTCTTTGTTTTAAATTTTTTAAATTTTTTTTTGGGACACCCTTTATCCTTGATGTCAAAGGGGGAAAGGTTTGAATAATGGTGAAATGTTGGTGTTAGGGGGAGAAGTATTGTAAATAAGGAGTTTTGTAAATATTCCTTTTGGCACATGTTACCATCAGTGACAAAGGGGGAGATTGTTGGAAAAATTAAGAAGAACATCTCATTTTGTTATCTTGTGTTGTCATTGATGTCACCATGATATATGAGTTGCAATTGCATGATCAAGTTTGAAGTTGTTCTGGTATTCTGATTTGGTATCTGAACCGGTATTTTTCTTACACCCTCTGGTATTTCAATTCACATTTTTTTGTTGGTGATTATTGTTGCTAGCAATTTAGGAAATGGTTTGTAGATGTCAAGAGCATGTCCATTCAATATCTCACATATCCAGATGCTCATATGTTATATCGACATTACAACTGGTATTTGCAATTGTGCTATTAGGTCTATCTGTGGCCAACCTAATGGATGTATTGTGTAATGTTGAATTAATTTTTATTATGTGGATATATGTGTGACCTATCTTAGGTCAATTCTAACTTTATGTAGCATGTTGGATGTGTGAATTACCTTTTTGTGAAGATATTTTGAAAGCTTGAGGCCGATAGCTAGTATTTTTGGTGAATGACAAGTGCATCTAATTAGGCCGACCTAATTTATGCTTGCAGAGAGACTAGATATATATATTGGATAGTTTTTCAAGATTAATGCATGTATAGTTATGTTGTGAATGTGAAAGTGAAGAAGATTGAATATGATGAAGCATGTCGAGTCAATTTACTAAGCTTTATTGGATCTGAATCTACATTCACTAGGTGTACTCTATTAGTTCATCTTTCTGGTTGTAATCCATTTTGTCATTGTAATTTTGTAGGTAGTGAACCTTTGTATTTGGAAATTGAGTCCTAGCAGTGAGCCACCCTTTTGTAATATCTTATAACCAGCTATACTATATTGTGAGCTAACACTCACTATGGTTTTTCCTATTTTGGGTTTTCCACGTAAAATTTTTTGGTGTTCATGTGTTCTTTGATTTCATGTTATGTTAATGATTTCATTTATATTTGCTATTGTGTGCATTGGAATAATGGGATTCTATTTGATTATAGAATTTAAGAAGATGTTGATTGACCCCCCCTCTCAGTGTCTTGGACATTTAACAACCCCTTCATTTTGCATTGATTTTTGGGTTCAAGAGTGATGGCTAAGAGCAGGTTTTGGAGGAAACAACATTTGCAAAGTCTTGAAAATGGTGTAAATGGTATGTGCAAGTGTATTTCAAGGTGTTAGAAGCATTGGCACATTGGTAGGGTATGTGGAAAGCTTACTTTCATGAAACTATCCTTATATGAACCATTAGTAAGCTTAAAATAAGGGTTTGCTAATTGTGGCTTATGGAAAGCTCTAAGTGCCCAATTTTTTGTTGATTTTGTAGTTTCATAACCTAATTGAAGACTTTTTTGGGTCAAGAGTGGTCTTGGAGTTTTTTGAAAGACACTTGCTTTGAATTATTGGCCTAATTGAAGCACTTTTCTAGCGGATAGTCAATTATTCTGGTGAATTTTTCAAAACAATATAATCTAATATTTTGATATGTTATAGTAGATCAAAATAGGTTTTAGAATATATCTTGGTTTTTTTAATATTCAATGTGGATTGTTTGGTATACCCGCTTTTGTCATGTTGCTATACTACTAGGGTTTTGGGTTTATGATTGGAAGAATTAAGAGTTTGGTGGATCAGTGTTATGTGAGTGGGTTATTGCTTTATTTCAATATAAAGCATGATGAGTGAAGTGTCTTGGAAGTATGGTGATAATTTGGAAGTAATAATGCATGGTTTTTTTTATCTTTCCTTGTGGAGTAAGTTGCATTTAAGAGTGAATTGGTGCATGTTGAAAGAATGTATTGTCTTAGAAGTTTCTAATCAGGATTTTTCTTGATCTCAGTCTATATGAGGATGTTAAAGGTTTGGTAGTTGATTTGGTATCTAATTTGGTGAATTAATGTTTGGTAGCCTTGTGGAAGGCATGCAAATTTGATGGATTTTGTTGAAATGAATAGTGAGTTTTTGGTGATTTCCTAAAATGATCTTCTCAAGTTGTTTGTAGGGTCAGAAGTACCCTTCGTGGTTTGTGGATTTTGGTAGATGCTTTGCATCAAAGGTTCTACTCCCAAAGGAACTTTGAGTAGGGACCTTACTGACCAACTCCCGCCCTCGACCATTAAAAAATCTAAGGGTCAACTGCTTCCCCAAGGTCTACAGGTAGCTAAGGGTTTGTTTGATAAAAAAAATACTCTATTAGGGATTCCTAACTACCTTGTACTAGTTGGGAATTGTTCTATGGTTATTTTAGGAATAGAAACATGGTTATTCCAATTGGTAACCTCTAGAATTGTGACTTGGGAAAGTTTATTGTACCCAATGTCTACATGGATGTTGATTTGCTTAAATTAGTAGTTTCCAATTATGATCTAGTCGCAAGGAATATAAGGACATATGATGGGAAGGAAATGGTTAAAATTACTAGGGAAGAAATTTCTCATGTTTTCAAAATCACTAGGTGGAGTGATGAAATGCCTAAAATTGATTAGGACATTCTTAGGAAGAAATGTGAAAAGACTCAAATTGCATTCAGAGTCCATTTATTACCAAGGTATTTGGTAGATATTGGAAGTCAAAAAATTACATTGGGAAAAGTTCATAAGGAACCATTTCCTATGAATTATTTTGTTTCATATTTCCAAAGGACCTTTTACTCCATTTTCCAAATAATTGGTTATGATCTTGTCAGTAGAATGCCCATGGTAGGGTTGTATATGCCAACCCACATTCAACATCCTCAATATTGCACATTATATGACCGTGTAGGGTTTTTGGTAGAAAGAATTCATGAAGGTTTGGTAAGATTGAAGAAAGGTGCAAAGATGGTACTCACTGCTAATGCAATTTTTTTTTTCAAAAGTGCATCTTACTTTGGGTAGAGTATGACTTTGGATAGGAAGAAGGGTGCTTGGATTTGTCTATGCAATGTTAGAATACTATCCTAGACAAGAATGACAGGACATATGACTTTGTGGTGTTTGAGAACTTGTTTTCTTCTGAATTAAAGAGAGCCCTGGTTGTAAATATAACTCGAATTCCCATAGCCCTACATGACTTCATGAGACCTAAGGAAAGAAGGCCTAAGCTGGGAGTTGATCATAATTGGGGATATTTTATCTTGTATCCCAATCACACTATTTTAAGAGTGCATTATTCCATTGTTGCACCTCACTTGCTGCCAAGATATGTGCCAAAGAGAATTGGAACCTTGAAGTAATATGGAAATTGGGAAGTGTTGAAAATGAGCATTTGTTGAATCAAGGAAAATTAATATTTTTTCCTTCTTACACATGTTTCTCTAATTTTATGATGACAAAGGGAGGTTGGAATAAGATACTTGATGTACTCAAGGCCTACCACATGTAAATATCAGTAGAAAGGATCGGGTATGATCTCGAAGGTTTCATGGCTTGGTTAAAGGAAAGGAACAAGAGTTACAAACTTGTGCACATTTTTCAATCCTTGAAAGATGTGATAAGAAAGGTGTTTGACCTTTTGGAACAAGAAAAAAGAAAAGAAAGATGGATTTCTTTATATAAGATGTAGAGAAAGATAAAGGAGGAGAATCTTGATCTTAATGTTCTCCCAGGGATTGAAAATGTAATGCAAAATGTGGAACATGTATCACAAAATTTTGAGACAATAATGAACCACCTTGAAACTAAAGGGGTGATATTTAAGGATAATGGGAAGGAACCCATTGAATAAGAACATGGTAGAGGATAATTTCCTATATGGAAGAAAAGTATACACCTCAAGCCCCTGAAGAATCAAAAGTAAAGTTCTTTGTAAGGAGAAAGAGTAAGAAAAAGAAAAATGATGCAATTCTTGCTCCCTCCAAGCAAGAGGAGAAAAATACTTCTTCTCTTGTGCCACAAGTAACTCCACCATCTCCTCCAAAACCAACAGAGCCCGAAAACAAGGAATCTTGACATTACTGATCCTACATCTAATTATAGTGGAGGCTTAATAATAAAGAGGGTGTCCGAAACATCAGCTCTAGAGGCATCAAATATTTCAGTACATGTTGCATGATTCACAAGGACCACTATAGAGTCAATAACTATAGAAAAGGAGAAGCTCAAGATAAACCACAATAATTTTTTAGCTGATTATGGAAAGCTTCAACAAAAAAATGTGTAGTTATAAACAAAAATAGCATTATTGGAAGAGAAGTTGTGAAGTTTGCAACCAAAAAAGCATAAGTAGATTGATGTTGATTCTCCTACCACTTCATAAGAAGTTGCACCCTGTGAATTTACCCTTGAAGTAAGTTCCTCATGGTAAATTATGCCATACAACATGGGAAGTATTCCTAATTCAATAATAGAGCATAGTAAATCAAAAACATCACAGGCTGAGAAATATATCAATAGGGAAGAGTTTCTCAAGCAACTAAATGAATATAAAGAGAAAAATGATAATCATGATAAGAAGGGTTTTAACATAAATATGGAGATTATCACTAAAATATTGGATTATTTGAACAGAAGAGTGAATAACAGATTGAATAGCCTTCATTATAGCTATTCATCCATGGTGGCTGCAATAAATAATTTTGGCATTGATAGGGAAAGAGCTATTCCACTTATGGAAACATGGATCCCTAGGATGAAGGAATTGAGATTGATGTCCATTGGAGCTAAGCAAGATGCCAAGCCTCCTAAAAATTTTAAGCCCACTATTACTCTGGTAGGTAAAATTGAGGCATAGAGGGGAAATATTGAACCTTTGGAGATCAAAGTAAGGGAGCTAGTGAAATAATTTCATGAATCACATCATGGTTCCATCCATTCTGAGGAATGATGGTAGCATAAAAATGTTGTAGGAATGGAAAGATGAAACTAATAAAACTATTCAGATTAGGTAGTTTCAATTTTTCAAAGATATGATATGGGCACATTGAAGAGAAATATGGATATGTTTGCTCATGTAGAGATTGTCTTATTGGAGTTTGACAAGGAGGCCAACCAAATCGTTACCAAGTATGCACCTTATAGAGAAAATGCTAATGAGGTCATGAATTTCAACTAGCCTACTAAAGAGGAATTCTTGGCATGGAGAGGTAGATAATTGGAGGGGGTGGTGGATTAATAAGAAATGGTGAGGTGGTGATTTGAAATTTGGATTTTGAAGTATACAATCATGATGAGTAGTAGATGGGTAAAAATGCACTACATAGCCTAGATTTAGTACAGATTAGGATTTTTCTAAAGTATAGAAAATGTAGTGCATTTTCTTCAAATTGAATCGGTGATTGGTTTTCAAATGTGGACATATTCCTTGTCCTTTCCTTTTTGCTTCTTTCATGCTTTCTTTCAATTTCATTTTGTGTACTTGGGCACAATTTTTGAGGAAACTATTTGAAGATGCCTTTTGGAAGGTGTGACTAGATCTCCAATGATGAATGAAGACTATTCTTATTTCACACATGTTTCCCACCACTGGGGAACTCATTGTAACTGAAAATGGAATACATGATACAGTGGTCCAATAAGGTATTGACATGTGTACTTTCTAGCCTGAGGCTCATTTTGATTCTTCATTTCTATAAGAAGGAATGCAGGGCTAGAAAGTAGGGGTTCATTGAATTATAATTGAAATAGTGAATTGTTAGTAAAGAGTTAAGAATAGTTTGAGTTTTGTCTTAAGTTCTAAGGTTGTAGTTACTTATGTAATTTTTATAACAGGATAGCAAATATAATATAAAATAATGCAAATTTCATGGCTATTTTCTCTCCTTTGTAATTGTTCTATGAGTTATGAATGAATATAATCAAGTATTATGTTGTTCATCTCCATTGCTTTCTAGTGGATGTGTAATTTCATTCTTGCTTATTAATTCAATGAATTAGTGTAAGTGCTTGAATGAGATTGTTGACTCGTATGAATTATGTGCTAGGATATTTTCAAGAAGTAATGGTCTAGAATGCTGTGATAGAATGTTGTAATGCAGTGTTTATTGAGCTATATGTTGCTATTGTTGAAGTGTTATCAGGTTGCATAGGTTAAGATTGACTCCGTGTTTAGGATATTGTACTAGTTTTAGTAAATCACTCACAATTTCATTCCTAGGTCAGTTAATCAACTAGTCACCCTTTATTTACAAATCTTTTAGATTGGGTACCATTGTATTAATGCTATGATGAATTTCACTTTTATCATGCTCCTAGTATAAGGTATTATTTAAGAGAACTGCCCACTCTTTTGTTACACTTTATTGTTGAGTAGATATATGAGAGTTATCTATTGTTTACAATGTATCTAAATATAAATCATGTGAGTTCTTAAATATACATTGTGGGATTACCCTCCTAGGTTTCATAGAGCCCAAAGTGTAGGAGTAAATTTTTTTATAGATTTTACTCAATCATTGGCCAATCCCTTTTGATTGCTAATTACTAGAAATGGAAAAGTCCATAGGCAATTCTAAAGACTAGCTTGGTTCTTAAAAAATAGCCAACGGATTGGTGAATCTTCTAGGAACTCGCTAATTTCAAACTCTCTAGTTTAGATCTAGTATAGTCAGAGTTGAGTATTATATTATTCTTCATTTTTGAAGAATAATTGGTTCAAAATTGTAGCAAAAAAGCCATGTCTAGTCTTATGTGTCACATTTTGGTTAATTATGTCACTGTGTTGTATTATGTTTAGAGTTTTTCTAAAATTACAAATATCAAGCCAAAGTGTAGTCACTTCCTATTTCCCAGCATTTTGGGTGGCGACTCTAAAGTTTCATATACTAGCGTAAAGATAAATTCTCAAAGAGAATGTGAGAAGAATGATTTTGATACATTTGACACCATGAAGAAGACCATGAGCTATATGAAAAATCATATGGAGTACAGGTTGGAACATGAGCTTGCAAAAGACAACAACCATTATGGGTGAAGAAAACTACTGAATCAGGTAAGTCTGTTGAATCCCGTGATGAAGCATCTCCTACTTTCCATAATAAAGTAGATAGCAAACATATCTAGGGAGAAGCACATGACATTGAAGAGCCTAATGTAGATCAAGGGAGTTTTCCTATTGAGCAAGCATTTGAAATTGAATTTGATGTGTCAAGAGAGGAGGATAGGTGGGAGTTTTGGGATAAGAATAAGAATTTCTCAGAGCCTCCAAACGCTAGTGTTGGATTTATCTTCAATGGAAAAAATTTCAAACCAAGGGGAGAATCTCCAAATATAGAATTGCAGATTTCGCTTGAGGAATCTGGGTGATCCCACAATAATGGGCTACAATTTTTCGCCAAACTTGACATTAAAATCAGTATTTTTCACCAGACATTCACTTTCTTACACCCATAGTACCTAAACCATTAAGGTTTTGACGATGAATCAAACTAATATTTGTTAGATATTTTGTGTAGATTCTAATTATATTTTTTTAGAAAAATTAAAAAATAAATTGTGAATCATTTTATGTAATTTTTAATAACTTATTTTTTCTACTAATCAACATTTTTAAAAAGTGATGTTCACTTTGGCGCACATAAATTTTTTTAAAGATAGGATACAATTCTGATTTTTAAAATGCAATTTTTTCACACCAATATCTAGGGGATGGATATTTTTTCATAATTTTTTGTTACATATATTTTTTTTAATTAATTTTCCAAGTCAGCATAATTATAATTTGGACAAAGGTGTACTTCGACACGCATAACTTTTATTGTATTCATTTGAATTAACTTATTCTTTTTTTGTTGGAATAAGGACATCAATACCTAGGGTACATGTATTTTTTAGAATTTTTTTTCTCTATTTTTCTATTTTTTCGTATGTGTGAAATAAAGAACTTGATGTTCATTGAAAATCCTACATTCACAAGAAATAAGAAATAAATAAAATAATCAAATTAAACATATTTAAAATTATACTTTTTAGGAAGCTTATAATAAGGGCTACAGGCTTACAAAGCATAAATTTTAAATGAATTCATTTGATCACCCAAAAGGTAAATCAAAAGTGGTTTTTTATCAGCATTTTGATAGGTGTAGAGGAGACTCGATTATAGGTATGGTTTAAATCTAACAAGGTTCTATCCAAGGGGGTTTGATCTAAGGGGGTTTGATCAATCCCTCTTTAATTAAAATAATTTAAATGGAACCTTTAAAGTCATAAATCATTGTATTTTCTAAAAATATGTGATTTCAAGCAAAAATCAGGATGTCCCAAAAAGTGTAACCCATTATTATGGCAGCACCTAAGACCCAGTTGATCAAGCCTATTATACTCCTAACCCTAGTGAGGCTAGAAATATCTTGGAAAATGAAGAAGACATAGACAGAGACACGCAGGCCTTAGAAGAGGAAGAACTTAGGTTTGAGGAAGAAGAGAATAGATAGAAGGGGTTAAAGGGAAATGAAGATAGGATTAGAGATAAGAAAATTGAGAGAGATGCCCAAAAACAAAAATAGAGAAGATGAGAGAAGATGCTGCTAGGTGGAAAGCCTTCACTAAAAATGTCTCCAAGTTGGATGCCAAGGTTACCCCTAAATTTCCTAAAGGAACAGTCTAGATGGGAACCTCTGTGACTGATACCTATACCACTTTTGTTGCAACTACTAGAGCCTTAGATCCTACTACTACTAAGAAATCATCATTTATAGATCATGGGAAGAAGCACATTGATCATATAAAGAAGACTACCTTCAATAATTTCAATACCAATACCACCACAAGTACCAATATTTCATCTATTAAAACCCCCACCAATAATGCTAAAATTGATCCCACTCCATCCACTGCACCCTCAAACCTTGAGATCTTGAAATTGCAATTGGAAAATGATAAATTGCACAATGAGTTGAAGAAAGCTGAAATAGAATATGCTAATGTAGAAATAGTTAGAAAGATTTCCTTTCTTAAAATTTCCACACCAACTCCAGAGGCTTAAAGCTCTAGATACCAAGGTAGTGACCCACAAAATAAATCTGAAGGACATACTACCAGTGGAGGTGGTGGTGGAGATCAGGGTGGAGGAGGTGGATGAAATAATAAAGACAAGAACTTATATTCTAAAAAATGATGAGGGGAACAAGAAGGGAGGTGGTGGTGATGATGGAAGTGGGAAGGGTAAGGAAAAAAATCAATCTGATAACCAAAATGATGATGAGCATAGAAATTCTCATAGAGATAGACATACTAGGAGGCCCCTCCAAGTTGATAGGTATCAACAGTTATGTTTCACTAGGATACCTAGTTATCCTAACCCATTTTCTAAAGACTTCAAACCTACTTTAGTTAGATTCTTTGGAAATAATTCCTTGAGTGGTGAATATCACCTCAAAGAATTCATAAATGTTATGGATGACCTTGAGGTAGAAGCAAAGGATGTAATGATGAATTTTTTTATGCAGTCTCTCATTGAAGATGCTTGAGAGTGGTATAGAATTTTTCCTACCGAAAGCATTGGCTCTTGGGAGGAATTCAAGAGGATGTTCTTAGAGTAATATGGTGATAAGACCGATTGATTTTTTTTATTGAATCTATTTAATAACAATGCTAAAGGTTCTAATGAGTCTGTGATTGATTTTAATACAAGGTTCCAAAAGGAAAGGAAAAGGGTGCCTACTAATTTACAATTGAATGACAATGTGTGCTTGGTAAATTACTACAATGATTTTGATGTGAATATGAGTTACCACCTGCTAGATAAGAATCCTCAAAAAATGAGGGAGGCTTATAAGATGGTAGAACATATTGATAATATCAGCATAGCCATTGGTAAAGTTGGCAAAAGAGATGATACAAAATTCCTCAAAAACCCAAAAAAGTAGGATAAGAGTTTGGGTGCTAAAGGGGGTACCCTTGAGGATAAAATTTATAATTTCATGAAAACTATAAATGAAAAAATTGCAAGACAATAAAATGCTCCATCAAAAAATTATCAAACAAATGAAATACCTCCTTGATTGTAAGATCACCCATACAATACCAATTGGTATAATGGGAATCCTATTCCCAATAATTAGAGAAATGATCATAATAAGGTTCCCCCGGATCCTTTGTAGAATAATTCAAGAAATTTTGCTGATGACACTCCTTGGTGCATGTTTTTCCAGATACCTCATTCTCCTCATTTGTGTGTAGTGGCACAGATGGTTGAAGTTGAAGAAGGTTCACTTAAGGAATGTGATCAGTCAGATGAGGATCGAATTCGTATAAATATGATTATGGATGGTTCTAACTTAGCTGAAAGTGATTGCTCTTTTGATATGGAGTTTCATGAAATGGATATAGATGACCAAAGGAAAATTTCCTATACATATCACCAACAAGTTCTCTCAAATGGGGATACTGACATTAGTGTTGAAGTATATAATTTGGAAGCCATTAAAGATGATGTGTCCTTGAGAAGACATTTGAATGAGGATATTGCAAGATATACCATGGCTTTGGCCACTCAAGATAGAAGCTCATATCAACTAAGGAATAGAATAATCGATGGTGAACAAGGTAGTCTTGCTAGTTTTTTTCATCAAGGAGAAGAATGATAGAGGTAAAGAACAAAATTTTGATGGAAAAGCAGAAGCAGTTAGAGCTAAGGAAGTCAAGGAGATAAAATTTTGGCTAATAAAGTAGATAATCCAAAAGCTAATGGAGAATATAGGTCCCCTACTGCAAAGATGAAGACACATAAGAAAAATCCTAAAATTACAACAAAGGATTCCAAGCATAAGATTGAAACAAACAAGAATTAACATAAGGAGAGTGACATGGAACCAAGTATGCTTCTGATTGAATTATCTAAGTACACCCCTATTGATATGTTTCAACTACTTAGCCAAGTAAAAGTCTTTGTCCCCTTTTTGGAGATGATGAGAATAGATGAACACAAACAGAAGGCAGTAGCCCTTATCAATGGTGCTACTATAGCCTGTAATGATTTAGTGGTGCCCACTCTACCCAAAGTGAGTGAAAAAGATAAGAAAGATAAATAATTTGAGGGATTAATCACTAAAATCCCTCATATCTTTCTGGGAAATTCAGTAACTACTTGTCCTAGGAATATAGATCCATTTTTCCTCACATTGATTATTGAGGAAAATTTTATAAAAAAATATATTATTGACTTCAGAGCTTCCAAAAATATCATGCCAACTAAAATCATGGATGCATTGGGACTGAATGTTGACAACACTCATGGAAAGTGTTATGCTATGGATTGAAGAGAAGTCCATGTTATTGGTGTGATTAACAAACTTCCTTATAGATTAGTAGCATATCCAGAGGAGTTTAAGATTAGTGTGGTGGTAGTCGATATACCACCTAATTATGGAATACTACTACCTCGAAAATGGAGTGCATCCATGGGAGGTAGTATATAGTGTGACATTTCCTATGTCACCTTCCCTACTGATGGTGATGATGTTCAAGTGGTACAAGAGCCATAGGTGCCATATATGTTGGAACATGCTCCTAAAGTTGATACAATCCTTTTATATACACTGACATCAGTGATTTTAAGGTGGAAGAAGCACCAAGAGAAACTAATAGGCACCCTACACCTATAGATAATGAAGTTAGAAGATTATTTGACAAAGATGACTTATGGAGATTTTGCTTTGATGGTGCAATTTCCGAGGAAGGGTCTAGTGTAGGAATATTATTGGTATCACCCACTGGCAACACATACAAGTTTTATTTCACTCTATCTTTTGTCTACACAAATAATGTTGCAAAATATGAAGCATTGTTATTGGGATTGAGATTGGTTGAAAACCATGGGATAAAGAAATTAATGGTAATTGGAGATTTTGAATTAGTGATATCCCAGGTAAGGGCCAAGTATTCTTGCAAGAATAACAAACTGAAATAATACATAAATGCTATGTGGGACTTTATTGAGCAGTTTGATGCTTTTGGTATCAACTAGATGGAAAGAGGATAGAATAGAGTGGTAGAACTACATGTTAATATTGCATTAAGACTAGATCATGTAACCTTTTTAGGTATCTCTAAAGTTGAGATACAATCAAGTCCTTCCATCCCTGACAACGAACATAATTGGTAGATCTTCAATGATGACGAATATATTCTAAATTTTTTGAAGTGTGTAGATGAATATGAAGGTCAGGAGATTGACTTTGGGGCATTTGTGGAAAGTATAGATGGTAAGGATATAGTTTTCGGTAATGAGGTAATCCAACTAAAGACATAAAAAATCCCCAAAGGTCTTGTAGCACTTGAAAGGGTCTTTGACAGTCAAGACAAAAGCAAGGTTAAAACAACTATTGCCCATCTAGAGGACCTAGAAGAAGTAAATTTGGGGATTGAAAATGCCCCTAAGAAAGTGTATGTAGGAAAGAAGATGAAACCAAAGGTTAAGGAAATGTTGATTTCCTTACTGAGAAAGACATGTCTTTGCTTGGTCATATGATGACCTGGAGGCATATAGAGAGGAATTATTTTAGCATGAAATTCCTCTAAAGGAAAATACTAAGCCTTTTAGGTAGAAGAGAAGACCAATTAATCCTACTTTAGCTCCCAAGATGCAAGAGGAGTTGTTAAAGTTAAGAGATGCTAGCATCATAAAACCAATTAGACATTCCTCATGGGTGTCTAACCTGGTTCCAGTGAGGAAAAAGAATGGTGATATAAGGTTTTGTGTAGATTTTAGAAATCTGAACATATCATCACTAAAGGAAAATTATCAATTACCAAACATGGAGGCCATGTTACAGAAGGTAACTGGTTGTGAACTACTATCAATGATGGATGGATTTTTTGGTTATAATTAAGTGATGGTGAAGGAGTCTAAGTAGTACAAGACTGCATTCACTACTCCATGGATAACTTTTGTATATGTAAGGATGCCATTCAGCTTAACAAATGAAGGCACCACTTTCCAAAGGGCTATGGATGTAGCCTTTTCTAATTTTATTGAATTATTCATGGTTATATACTAGGATGACTTGAATGCCTACTCCAAGAAAGAGGATGATCATTGCACACACTTTGAGAAGGAATTTATCAGAGATTGAGAGTATGGGATCTCATTGAACCCGAAGAAATGTGCTTTAGGGGTTACTAAAGGTAAACTACTAAGGCACATTGTGTCCAAAAGGGAGTGAGGATTGATCCTGAAAGGGTAGCAGCCATAGATAAGATTCTCAACCAAAGAATGTCAAAGGAATTCAGTCATTCTTTGGACAAATCAATTTCTTGAGGATATTTGTGACTAACTTTGTAGTAATTAGAAGACCCATCTCTAGAATGCTGAAGAAGGGAGAGAAGGTGGTTTGGAGTGATGAGCCTAGTCAAGCATTCAAGAAAATAAAACAATCTATTAAGGAAACTCCAGTTTTGAAATCCCTAGATTTCTCTAAACCAATGCACATTTTCTCCTTTGCTTCATTCCATACTATTGTTGTTGTCTTACTATAGAAAATTGATGAGGGCTATGAATAGGCCATTGCTTTCTTTAGCAAATCTTTACAAGCCACAAAGATCAAGTATGATATGATTGAAAAACAAGCATGTGCTCTAGTTAAGGCTATGAAGAATTTCAAAATTTATTTGATTGCAGCTATTGTAATAGCTTTTGTGCCAAGTATTGTTGTGAAAGATATCTTCACTCAGAAAGAAACTATAGGTAGAAGGTGTAGGTGGATCAAGAGGATCTAAGAACTCATCATTGATGTCTAGATTACCAAATTAGTAAGAGGGTAGAGCATGGCCAAACTAATGGTAGAAGCTAATTTGGAATCTAATCAAATTAATCACATAGAGACTATTGATGTTGCACCTATATGTGATATGAAAAAATGTGAATGGTATAGAAGGATTGTCCAATATTTACAAACTTTACAATGTCCTGCAGATATGGCTGGAAATGATAAGAGAACACTAAAGTTGCATGCTATAAAGTATGTGATTATTTACAATGAGTTATGATGGAGAAGCCAAGATGGTGTACTACTTAAATGTGTGGATGGAAAGCAGGAATTAGAAATCTTGTAGGAAATGCATAATGGATTATGTGGGGGTCATTATATGGAAAATACTATTGCTCATAAGGTCTTAGGTGTAGGATTCTAGTGGCCTACTCTTTTTAAGCATTCTCATTAGTTTGTTAAGACTTGTGATGCTTGTCAAAGATTTGTAGGAAAACTAAAGTTTTTAGAAAGTTTTCCACTAAGGCCTATTTGTATTTAGGCCCCTTTTCAGAAATGGGGAATTGATTTCATTAGTGAAATAGCAGAAAAGCTTAGTGCAAGGCATTCATGGATCCTAGTTGCCACTGACTATTTCACAAAGTGGGCAGAAGCAATACCTACAAGGAAAGCAACAAGCAAAGTGGTAATGGAATTCATAATGAACAATATTCTGATTAGGTTTGGAGTCTTAGAAAAGATTATTTTAGATAATGCTATGTGTGGGTATGTGCGGGATCATCATGGAAAAAACAGGCCCTTAAGTGGCAAAAAATTTAGTAAAATTAGAGTTAGGCAACTTGATGTAAAAATTTGAATAAGTTATCTATATTATTTCAAAAATATGTAACAATAGAATTTGTAGAAAATTGAATGTAGTTTCTAAAATACTAGGTTTATTTTAAAAAAAAATCTATTTGGTGAAAATTTGAAATTTCAATGGAGTAGTACTTAAATTTCAGGGAAAAAATAAGTAGGTGTCTTCCTGACCACCCTAACCACAATAAAAGGATAATATTTTTTTATAAAATTTTAGATATAAGTAGAGGACTCATGTCCCAATGTGATGCATTTTTTTTTGTAATTTTTTCCAAGTAAATAATTAATTATGAATTTTTTATTACAACTTTTAAAAAATATAAAAAACTCATATGAATGACCACCTTAACTTGGTCAAAACTTCATGAAATTCATTTTTTTCAATCTTATAGTATGTGAAGCATAGAGTGTGACACATGTTTCAGATTCAAAAAATGTGATACTGTTTGAAAGCTATAGATGTTTGAAAGAGGATGATCATTGCACACACTTTGAGAAGGAATTTATCAGAGATTGAGAGTATGGGATCTCATTGAACCTGAAGAAATGTGCTTTAGGGGTTACTAAAGGTAAACTACTAAGGCACATTGTGTCCAAAAGGGAGTGAGAATTGATCCTGAAAGGGTAGCAGCCATAGATAAGATTCTCAACCAAAGAATGTCAAAGGAATTCAGTCATTCTTTGGACAAATCAATTTCTTGAGGATATTTGTGACTAACTTTGTAGTAATTAGAAGACCCATCTCTAGAATGCTGAAGAAGGGAGAGAAGGTGGTTTGGAGTGATGAGCCTAGTCAAGCATTCAAGAAAATAAAACAATCTATTAAGGAAACTCCAGTTTTGAAATCCCTAGATTTCTCTAAACCAATGCACATTTTCTCCTTTGCTTCATTCCATACTATTGTTGTTGTCTTACTATAGAAAAATGATAAGGGCTATGAATAGTCCATTGCATTCTTCAACAAATCTTTACAAGCCACAAAGATCAAGTATGATATGATTGAAAAACAAGCATGTGCTCTAGTTAAGGCTATGAAGAATTTCAAAATTTATTTGATTGCAGCTATTGTAATAGCTTTTGTGCCAAGTATTGTTGTGAAAGATATCTTCACTCGGAAAGAAACTATAGGTAGAAGGTGTAGGTGGATCAAGAGGATCTGAGAATTCATCATTGATGTCTAGATTAACAAATTAGTAAGAAGGTAGGGCATGGCCAAACTAATGGCAGAAGCTAATTTGGAATCTAATCAAATTAATCACATAGAGACTATTGATGTTGCACCTATATGTGATATGAAAAAATGTGAATGGTATAGAAGGATTGTCCAATATTTACAAACTTTGCAATGTCCTACAATATGGTTGGAAATGATAAGAGAACACTAAAGTTGCATGCTATAAAGTATGTGATTATTTACAATGAGTTATGGTGGAGAAGCCAGGATGGTGTTCTACTTAAATGTGTGGATGGAAAGTAGGAATTAGAACTCTTGAAGGAAATGCATAATGGATTATGTGGGGGTCATTATATGGAAAATACTATTGCTCATAAGGTCCTAGGTGTAGGATTCTAGTGGCCTAGTCTTTTTAAGCATGCTCATTAGTTTGTTAAGACTTGTGATGCTTGTCAGAGATTTGTAGGAAAACTAAAGTTTTTAGAAAGTTTTCCACTAAGGCCTATTTCTATTTAGGCCCCTTTTCAGAAATGGGGAATTGATTTCATTAGTGAAATACCATAAAATCTCAGTGCAGGGCATTCATGGATCCTAGTTGCTGCTGACTATTTCACAAAGTGGGTAGAAGCAATACCTACAAGGAAAGCAACAAGCAAAGTGGTAATGGAATTCATAATGAACAATATTCTGATTAGGTTTGGAGTCTTAGAAAAGATTATTTTAGATAATGCTATGCGTGGGTATGTGTGGGATCATCATGGAAAAAACAGGCCCTTAAGTGGCGAAAAATTTAGTAAAATTAGAGTTAGGCAACTTGACGTAAAAATTTGAATAAGTTATCTATATTATTTCAAAAATATGTAAGAATAGAATTTGTAGAAAATTGAATGTAGTTTCTAAACTACTAGGTTTATTTAAAAAAAAAAATCTATTTGGTAAAAATTTGAAATTTCAATGGAGTAGTACTTAAATTTCAGAGAAAAAATAAGGTGTCTGTCTGACCACCCTAACCACAATAAAAGGATAGTATTTTTTTATAAAATTTAGATATAAGTAGAGGACTCATGTCTCAATGTGATTCATATTTTTTTGTAATTTTTTCCAAGTAAATAATTAATTATGAATTTTTTATTACAACTTTTAAAAAATATAAAAACTCATATGAAGTACCACCTTAACTTGGTCAAAACTTCATGAAATTCATTTTTTTTAATCTTATAGTATGTGAAGCATAGAATGTGACACATGTTTCAGATTCAAAAAATGTGATACTATTTGAAAGCTATAGATTTTTTTCTATCAGCCTATCAATTAGGACTTTAGTCATAATTTAAATAGAAAATGAATAATAATTATTTATTAAATTCAAAGTAAAGAATAATTTATATTGATGGAAAGTTGAGAATCTCCTTAAAAAACCCTTTTTGTTTCATCAATTTTGGGTAAAAAGAAAGTCTTCAACCACATACCCTACACACCCATCATATCGCCACTTTTTGGCCCATCATGATCCTACACATACTTGTGTCTTGGATTTGAGGAGTTTAAAAAAAATTGTGATAAACATCCAACATACAAATTTCTTATTCTTCACCTTACCATCCTCAAGGAAATGGTCAGGTTGAGTCTAGTAATAAGAGCTTAATGAAAATTATCAAAAGCGTGATGGAGAAGAACAAGAAAGCTTGGGACTCAAAGCTGAAGCTGACATTATGCGCAAGTAGGGTTTCTGCAAAAAAGGCTATTGGCTATTCACCATTTGGTTTGGTGTATGGCTTAGATGCTAGGCTCCCACAGAATAACTTGCTAAATATGTATAAATTTGTGTAGGAAAATGATTATGAGATTTGTGATGTTATGTAGCACAAAATTAATAATCTGGTGCAATTGGATGAAACTAGAAGAGAAGCTAGTGCCAAAAATGCAAAACTACAACTCCAAGTCAAGTGCTTACATGACAAGAGGAATTCTCCCAAAAAAATTGAGGTGGATAGTATTGTATTAGTCTCGAATGCAAGGGCTCAAGATAAGGGTAAACATGGAAAGATTGAAGCATTATGGTTAGGCCTTTACCTAATAGCCAATACACATGGGGAGGATTCTTACATCCTCCAAAGCTTGACAAGCGAACTTCTTGAACTATTAGTACATGGATAGTTCTTGAAGCCATACATCTTCTAAGTATGATATGATTCTGTGTACACTGTAGGTTTTTGAACATTTTGTATATAGTTGTGTTTGCTTTGTTTGTGACCGATTTGGTCTTACTACCTAGTTTGGATAGTTCCCTAGTTTTTTATTCACTATGTTTGGTTGGTTTGCTTCAGCCTAAGATTCTAGGATCTCACCATGCCTATGAGAGGAACGTGTCCCCAATTGGAGCTATTGATGGAACCCCTCAAAAAATTTCATGTTCTATCTCAAAATCCTATTATTTTTTGGGTTAAGGTATGTATTTGAGGGGTTAGGGTTTTAGTCTATATCACTATTCAAGGGTTTTATGTTATCTTGGACCCATCTTGAAAAACCCTTGAGTTTATATATCCTCACCAAGGTTTTAATTCTCTGTTGACTCCTTGTTCCAATTCCCACCCTCTTAAGTCATGTCTTATGCCATCAAAATTCGTGAAGTAACCGACCCTTTGGTCTAGTCTTGTCAGTTGTCATATGTTGGGCCATTATTTTAATTTTCTAAAGTTGGGCTAAATATTTTCTACTAAAATAATTTGAGCCTTAAGTTTCTTAATTCCATGGGTTGTATTCCCATTGACCTAGTTGGGTCCCTCTTTTAAGACTAACCAGTTTTGCATGTGCAGATGTAAAAATCTCTAAATGACTGTTCAATTGTTTATAATAGATCTTGGTCATGCCCTACATGCCTATTCTATATTATTGCCTATTATTTTATTCTCACAGGCTAGTGGGCATAAGACACATGTCATATGAATTAGTAGGCCTCTATCTTTATTGAAGATTGCTAGTATTATTCCAAGGAAAATCAATAGTGGTCATTGATTGATGTGGTTGCATCTCGACCATTCCCCGTGTGCCCATTTTGTTTCATTCTTCATTAAGATATTTGAGCAAGCTGGCAGGTGATTGCCACATGTTGAGTCTGACTGTGGGCCCAATGTTTCTAGGTAGTCAACATGCAAAGCATGGAAGGGAATCAATGGTCTATAGTGGGTGACATGCGTCAATCCCAACTGCTCCCCACTATCTTGTGTAGGCCCCACACTTTTTGGTTCTTAATGAGGTGGTAGCCAATTTCCACATGGAATAACCTAGAGGGCGTGGAAGCATTGGAGTAAAGGAAAAATAAATTAATCAAAATATTTCAAAATAGGGAAAAGAAAATAAAGTGTGTGCTACTAAAGGAAGATATAATACACGTGTTTGTGATGTTTTAATCTAGGTTGTTGATTGTGTAAGGAGAATAAGGCTGCAACAAATTGTTCTAATTAAGATGTGAGTATGTATAGGCCATGAGATTTAATCTTAGCCCTTCCCTATCTCCTCGTAGATAAAATTTGTGAATGGGTTAAGACTCGTGGGGGAAAGGGGAAGAAGACATGTGGATTCTGGATGCAATGACAAAGGAATGGTGGAGCCCGTGTATCACCAGCGAGTGGTTCTATGTGGATTTCTGTCATTTGATGACGATTGCAGCTACGTATAGTTATATTTTTCAAATTGAACTGACCAACTCTAGATCATTTATCAATTAATGCACCTACTTGATCAATGGCTACCATTCAAAACTCAGTTTGAGGGCAAGTGAGTCATTGTGGTTTGCATGAGTGAGCCTTAATAACTGAAAGGATGTCGAGCTACCGAAGAAGGAGGTTGCATAGCTATTAAAACCTATCTTGAATGAATAATTGATCATTGTGAAGGATATTCTACACACTTGGAGAGCTCATGTTGCGGTTTTCAGGATTTTGTGATGTCGAGGCAAGGGTTATCAACCCGTGAAAAGAACCAATAAGTAAATTACTATCTTCCCATTAGAATTATTGAAAAATTGTGGTTTCCCAAACTTGTGAGTCAATTAGGATTTTTCTTGGTTTTTCATTTTAAAGTTTCACATTCATAAAAGAAAATTGGTTGGTCCTGCATTGTTGTAATTCATGTCAAACCCTTATCTAAACTATAATTTTGTTTCAAGAAACCATAAACCCTGCTTTGTAAAATTCTTGTGTCATGGCTCCTAAAGAACAATCAAAAGCATCTTCATTTAAACTGGAAGCTTTTCCTCCCAAAGACCTTTGAGTAAGGACCTTATTGACTAGCTACCACCCTTGACCATTGAAAAATATAAGGGTCAACTGCTTTCTTAGGATCCACAAGTAGCTGAGGGTTTTTTTTGATAAAAATTCCTCTATTAGGGATGCCAGACTACCTTGTACTGGTTGGGAATTGTTCTATGGTTTTTTTAGGAATAGAAACATGGGTATTCTAGTTGGTAACCCTTGGAATTGTAACTTGGGAAAGTTGATTGTACCCAATGTCTACATGGATGTTGATTTTCTTAAACTGGTAGCTACCAATTATGATCTAGTCACAAGGACTATAAGGACATATCATGGGAAGGAAATGATTAAAATTACCAAGGAAGAAATTTCTCATGTTTTCAAACTCACTAGGTAGAGTGATGAAATGCCTAAAATTGATAAGGAAATTTTTAGGAAGGAATATGAAAATACTAAGATTGCATTCATATTCCATGTATTTCCAAGGTATTTGACAGAGATTGGAGGTCAAAAAAATTTGGGAAATTTTGATAAGGAACCCTTTCTTGTGAATTATTTTGTTTCATATTTTAAAAGGACCTTTTACTCCATTTTCCAAATAATTGGTTATGATCATGTTAGTGGAATTCCCATGGAGTGGATGTATATGGAATCCCACATTCACCATCCTCAATATTTCATAGTATATGACTATGCAAGGTTTTTGGCAGAAAAAATTCATGAAGGTTTGGTAAGATTGAAGGTGCATATGGAGTAAGGTCTAGCTAGTACTCACTACTTATGCACATGTTTTTGTTCAAAGGTGCATCTTACTTTGGGCAGAGTATGACTTTGGATAGGAAGAAGGGTGACTTGGATTTTCTTGTGCAATGTTGGACTACTGTCCTAGACAAGGATAACAGGACATATGACTTTGTGGTGTTTGAGAACTTTTTTACTTCTGAATTAAAGAGAGCCCTGGTTGTAAATATATCTAGGATTCCCATAGCCTTGCATGACTTCATGAGACCTAAGGAAAGAAGGTCCAAGTTGGGAGTTGATCACAATTTGGGATGAGTTATTGCATATCCAAATCACACTATTTTAAGAGTGTATTGTTCCACTATTGCACCTCACTTGCTGCCAAGATATGTGCCAAAGAGAATCATTTTCCTTGAAGTAATATGGCATTTGGGAAGTGTTGAAAATGAGCATTTGTTGTATCAAGGAAAACGGAATATTTTTTCCTTACACATGTTTCTCTAATTTTATGATGACAAAGGGAGGATAGAATAAGATACTTGATGTACTCAAGGCATGTTGCATGCAAAGATCAATAGAAAGGATCAGGTATGATCCTAAAGGTTTCATGGCTTAGTTAAAGGAAAGGAACAAGAGTTACAAATATGTGCACATTTTCCAATTCTCAAAAGATGTGATAAGAAATGTGTTTGAACTTTTGGAACAAGAAAAAAGAAAAGAAAGATGGGTTTCTTTCAATAAGATACATAGAAAGATAAAGGAGGAGAATCCTGATTCAAATGTTCTCCCAGAGATTGAAAGTGTAATTGAAAAGGTTGAACATCTATCCTAGAATTTTGAGAAAATAGTGGGCCACCTTGAAACTAAAGGGGTGATAAGTAAGGATAAGGGGAAGGCCCCCATTGAAGAAGAACAAGGTGGAGGAAAATTTCCTTCTATGGAATAAAAGTCTACACCTCAAGCCCTTGAAGAACCAAAAATAAAGTTCTTTGTATGGAGAAAGTGTAAGGAAAGGAAAAATGATGCAATTATTGCTCCCTCCAAACAAGAGGAGGAAAATACTTCTTCTCCTATGCCATGAGTACCTCCACCAACTCCTCCAAGGCCAAAAGAGCCTGAAATTGTGGATATTGGTGTTGCACCACTAAGTGCATTGCCACCAAAAGGGTCACCATTGAAGAAGTAGAGGGTTGAAGCAACTAGTTTGTTGGACTATTCTGATGAAGAATCTTATAATGACATATGGGTATAGAGCATGAAATGTAATAAGGAATTCCCATTACACTAGTAATGATGGAGACACAACAATTATGTATGAGGTTTAGTAAAGCTGACCTCACTGGGCTTAATGGTAGAGATGATATTCGATTAGAATCATGCACAAAGTTTTCAGATGATGATTCATTTGTAAAGTCTCAAGCTTTTATGGAGTTTACATGCAAGGATAAGAGAGATGAATATGCTAATGGTTTGGCCATAGAATGAAGTCTCCATCCAAAATTTTGTAATGCCACCATCCAGGAAATATTTTTTAATTAAATGAGAGCTAGGTTCCAAAAATGATTGCAAAGGAAGGTAGAGAATTGATGAAAAATAGTGGTATATTATTACGTCTAGAATGGGATTTAGCTTTTTCCATAGCCTTTGATACAATAAAGAGATGTGACAGACCTCTTTACAATTTAGAAGAGGAGGTTGAAATTGCATTACAAGGGTCTTCCTTTAGTGAACAATGGGATGCATTAGCTATTTGGTCTCTAGACCCAAGCACAAGGAAGCCTAACATTGCTGAGCTTGCACCTAATTATAGTGGAGGATTAATAATAAAGAGGGTGTCAGAAACATTGGCTCTAGAGGAAAAAAATATGTTAGTACATGTTGCACAATTCACAAGGGCCATTGTAGAATCAGTAACTATAGAAAAGGAAAAGCTCAAGATAGACCATAATAATTTTTTAGTTGACTGTGGAAAGCTTCAACAACAAACTATGCATTTAGAAACAAAAATAGCACTACTGGAAGAGAATTTGTAAAGTTTGCAACTAGAAAAGCATAAGCAAAATGATGTTCATTCCCCTACCACTTCACAAGAAGCCACACCCCCTGAATTTAGCCCTGAAGTAAGTTCCTCATGGGAAATTGTGCCATACAACATGGGAAGTGTGCCTATTTCAATAATAGAGCCTAGTACATTAGAAACACTACGAGTTGAGGAAGATATTAGTAGGGAGGAGTTACTCAAGAAGCTAAATGAATATAAAGAGAAAAGTGATAATCATGATAAGAAGGTTTTTAATAGCAATATGGAGATTTTCACTATAGTATTGGAGCATTTGAACAAAAGAGTGAATAACATATTGAATATAATTCATTATAGCTATTCATCCATGGTGGCTACTATAAATAATTTTGAAATTGATAGGGAAAGAGCTATTCCACTTATGGAAACATGGATCCCTAGGATGAAGGAATTGAGATTGATGTCCATTGGAGGTAAGCAAGATTCCAATCCTCTTGAAAAGTTTAAGCCCACTATTACTCTGGTAGGTAAAATTAAGGGGTACATGGGAAATATTGAACCTTTGGTTGGAGACCAAAGTAAGGGAGCTGGTGAAATCATTTCATGAATCACTATAGTGTATAAAAATGCATACCCTTGCATTTTCACACTTGTTTGGGACCGCCTTGCTTTATTTATGCTTCTTTATGGCTTAATTGGCCCTATTTTGCATCCACAAGCCCTATAAACCATATATTTTTATGGAAAATCTTGAAAAAAATCAAAATATAAATGATCATTTAATGTTTCTATTTGTGTTTCCCTGATTTGTACAGTGGGAATAAAACACCACCTAGGGTGTCTTTTTCCTCCATGGGTCTTGGGACCCTGATTTTGAAACCACCAAAATAGGACCCTTTTTGGAGTCTGTGCCCTGAGAATTGAGCCTTGGGACTAAGATTCCACCTAGGGCATCTTAGTCCTCCTTGGCTTATTTTCATGGTCCAATTTCAAATTTTGGTGGGATTTATCTACCTTTAATTAACAACTTTACATGTCAGCTTGTTGTGGTGTAATTTCAAGATATTAAGCATGAATAAGTATAAATACAAGGTTCCTTCAATCATTTTTCATAATAACAAGATAACAACCAATCTAAGTATCCAAGCATTGAATTATTCAAGAATTCAAGAGCATTTCATCAAGCATTAGAATCCATCATCACGATTCAAGCATCATGTCAAGGGCTTACTGCATCCATTCATGTTGTTGAGCGAAGATTGTGGATGAATAATTGAAGATCTATTTGCAACCATTGTTCATATCATATTCAAGGATCCAAGACTTACATTCTTCATGGCCACTACATGATAGATTTCATATTTTCTTCACAATACATCATACACAGTGATATCATTTACATATTTCATGTTTCATGATTCATTTCATCATTTGGTTTAATTACTTAAAAGGGTTTTGACCAAGGGAAACCCCCATTCACTAACAATCAACATGTTTTCCATCTCTTATGTGTTTTTATTTGTAGATCTATGTTGAAGACTTGAATATCATTTGGAGTGAAATATTGAAAAGTTGCAAAATTGCATTGCCAAAGTTCTCATCTTCACGGACACTCACCTACAGGCCAGATCTAGAAGTTACAGGACATCAGATCGAAGAAGCAGCAAGTGCATACATCAACCTTCAAGACCACATTTAGAAAGTTGAGAAATCTAGAATGAGACTAATACACCACTTTGGGTGTCTTATTCCTCCATAGGGTATTTTTTAGAGATTCTATAGGATTCTTTTTCGACATCCGAAGACTCTGTATTTTCCCCAAAATATAGCAGCGAGACTATAAGCCATCTTTGGCATCATAGTCCTCCACAATTTTTTTTGAAAACTTCTTTACATTTCAAGAATCCTCATTACATCTCCAAACATCCCAAATACACATACCCTAACTTGGTATAGCTTAATTTCATCATTTGCACTAATTATTTGGCTTATATTACTTGATTACATGTGTTGACGGTTCATTTGTCTTCATTTAGCATACATTTTTCATATCATAACATGTTTTCAAAAAAATTCTTTTCTAAGCATTTTCTTGGTGGTGAACCCTTTAAAGCTAAAAGAACCCCCTCCTAGGTCCTCCTCATTGTGAATTGGCTCACCTTGTGAGGTTGTTATTCAATCCAATTAGGACCCCTACAACATTATTTAATAGTTGACTAGAAAAGTGTGATATCCCAAAAAGGTATCCATTTTCCCATTCATCATTTTGGTGAACCTGACTCTTTTGAGAATTCAATTTATTATTTGGATTTCATAAAATCCCTAGATCTAGGTTGCATTCATTCTTGCATTGCATATTGCATTAGTGAAATTGCATCTAGGGTTTCTCATATTCAGTGAAAGTGCATATAAGTTTCATTTTAGCTTGCTTGCATCATTTTATCTTATTGAAAAACTCAAAATTGTATTTTTATTCATCCTAAATGCATTTAGGAACATTGCTATTGCATCCAAAATTGAAGAAAAAATTGCATTCACTTTTGCATCCAATTGCTTGTCAATAGTCACATTTTCTTGCATTCATTTGCGTAATTTTATGTTTCCAAACATCAGGTCCTTAGGTAGGCAACCTAGGAACACTATTATCTACCTAGAATTGATTGATTTTCTACCAAAAACCCTTATTGGGACTAAAACACCCTTGGTGGTGTCTTAGTCTCTTTCTGGTTTTTTGTATCAGTACCTTATCTGAGTGATTTTCTATCTGTTCAGCTTCTGAAACATTCAAATTTCTTTAAGAGGAATAAGATGCCCTCCCTGGCATCTTAGTACCTATGGAATTTCAAATTGCAGTTTTCAAGATCTGAATCAACATTTTTGTGCTTTTGTTTCCTGGCATTGGTCATCTGTTTTAGTGGGTTAACTTTCTATTTTATACATTTTACTAAATTTAGCTTAAAGTGATTCATTTCATGCATTTCCTAATTCCCAATTTGCATTTACAACATTCCATTTTCATATCATTGCATAGTGAAATCAGTAAATTACCTTGTTCCAATTCTAAAAATTGCATTTAAACATTTCACTTTAAATCATTGCATTGCACTTTATTTAGTTTCTCAAGTTAGCATGTGTTCTCTTAAATTATTTAGTGTTTCTAGAAATCAAGTGGCTTGTATGATTCTATTTTTTCTACTCATGGAAATAATCTAGGAATATTGGATACCCTCCTTGTATCTACTGGATTTGTAAAAATGTCATAACACAAGAGGATGCAAGTGTAGACAATCATAACAATCATACTTGTTCTTCTCCCAATAGCTCTCCTATTAGTAATGAAGGTATCTTGGTGAAAGAATATGCAAGAATTGAGTGTCTTGATTCTCCCTCTCCTCCTCCCCCTTTGGAAGACATTAGAAAACAGGAAGATGAGATCAGAGAAACATTTCTAAACATCACCTTACCTAGTCTCCATTTATCCCTTTCTTGTAACGATGTTTTAGAGAAAGAAGATGATATCATAGATAACCATAATTGCTCTTCTCTTAATAACCCCCCTTGATACAAAAAGGATAGGTTGGTATTAGAAAATGAACCTATCAAGAGTCATGAGAATCGTACCCCTCCCTTCCCTAATTCTTCTACCATATGGAATGATATATTTAATCATAGTTGTCCTTGGGTATGTGTAGGATCATGATGGGCCAAAAAGTGGCAATATTATGGGTATTTGTAGTGTATGTAGCTGACGATTTTTTTTTACCCAAAATTGATGAAACAAAAAGGGTTTTTAGAGGAGATTCTCAGCTTTCCACCAATATAAATTATGTTTTAATTTGAATTTAATAAATAATTATTATTCATTTTCTATTAGAATTACGACTAAAGTCTTGATCGATAGAGCTGATTGAAAAAAATCTATAACTTTCAAATGGTATCACATTCTATGCTTCACATACTATAGGATTAAAAAAAAAAATAAATTTCATGAAGTTTGACCAATTTAAGGTGGTTGGACATCGAGTTTTATATTTCTTAAAGTTGTAATAAAAAGTCATAATTAATTATTTACATAGAAAAATTATAAAAAATATGCATCACATCAGGACGGGTCCAATTGTGCATGTTTTGCACCGCGATGAGCCGAGGGACCCTTTTGCTCCTGAAGCGGGATGCTTTGCTCCTGTCTTGTTTTGCGTGCCCCATATCCAAGCCCAAATTGGTCATGTGCCATCAAACGATCAAATTCCCCTACCCAAATTCACCTGCTTGGGGTATTCAAATCTGCGGAGAAATAAAGTCCCCTCCCCTTTCTGCCTTTTGTCTTGCTTTGGCTGTTTTGGAAACATCTGTGGACCCTTGTCATCCCGTTTCCACATTTTTGACTTTGGGCAATCTTTTTGGATCGGGATGTGTGTTTGAAGTCGTAAATGTTGCCAAGGTTTACGTCAATGTTTCGTTAAGTTTTGATGGTTTGAACTTTCCTCAGATTCCCTTCCTCTTTGGTTGTTTGGAAGCGTCTGTGGACCCGTCGCTTCCGTTTCCACATTTTGACTTTGGGGGCAACCTTTTTGGATGCAGGATGTGTTTGAAGTGCATAAATGAGCTGAGGTTTAGATCAACGTTTAGTTAAGTTTTGATGGTTTGAACTTTCTAGGAATTCCCTTCCTCCTTGGCTATTTGGAAACATCTGTGGACCCGTCACTCCCATTTTCACATTTTTGACTTTGGGGTCACCCTTTTTTGGATCTGGAATGTGTTTGAAGTTCGTAAATGAACTTCCAAATTTTTGTCAACATTTCGTTAAGTTTTGATGGTTTCAGAACTTTCCCTCTGGAACTCCCTTCCTCCTTGACTGTTTGGAAACATCTGTGGACCCTCGTAGCTCCCATTTCCACATTTTTGACTTTGGGAGCAACATTTTTTGGATCTTGGATGTATTTGAAGTGTGTAAATGAACTGCCAAGGTTTTGTCAAAATTTGGTTAAGTTTCAGTGGTTTCAGAGCTTCGTCCCCATTTTGTTGTTTTGGAACATCTGTCGGCCTCCGACGACCCGGCCTCTTGAGCCCGGCCCCTCCGTCGCCGTTTTCGAGACTCCATCCCTCTTTGGCCATTTGGAACATTCGGCGACCACCTCCCTTCCGGCCTCTAGAGCCCAGATCCTCCATGGCTATTTCCAGAAGTCCATCCCCCTTTGGCCATTTGGAACATCCAGTGGCCATCTCCTTCATGGCCTCCGGAACCCGGGCCCTCTGTGGCCGTTTCTGAGAGTTCGTCCCTGCTTGGTTATTTTGAACATCTGGGACCCGGTTGTTTTGAATATATGGGAGTCTGCCTCCTTCCTAACTGTTTTGAACATCTAGGAGCATGCCTCCTTCTCGGCTGTTTTAAACATTCGGGAGCCTGCCTCCTTCCCGGCTATTTTGAACATCCAGGAGCCTCCCTTCTTCCTGGCTGTTTTTAACATCCAAGAGCTTGCCTCCTTCCTAGTTTTTTTAAAAATCCGAGAGCCTATCTCTTTCCTGGCTATTTTGAACATCCGAGAGCCTACCTCCTTCCTGGTTGTTTTTTAACATTCGGGAGCCTGCCTCCTTCCCAGTTGTTTTGAACATCCAGAAGCCTCCCTCCTTCCTGGCTATTTTGAACATCCGGGAGCCCGCCTCCTTCCCGGCTGTTTTGGATTCCGTCCGCTGTCTACCTTCTATCTTTCTTCTGCTATCTTTTCGCCCTTTGGTGCTCGCACCATTGAGGCATGCATTAATGTTTATGGCCCAAATGAGCTCCAAATATGAATATCAAGATATTTTGATGATGCATGGATAGATCTAACAGGGAATTTGTAGGTTTGACTAAAATTTTCCTTAACTCATGTATAAATGCACTTACAACACTTCATGTTTGTAGGAGTTAAGAAGCCTTTCATAGGTCTATTGAAGAGGCCCATTGAGGGAGTTGTCCTACCTTTTTCTATATGATGATGATTTCTAAGGGGCTTTCTACCCAAATCAGGGGCCACCAATCTATTGATGCAAGTCATCGACCGACTTGTTTGATCTAATCAAAAATTTTGCAAGTCCACCAGATGGAGGGCAGCCTTCAAACAGTCTTTACTATAGTAAAAAGAGAAATCAGCTCCAAGACAAATTTGGTACAGTAACTGGCACTAGATGACAAAACAAAGAAAAGACAAGGAATGTATTTTAAATTGTTGGATATTGGGGGTAGGTGAAGCCCTAACTTGTAATGAATCTAAGCCACTCAATACAAATTGATCCTAGCCATTCATTTGGGCTTTAAAAAACTATAAATAGGGGCTTTCCCCTCATTTGTAAGGGTTGGAGAGCTATTGTAAAAAATATTTTGCAGTAATAGAAGATAGCATTGCATGAGTTTATGAATGTTCTCTTTGATTTTTCTCATCTTGCATGCATGGTTCTACTTCCATGTTAGTTTTAGTATTAGTTTCTTGAATGGCTGTCATGATGGTGTTGTTGTTATAATATTTAATGAGCTTCCAGCCCATACTTTTAGCACTTGGTAATAACAAGTTGTTGTGCAAAGTTAGCCTAGGCTTCTTTATTCCATTGTTGCAACTTAGTTTGATTGCATGTTCATGATGTGCATGTGCAATTTGAAAATCAATAGACCTTAGGAGATTGCACTGGTTTTGTGTAGCTGTAGGTTTCTCTTGGTCAAGCAAAAACTCAGTTTAGGAAGCCTGTCTACTTTAGCAGCCACCATTGTTACTATTCATTCATAGCTTAGGATTAGAATAGCTTTCTTAACCCTTCTCATTTTGTTGTTTCTTTTAATCCTTCGCTAGAGTAGGATCCAAAGCATCACCATGAAGCCAAATCAAATGAACTTGATGAGTTTCAGCTTGTTGTTTTGAGTGGACAGCCACTGTTCATTCACTTCCAGCACTTTGAAACTGCATTTGCAAACCCAACTTCCCATGCTTTGTAACTCATCTGTAAGACCGCCTTGTGATTTGAGTAAATCACATCAAACAACTGAGATATTTCAAGTACTATCAAGACCTGACATTAGAGACCTTGGGATAGTGTTCTACAATCTGATTGTGGAAGATTGTCTTTTAAGAGAGGTAGTGCACCTACGCACTGCCTATGTTGAGAAGTGCATAAAAAACACATCAACAGAACTGGCGCTACAAGGAGGGCATGACATGTTGAGGCTACAAAGCTAAAAGTTGGAAATCGAAAGAGCACTTTCAAAGAAAAAATCTGACATAGGGAGATCTCTTTCAATGATAAAAATTAGAAAATTTTGAAGGCAAGTAGAAGCTGAGTCAAAATAGAGCAGCATGCACAAATAGACATCACTCAACTACATGCAGATTTGAATAAGAGACTGAAGAAGCCATTGCAGCAGTTTGCATTGGTGGATAGATGTCGGGTCCGTTGCACTCGCAGGCACAACGAGTTGGGGTGTATGACTTTTTTGAACAGAATTGAAAAGGTCTTGCAAGGAGAAATCCCCTTCTAGGAAATCTATCTGCCCTTGGCCCCCAAAGACCCATAGGAAGAATTGCAAACCATGGCAGCCAATGCATTTAAGGAGCTTATCCAGGAACATTTGAGTAGCAAGGATGGACCAAGATTGGAGGAAGTACTAATGGCAAGTTGGTGTAGATTTCACAATGCACCACATTCATAATTTATGTGTCCATCATGTGACAACATCATTTCTCAAGCCAAGGGTTGTTTGGACAAGTTGGAGCAGCCAACTCTCAATGAGTAGAAGTTATCCAATGAGGCAGAAGAGTTGTCAACATCCAAAGGACAGCAAAATAAAGATAAACCAAGAAATTTGACATAAGTTGGTGTTGGGACAGCAGACATAGAAAATGAAAACCAAGAGGGAGGAGTTGAAAGTCTTGGGACATCAAGGTGCATTGATGAAAATCTGATTGTAACCAGTTTAGTAGGTTTTCCCTCCATTGAAGAAGAGTAGTCCTCCACTCAAGAAGAGGAATGAACAGCAATTGAAGATGAATTAATAGAATTTGCAGCAACATATGCTAGGACGGCCAACACAAATGCTAAAAATCAAGAAGAGGAGGTTGAAAGCCTTGGGGCAGCAGAAGGAGATGATCAAAGCATAAGCAAAATCAGGCCGGAAGACCTCTCCTTCATAAATGACAGTGATTGAGAATCTGAAAATATAGATTTGGGGGAGTGGGAACAACCACTCGCCATGTCTATCTACCATCAAGCTTCTTTTTTGAATGATGATAAGGACCTAGTAGCAGAAAGATATGACCAACTCGTCTCCAGATTAGCAAAGGATTGGTCAGATCTAAAATACCAAGTGGATTTGTAGGTGCTACTATTACCAAATTGGTCCAGACTTCATGATTCATCACATTCGGAGTTCACATGTGAACTAGGCCAAGAAGCCATCAAACAAGTCAAAGAACAAGCAAGGCAGCCAAGTTCCCAACCTCCTCTACTTGCTGCGCAAATCGAAGTAGAAGACCAAGAGCCTAAGTCAAGTGATGGCTCAGTTGAAGGTGGACCTCAAGAGGATGTTGGGGCATCAATAGAAGGACATCAATACAATCTCAGACTTCCGAGCAATGAAGTAGATCAAGCGGGAATGCTATCCACCAGTCACCAAGAAGTTTTTTCTCTTGAAGAGCAGTGGTGTACCATGGACAATGGGATTTTTGGCGAGTCTTCAGAGGGAAATTGTGTAGTAGACTTTGGACCCCTTGATGAGGTTCCATCAATTGATGACTTCTTTCCATTAGAAGCTGCACTACGGAGGTATGCTCATGCTGAGGAAGAGCACATTCCAGAAAATGGTAGTGATGAATACATACTCCTTGAGCCCCCGAATGGTGATGCACTAGAGTTTCCAGATTGGGAGAGGAGCTCCTTCTCTATTTACAGCAATAGTGAGCATGAGGAAATGAGTGAACGTCGTGATGAGATGCATGAACATCAAAAAGAAGAAGACAAAGGTGGAGGTGCTAAGATAGTTGCTAACAGAGATGAAGCACTCGACCGACTACAAGATGCAACTTGGAGTCCTTCCGCCATGATCGTTGTTGATCCTCCTTCATATTTAGATGGCTCCAATATGATAGATTTGCATATGTCATTGTCCCATGACACTGAACATCGTGAAAATAAGGCTGACACCTGGGAAAGGAGGTGGGATAGCATGCTGCCCCTTGAAGACAGCAATCAAGAAGAGGTTTGGGCAACAGAAACCCAGGCAGATGAGGTGTACTTCCTCGAGGAACAACCAGTGGATGTTGTGGATCCCATTGGTAGATTAAAATAGTTGTTTTATGCCCCATCCTCCCAGCCTTATGAAAGCTTAACGTCTGAAGTGTTGCACCCTCCACCGTGCCCACCCGAGGCTACCAATGCAACAATCAATGATGTTATGCTTCCTCTCGACTGTCCAATGCTGCCACCTCCGTGTGATGACATTCAGGTTTTATCCTTCCTTGCCCCTATCATTTCTCATAACTGCACTTATTATTTTGATTATGGGAATAAGGGAAAACGAACATGTTTATGGATTAACCATGGGTTCAATGAGCCTCCTCAATTGCTTATTTTTCATGATGACGTGATTGAACTTGAGTGCTGCAACATTCAATTTATTTTTTCAGAATATAAAGATAAATTTGCATGGTTAAGAATGACAACAATCGCCTATTTTCTTGTGCATGCACTGTGAAATCTAACGAGTGTTAATGTCAACTCGCCTTGCCTGAACATAATGCTTTGTAAATATCTTTGTACATAGTCATTTTTGAGTAGTATAGGTTTCCTGTAAATACTCCGCTTTCCTGCTTTCCTTAGGTTAGTTGGTGTGTGTAGGTTGCTCGCTTTGTAGGTTGTTTTCCTTTTGTTTGCTTTCACTTTGTTGCTACTTTGCTCAGGTTCCCTTTACTTTTAGCTGGGCACATCTGTGAGCACAACAACCATACTTATTTCCTGGGGTTGTTCTACATATTTCTTTGTCAAACTCTAATCAAGCCTTTAGAGTGGATGGTGAAGGTCTTCTATTAGTGTCAAGCGATCTGGGTATTTAATTCGAAGAGGATAAGTTGTTGGTTTAGTCTAACTTTGACGTATTCTAAAATCTTATAGCTCTTACACATCTTAAGAATTCAACGGTCACTATAGGGCCTTTTGTGAAGTCTAGTTAAATGAAAAATCTAAAATTCTGCTCCAGTGCCACTATGATTCTCAGCCTTGAGCGCGAGCTTCAATACTTGCGGGTTGAAATAAAAGAGTTGAAAAGAGAAAAGAAAGAAATAAAAAAAATATTGAAAATTAAAAGAAAAGAAAATTCAAATTTTCAGGGGTATCCAAGCAACTCTACCGGGGCTATGGACGCCCGGTCAGTAGTAGAGCAATGTTCGGGAGAATCATAGTAATAACCTCGTCAGGGCTATGGACGCCTGACTGGCAGCGAAGCAATGTCCTAGATGCTTTTGGCATTAGAATAAAATATGTAGCTTGACTGAATAGAGCTTGGGTTCCTGTAGCAACTGAAGGATGGGAATTAATTCAATTGCACACATTTGGATTTTCAACATACTAAAGGTTGGGTTGGCTAGTAGTTTTGATCCTTTGGATTGGGCGTCTGGTTTGTTTGCCCTAGTGAGAAGGTCGGAACCAGAGATTCTGGGTTCATGATTTCAGTTTGTCATCAAAATTCTCTAGATCATTTCCCCAGCGAGTCGCCATTTGTTGTGCATGTTTTGCACACACACCCCGCCGTAGGTAGGGACCCCCTTTTTTTGCTCCCGACAGGTTGCTTTGCTCCTATCTTGTTTTGCGTGCCCCATATCCAAGCCCAAATTGGTCATGTGCCATCAAACAATCAAATTCCCCTACCCAAATTCACCTACTTGGGGTATTCAAATCTACAGAGAAATAAAGTCCCCCATCCCCTTTCTGCCTTTTGTCTTGCTTTGGCTATTTCGGAAACATCCGCAGACCCCTACCGCTCCCGTTTCCACATTTTTTACTTTGGGAGGAATCTTTTTTGGATCCGGGATGTGTTTGAAATGCGTAAATGAACTACCAAGGTTTCGTCAATGTTCCGTTAAGTTTCAATGGTTTCAGAACTTTCCCTCCGGAATTCCCTTCGTCCTTGGCTGTTTGGAAACATCTGTAGACCCTTTTCGCTCATGTTTCCACATTTTTGACTTCGGGTGCAACTTTTTTTGGATCTGGGATGTGTTTGAAGTGCATAAATGAATTGCCAAGGTTTCATCAATGTTATGTTAAGTTTCGATGGTTTCAGAACTTTCCCTCCGAAATTCCCTTCCTCCTTGGCTGTTTGGAAACATCCGTGGACCCCCGTTGCTCCCGTTTCCACATTTTTGACTTTGGGGTCACCCTTTTTTGGATCTAGGATGTGTTTGAAGTGTGTAAATAAACTACCAAAGTTTTATCAATGATCCATTAAGTTTCAATGGTTTCAGAACTTTCCCTCCAGAATTCCCTTCCTCCTTGACTATTTGGAAACATCCGTGGACCCCTGTCACTCCCATTTCCACATTTTTTACTTTGGGAGCAACCTTTTTTGGATCTGGCATGTGTTTGAAGTGCGTAAGTGAATTGCCAAGGTTTCATCAAAGTTTGGTTAAGTTTCGGTGGTTTCGTAGCTTCGTCCCCCTTTTGCTATTTTGGAACATCCGTTGGCCCCCGGTGATCCG
>VDFB02105785.1:83061284-83128300 GCA_007258455.2 Sequoia sempervirens | reverse complement strand
GATTGGGGAATGCTTTCCAACTGAGCTCCCTTGACAAATATCATCATGTACATGATCTAATCCTACGAAACAAGGTCTGCATTAGTCCTCAGAAGCAAATAAAACATATTATAATAAAATCCACTATTGCTTGTGATTATTTCATTGAATTTCTAGCAAGAAGAAAACTAGCTTAAGCTAAGACAACCAAAATTTGACAAAACCGGAAGGAAAAATCAGGAAGAAAATAGAACTCTGAAGAGTAAAACAAATAACCAAAGGTAACAAAAGAAAGAGAAAAGGGGGACCCATTTTGTTCTAGAATAAAATGGGGTGGTTATGTAGGGAATAACAGTAATGTAGAAGAAGGAAAAAGTAGTGAAGAAGAAGAAAAATATAATCTAGAGGAAGAGAAAAATAAAGATGGAGAAGATGGAAATGATGAAGAGGATAATGAGGATAAAGACAAAGATGAAAATAAAAAGGAAGAAAAGAAACAAGAAGAAGAGAGAAGATGGAAGAAGAAAAGAAGGAGGAAGAAGAGAAGGAAAAGGGAGAGGAAGAAAATAAAAATGAAGAAAGTGAAGAGAAGATTATAAAATATCTTAAGAATCTTGAAGAATCATCCTCTAGTAATGATGTTCTTAAAGGCTTGTTATCCAAGAAAATCATATTTCAGTCGATAATTCCCTAGGAGCTTCTACAACTTCCTATGATTGATTTGTTTGTGGATTTGGAGAAGATGTATTTGGTGCATAAAGTGGTGTTAGGTGATGCTATGCAAGTATCTGGAAGGAAGGAAATTCTTCAAGAACATCAGAAAGGAACAAAACTTATAGAAGATGCTCTTAAGGAATTGCAGAAAGTCCTACCCGGTCCATCCATTGATACATATCTCACTCCTATTGAAAATTTGAGATTGTTGTTTGAATTTTTCAAGGAGTATACCTTTGGGATTAGTGAAAAGATAAAACAAGAGGTTGAGGAGAAACTGGTAGAGAAAAGGTTATTGTAATTACATGACAAGTGTGATCTTGCACACTGAAGTGTTGAAAAGAATCTGGAAGCCATGAAGGTTTGTGAGTCATAAGCAAATGTTGTCCTTGCTTAATGCTTGAAGTGGTTGGATGCCACTTAGAATATTCAGGTTGACTCCATTAAGTCTCAGTTGTCTGTTGTCTCTAGTACTTACAACCTATCCAAAGATCGAGAAAGATCAACCTAGAATGCCATCACTATGGATAAAGAAAAATTTGTTGTCTTGCAGAAGCAAAAGGAAGAAATTATCAAAAAATTTGATCAGTTTTGTGACATTGTAAGATTGGAATACACTCCGGTTGGAAAGGCTATCGCTTGCACAAAACAACTTGAGAAAATAAAATTTACTCCTAATAATTTAGATGGTGCAGAAGAAACTCTAGTAGAGTTGGAATCTCTAAATAGGATGCTGATTGTTGCAAAGGATAGTTGGGAGAATGGAAAATCAGTATGGGAAAGTATTCTGAAGGAGCTTCAAGGCTCGCCATCCTCTGGTTGATACATGTTTCTTTGTTTTCTTTGTTTTAAATTTTTTCAATTGTTATTTGGGAAACCCTTTATCCTTGATGTCAAAGGGGGAAAGGTTTGAATAATGGTGAAATATTGGTGTTAGGGGGAGAAGTATTGTAAATAAGGAGTTTTGTAAATATTACTTTTGGCACATGTTACCATCAATGACAAAGGGGGATATTGTTGGAAAAATTAAGAAGAACATCTCATTTTGTTATCTTGTGTTGTCACTGATGTCACCATGATATATGAGTTGCAATTGCATGATCAAGTTTGCAGTTGTTCTAGTATTTTGGTTTGGTATCTGAACCGGTATTTTGCTTACATCCTCTCGTATTTCAATTCACATTTGTTTGTTGGTGATTATTGTTGCTAGTAGTTTGGGAAATGGTTTGTAGACATCAAGAGCATGTACATTCAATATCTCACATATACAGATGCTCATATGGTATATCAACATTACAACTGGTATTTTCAATTGTGCTATTAGGTCTATTTGTGGCCAACGTCTTGGATGTATTGTGTAATGTTGAATTAATTTTTGTTATGTGGATATATGTGTGACCTATCTTAGGTCAATTATGACTTGATGTAGCATGTTGGATGTGTGAATTACCTTTTTTAGAAGATTTTGTGAAAGCTTGAGGCTGACAGTTGGTATTTTTGGTGAATGACAAGTGCATCTAATTAGGTCGACCTAATTTATGCTTGCAAAGAGACTAGATAAATATATTGGATAGTTTTTCAATATTAATGCATGTATATTTATGTTGTGAATGTGAAAGTGAAGAAGAGTGAATATGATGAACAAGTTCAAGTCAATTTACTAAGCTTTATTGGATCTAAATCTACATTCACTAGGTGTACTCTATTAGTTCATCTTTCTGGTTGTAAGCCATTTTTTCATTGTAATTTTGTAGGTAGTGAACCTTTGTATTTGGACAGTGAGTTCTAGCAGTGAGCCACCCTTTTGTAATATCTTATAACCCGCTATACTATATTGTGAGCTAACACTCACTATGGTTTTTCCTATTTTGGGTTTTCCACGTAAAAAAATTTGGTGTTATGTGTTCTTTGATTTCATGTTATATTAATGATTTCACTTATCTTTTCTATTTTATGCATTGGAATAATGGGATTCTATTTTATTATAAAATTTAAGAAGATACTGATTGACCCCCCCTCTCAATATCTTGGACATTTAACAACCCCTTCATTTTGCATTGATTTTTGGGTTCAAGAGTGATGACTAAGAGCAAGTTTTGGAGGAAAAAACGTTTGCAAAGGCTTGAAAATATAGTAAATGGTATGTGCAAGTGTATTTCAAGGTGTTAGAAGCATTGGCACATTGGCAGGGTATGTGGAAGGCTTACTTTCATGAAACCATCCTTATATGAAGCATTAGTAAGCTTAAAATAAGGGTTTGCTAATTGTGGCTTATGGAAAGATCTAAGTGGCAAAATTTTTGTTGATTTTGTAGTTTCATAACCTAATTGAAGAATTTTTTGGGTCAAGAGTGGTTTTGGAGTTTCTTGAAAGACACTTGCTTTGAATTATTGGCCTAATTGAAGCATTTTTCTAGCGAATAGTCAATTATTCTGGTGAATTTTTCAAAACAATATAATCTAATATTTTGATATGTTATAGTAGATCAAAATAGGTTTTAGAATATATCTTTGTTTTGTTAAGATTCAATGTGGATTGGTTGGTATACCCACTTTTGTCATGTTGCTATACTACTAGGGTTTTGGGTTTATGACTACAAGAATTAAGAGTTTGGTGGATCAGTGTTATGTGAGTGGGTTATTGCTTTATTTCAATAAAAATCATGATGAGTGAAGTGTCTTGGAAGTCTGGTGATAATTTGGAAGTAATAATGCATGGTTTTTTGTCATCTTTCCTTGTGGAGTAAGTTGCATTTAAGAGTGAATTGGTGCATGTTGAAAGAATGTATTGTCTTAGAAGTTTCTAATCATGATTTTGCTTGATCTCAATCTATATGAGGATGTTCAAGGTTTGGTAGGTGATTTGGTACCTAATTTGGTGAATTAATGTTTGGTAGCCTTGTGGAAGGCACGTAAATTTGATGGATTTTTTTGAAATGAATAGTGAGTTTTTGGTGATTTCCTAAAATGATCTTCTCAAGTTGTTTGTAGGGTCAGAAGTACCCTTCGTGGTTTGTGGATTTTGGTAGATGCTTTGTATCAAAGGTTCTAATCCCACAGGACCTTTGAGTAAGGACTTACTGACCAACTCCCACCCTCAACCATTAAAAAATCTAAGGGTCAACTGCTTCCCCAAGGTCTGCAGGTAGCTGAGGGTTTGTTTGATAAAAAAATACTCTATTAGGGATGCCTGACTACCTTGTACTAGTTGGGAATTGTTCTATGGTTTTTTTAGGAATAGAAACATGGTTATTCCAATTGGTAACCTCTGGAATTGTGACTTAGGAAATTTGATTGTACCCAATGTCTACTTGGATGTTGATTTTCTTAAATCAGTAGTTTCCAATTATGATCCAGTCGCAAGGAATATAAGGACATATGATGGGAAGGAAATGGTTAAAATTACTAGGGAAGAAATTGCTCATGTTTTCAAAATCACTAGGTGGAGTGATGAAATGCCTAAAATTGATTAGGAAATTCTTAGGAAGAAATGTGAAAAGACTCAAATTGCATTCAGATTCCATTTATTACCAAGGTATTTGGTAGAGATTGGAAGTCAAAAAATTACATTGGGAAAAGTTCATAAGGAACCATTTCCTATGAATTATTTTGTTTCATATTTCCAAAGGACCTTTTACTCCATTTTCCAAATAATTGGTTATGATCCTGTCAGTAGAATGCCCATGCTGGGGTTGTATATGCCAACCCACATTCAACATCCTCAATATTGCACATTATATGACTGTTTAGGGTTTTTGGTAGAAATAATTCATGAAGGTTTGGTAAGATTGAAGAAAGGTGCAGAGCTGGTACTCACTGCTGACACAAATGTTTTTTTTCAAAAGTGCATCTTACTTTGGGTAGAGTATGACTTTGGATAGGAAGAAGGGTGACTTGGATTTGTCTATACGATGTTATAATATTGTCCTAGACAAGAATGACAGGACATATAACTTTGTGGTGTTTGAGAACTTGTTCTCTTCTGAATTAAAGAGAGCCTTGGTTGTAAATATAACTCAGATTCCCATAGCCCTACATGACTTCATGAGACCTAAGGAAAGAAGGCCTGAGCTGGGAGTTGATCATAATTGGGGAGATTTTATCTTGTATCCCAATCACACTATTTTAAGAGTGCATTATTCCACTGTTGCACCTCACTTGCTGCCAAGATATGTGCCAAAGAGAATTGGTTTCCTTGAAGTAATATGGAAATTGGGAAGTGTTGAAAATGAGCATTTGTTGAATCAAGGAAAATGAATATTTTTTCCTTCTTACACATGTTTCTCTGATTTTATGATGACAAAGGGAGGTTGGAATAAGATACTTGATGTACTCAAGGCCTACCACATGCAAATATCAGTATAAAGGATCAGGTATGATCTCAAAGGTTTCATGGCTTGGTTAAAGGAAAGGAAAAAGAGTTACAAACTTTTACACATTTTTCAATCCTCGGAAGATGTGATAAGAAAGGTGTTTGACCTTTTGGAACAAGAAAAAGAAAAGAAAGACGGATTTCTTTATATAAGATGTACATAGAAAGATAAAGGAGGAGAATCTTGATCTTAATGTTCTCCCAGAGATTGAAAATGTAATGCAAAATGTGGAACATGTATCACAAAATTTTGAGACAATAATGGACCACCTTGAAACTAAAGGGGTGATATTTAAGGATAATGGGAAGGAACCCATTGAAGAAGAACATGGTAGAGGATAATTTCCTACTATGGAAGAAAATTATACACCTCAATCCCCTGAAGAATCAAAAGTAAAGTTCTTTGTAAGGAGAAAGAGTAAGAAAAAGAAAAATGATGCAATTCTTGCTCCCTCCAAGAAAGAGGAGAAAAATACTTCTTCTCTTGTACCACAAGTAACTCCACCATCTCCTCCAAGGCCAACAGAGCTCGAGCACAAGGAATCTTGACATTACTGAGCCTACACCTAATTATAGTGGAGGCTTAATAATAAAGAGGGTGTCAGAAACATCAGCTCTAGAGGCATCAAATATGTCAGTACATGTTGCATGATTTGCAAGGGCCACTATAGAGTCAATAACTATAGAAAAGGAGAAGCTCAAGACAAACAACAATAATTTGTTAGTTGATTGTGGAAAGCTTCAACAACAAAATGTGTAGTTACAAACAAAAATAGCATTATTGGAAGAGAAGTTGTGAAGTTGGCAGCCAAAAAAGCATAAGTAGATTGATGTTGATTCTCCTACCACTTCATAAGAAGTTTCACCCCCTGAATTTACCCTAAAGTAAGTTCCTCATGGGAAATTATGCCATACAACATGGGAAGTATTCCTAATTCAATAATAGAGCATAGTGCATCAAAAACGCCACAGGCTGAGGAAGATATCAACAAGGAGGAGTTTCTCAAGAAGCTAAATGAATTTAAAGAGAAAAGTGATAATCATGATAAGAAGGGTTTTAATATAAATATGGAGATTATCACTACAATTAATTGGATTATTTGAACAGAAGAGTGAATAACAGATTGAATAACCTTCATTATAGCTATTCATCCATGGTGGTTGCTATAAATAATTTCAACATTGATAGGGAAAGAGCTATTCCACTTATGGAAACATGGATCCCTAGGATGAAGGAAAATAGGTTGATGTCCATTGGAGATAAGAAAGATACCAAGCCTCCTAAAAATTTTAAGCCCACTGTTACTCTAGTAGGTAAAATTGAGGCGTACAGGGGAAATATTGAACCTTTGGAGATCAAAGTAAGGGAACTAATGAAATCATTTCATGAATCACATCATGGTTCCATCCATTCTGAGGGATTATGGTAGCATAAAAATGTTGTAGGAATGGAAAGGTGAAACTAATCAAACTATTCAGATTAGGCAGTTTCAATTTGTCAAAGATATGATATGGGCACATTGAAGAGAAATATGGATATGTTTTCTCATGCAGAGATTGTCTTATTGGAGTTTGACAAGGAGGCCAACCAAATTGTTACCAAGTATGCACCTTATAGAGAAAATGCTAATGAGGTCATGAATTTCAACTAGCCTACTAAAGAGGAATTCTTGGCATGGAGAGGTAGATACTTGGAGGGGGTGGTGGATTAATAAGAAATGGCGAGGTGGTGATTTGAAAATTTGGCTTTTGAAGTATACAATCATGATGAGTAGTAGATGGGTAAAAATGCACTACATAGCCTGAATTTAGTACAGATTAGGATTTTTCTAAAGTATAGAAAATGTAGTGCATTTTCTTCAAATTGAATCGGTGATTGGTTTGCAAACGTGGAAATATTCCTTGTCCTTTCATTTCTCCTTCTTTCATGCTTTCTTTCACTTTCATTTTGTGTACCTGGGCACAATTTTTGAGGAAACTATTTGAAGATTCCTTTTGGAAGGTGGGACTAGATCTCCAATGATGAATGAAGACTATTCTTATTTCACACATGTTTCCCACCACTGGGGAACTCATTGTAATTGAAAATGGAATACATGATACAGTGGTCCAATAAGGTATTGACATGTGTACTTTCTAGCCTGAGGCTCATTTTGATTCTTCATTTCTATAAGAAGGAATGTAGGGCTAGAAAGTAGGGGTTCATTGAATTATAATTGACACAGTGAATTGTTAGTAAAGAGTTAAGAATAGTTTGAGTTTTGTCTTAAGTTCTAAGGCTGTAGTTACTTATGTAATTTTTATAACAGGATAGCAAATATAATATAAAATGATGCAAGTTTCATGGCTATTTTCTCTCCTTTTTAATTGTTCTATGAGTTATGAATGAATATAATCAATTATCATGTTGTTCATCTCCATTGATTTCTAGTGGATGTGTAATTTCATTCTTGCTTATTAATTCAATGAATTAGTGTAAGTGCTTGAATGAGATTGTTGACTCGTATGAATTATGTGCTAGGATATTTTCAAGAAGTAATGGTCTAGAATGTTGTGATATAATGTTGTAATGCAGTGTTTCTTGAGCTATATGTTGCTATTGTTGAAGTTTTATCAGGTTGCATAGGTTAAGATTGACTCCGTGTTTAGGATATTGTACTAGTTTTAGTAAATCACTCACAATTTAATTCCTAGGCTAGTTAATCAACTAGTCACTCTTTATTTACAAATCTTTCAGATTGGTTACCATTGTATTAATCTATGATGAATTTCACTTTTCTCATGCTCCTAGTATAAGGTATTATTTAAGCTGCCCACTCTTTTGTTACACTATATGTTATGAAATAACTTGCACAATAGAAGAATATGATATGAAATATGCTGCAAATACTTGATAATAACTGAGAATAACAAGCCACTTCGAGGGGGAAAACCTCCAAATATCTCTAATGAGAACACACTTCACAACTTCATGATGAAATAAGACTCACAACCTCCTATATATACCTATTTATGCCAAGGATATCACCTAGGCCGACTTAGACACACCTATATAAGACTTAGGCCGACCTAAACAACTAAATAACAATATACTAATGATAATATGACTTAATAGAGAGTTAAGATAGCCACAAGCCGACTATTCATAACCTGATGTACAATAATATTAAGGGTGTGGCATGCCCCCCTTCTTCAAAGAAGCATTGTCCTCAATGCTAATCCAAGTTTGAAACTTTTGAATGAACTCCTCGTCCTCCCATATGGCATCTTCAACTGGTAAATTCTTCCATTGGATGAGATACTTAGTGAGAGTTCTATTCCTCGGCTTCTTTGTGCCTATTTGACGAATGCACTATGGTTCCAAAATGATTATTCCTTCTTCATCAAGCTCTAGTAGTGTTGTTTGAGTTCGAATATGCCCAGTACCTTCTTCAAATAGGAAACATATGGCGGATGTATCTTGCCCTTTGTTGGTGGCAACTCAAACATGAGCAACCTTCTTGATCTTCTGCATGATTTGGTATGGACCATAATACTTTGGAGACAACTTATTATTCTTTCTTTGCTGCTTTAGTGAGATTTTCTTATAAGGTTGCAATCACAAGAAGATCCAATCCCCAACTTCAAAACTTATTTCACTATGATGTTGGTCTGCCTATTGTTTCATTTGATTTTGTGCCATGGCTAAATTCTCCTTGAGTCTTGAAAGTACTTTTTGTTGATGAAGAAAGTGGTCTTTTACTACTTGAACTCTTGGGAACACCTTAATTGATGATGTGATGGAAGGAGGATGATATCCATAAAGTTCCAAAATGGAGACATTTTTGATGAGCTATGAAAAGAAGTGTTATACCACCATTCCGCAAGTGGTAGCCAATATACCCACTGAGACTGTTTCTCTGAAGTGAAGCAATGTAGATATCCTTCCAAACACTTATTAACAACCTCTATTTTCCCATCTGATTGAGGGTGGTATGAAGAGCTAAGAGCCAATTGAGTACCCAAACATGAGAATAAATCTTTCCAAAAGTGACTAGTGAAGATAGGATCACGATCACTAACAATAAATTTAGGTGTACCATGTAGCTTTTGGATATTCTCCAAAAAATATTTAGCCACTGCACTTGCTATAAAAGGATGTGCTAATGCAATGAAATGTGCATATTTAGTGAGCCCATCAACTACCACACCATGATGACATTATGACCTTAGGATTTGGGAAGCCCCATGATGAAGTCTCATGGATACCTCTTCCCAACGCCGCTAGGAATAGATAAGGGTTTCTTTGTTATGAAATAATCCTTGCACAATGAAGAATATGATATGAAATATGCTGAAAATACTTGATAATAATTGAGAATAACAAGCCACTTCAAGGGGGAAAACCTCCAAATATCTCTAATGATAACACACTTCACAACTTGATGATGAAATAAGACTCACAACCTCCTATATATACCTATTTATGCCAAGGATATCACCTAAGCCGACTTAGAAACACCTATATAAGACTTAGGCTGGCCTAAACAACTAAATAACAATATACTAATGATAATATGACTTAATAGAGAGTTAAGATAGCCACAAGCCAACTATTCATAACCTGATGTACCATAATATTAAGGGCGTAGCACTATATTGTTGAGTAGATATATGAGAGTTATCTATTGTTTACAATGTGACTAAATATAAATCATGTGAGTTCTTAAATATACATTGTGGGATTACCCTCCTAGGTTTCATAGAGCCCAAAGTGTAGGAGTAAAAGTTTTATAGATTTTACTCATTCATTGGCCAATCCCTTTTGATTACTAATTACTAGAAATGGAAAATTCCATAGGAAATTATAAAGACTAGCTTGGTTCTTAAAAATAACCAACAGATTGGTGACTCTTCTAGGAACTCGTTGATTTCAAAATCTCTATTTCAAACTCTCTAGTTTAGATCTAGTATAGTCAGAGTTGAGTATTATATTATTCTTCATTGTTGAAGAATAATTGGTTCAAAATTGTAGCAAAAAATCCATGTCTACTCTTATGTGTCACATTTTGGTTAATTATGTCACTTTGTGTTGTATTATGTTTAGAGTCTTTTCTAAAATTACAAATATCAAGTCAAAGTGTAGTCACTTCCTATTTCCCAGCATTTTGGTTGGAAAATCTGAAGTTTCATATACCAGTGTAAAGATAAATTCTCAAAGAGAATGTGAGAAGAAGGATTTTGATACATTTGACACCATGAAGAAGACTAGGAGCTATATGAAAAAGCATCTGGAGCAGAGGTTGGAACTTGAGCTTGCAAAAGACAACAACCATTATGGGTGAAGAAAACTACCGAATCAGGTAAGTCTGTTGAATCCCTTGATGAAGCATCTCCTACTTTCTATAATGAAGTAGATAGCAGACATATCTAGGGAGAAGCACATGACATTGAAGAGCCTAACATAGATCAAGGGAGTTTTCCTATTGAGCAAGTATTTGAAATTGAATTTGATGTGTCAAGAGAGGAGGATAGGTGGGAGTTTTGGGGTAAGAATAAGAAGTTCTCAAAGCCTCCAAACCCTGGTGTTGGATTTATCTTCAATGGAAAAAAATTCAAACCAAGGGGAGAATCTCCAAATATAGAATTGCAGATTTCCCTTGAGGAAGACCCGTTAATCAAGCCTATTATACTCCTAACCCTAGTGAGGCTAGAAATATCTTGGAAAATGAAGAAGACATAGACAGAGACACACAGGCCTTAGAAGAGGAAGAACTTAGGCTTCAGGAAGAAGAAGAGAATAGATGGAAGGGGTTAAAGGGAAATGAAGAGAGGATTAGAGATAAGCAAATTGAGAGAGATGCCCGAAAACAAAAATAGAGAAGATGAGAGAAGATGCTACTAGGCAGAAAGCCTTCACTAAAAATGTCTCCAAGTTGGATGCCAAGGTTACCCCTAAAGTTCCTAAAGGAACAGTCTAGATGGGAACCTATGTGACTGATACCTATACCACTTTTGTTGCAACTACTAGAGCCTTAGATCCTACTAATACTAAGAAATCATCATTTAAAGATCGTGGGAAGAAGCACATTGATCATATAAAGAAGACTACCTTCAATACTTTCAATACCAATACCAACATAAGTACTAATATTTCATCTATTAAAACCCCCACTGATATGCTAAAATTGATCCCACTCCATCCACTGCACCCTCAAACCTTGAGATCTTGAAATTGCAGTTGGAAAATGATAAACTGCAAGATGAGTTGAATAAAGCTGAAATAGAATTTGCTAATGTAGAAATAGCTAGAAATATTTCCTTTCCTAAAATGTCCACACCAACTCTAGAGGCTTAAAGCTCTAGAGGCAAGGATAGTGAGTCACAAAAGAAGTCTGAAGGACATACTACCAGTGGAGGTGGTGGTGGAGATCAGGGTGGAGGAGGTGGAGGAAATAATAAAGACAAGGACTTATATTCTAAAAAATGATGAGGGGAACAAGAAGGGAGGTGATGGTGATGATGGAAGTGGGAAGGGTAAGGAAAAAAATCAATCTAATAACCAAAATGATGATGAGCATATAAATTCTCATAGAGATAGACATACTAGGAGGCCCCTCCAAGTTGATAGGTATCAGCAGTTATGTTTCACTAGGATACCTAATTATCCTAACCCATTTTCTAAAGACTTCAAACCTGCTTTAGTCAAATTCTCTGGAAATAATGCCTTGAGCGGTGAATATCACCTCAAAGAATTCACAAATGTTATGGATGACCTTGAGGTAGAAGAAAAGGATGTAATGATGATTTTTTTTATGTAGTCTCTCATTGAAGATGCTTGAGAGTGGCATAGAAGTTTTCCTACAGAAAGCATTGGCTCTTGGGAGGAATTCAAGAGGATGTTCTAAGATTAATATGGTGATACGACCAATTGAATTGTTTTATTGAATCAATTTAATAACAATGCTAAAGGTTCTAATGAGTTTTTGATTGATTTTAATACAAGGTTCCAAAAGGAAAGGAAAAGGTCGACTACTAATTTTACAATTGAATGATGCACGGTCCCGGTGGCTGTCATTACAATGAATTTGATGCGACTATGAGTTACCAATTGCTAAGAATCCCTCAAAAATTGAGGGAGGTCAAACGCGCTTGTAAGATGGAAGAAAATATTTATACTATCAATGAGCTTCCAAATTCTAAAGTTGGTGATATTAAAAATTCTCAAAACCCGCGATGCAAGAGTTTAAGCAAGGGGGTACCCTTGAGGATAAAATTTATAATTTCATGAAAACTATAAATGAAAAAATTGCAAGACAATAAAATGCTCCATCAAAAAATTATCAAACAAATGAAATACCTCCTTGATTGTAAGATCACCCATACAATACCAATTGGTATAATGGGAATCCTATTCCCAATAATTAGAGAAATGATCATAATAAGGTTCCCCCGGATCCTTTGTAGAATAATTCAAGAAATTTTGCTGATGACACTCCTTGGTGCATGTTTTTCCAGATACCTCATTCTCCTCATTTGTGTGTAGTGGCACAGATGGTTGAAGTTGAAGAAGGTTCACTTAAGGAATGTGATCAGTCAGATGAGGATCGAATTCGTATAAATATGATTATGGATGGTTCTAACTTAGCTGAAAGTGATTGCTCTTTTGATATGGAGTTTCATGAAATGGATATAGATGACCAAAGGAAAATTTCCTATACATATCACCAACAAGTTCTCTCAAATGGGGATACTGACATTAGTGTTGAAGTATATAATTTGGAAGCCATTAAAGATGATGTGTCCTTGAGAAGACATTTGAATGAGGATATTGCAAGATATACCATGGCTTTGGCCACTCAAGATAGAAGCTCATATCAACTAAGGAATAGAATAATCGATGGTGAACAAGGTAGTCTTGCTAGTTTTTTTCATCAAGGAGAAGAATGATAGAGGTAAAGAACAAAATTTTGATGGAAAAGCAGAAGCAGTTAGAGCTAAGGAAGTCAAGGAGATAAAATTTTGGCTAATAAAGTAGATAATCCAAAAGCTAATGGAGAATATAGGTCCCCTACTGCAAAGATGAAGACACATAAGAAAAATCCTAAAATTACAACAAAGGATTCCAAGCATAAGATTGAAACAAACAAGAATTAACATAAGGAGAGTGACATGGAACCAAGTATGCTTCTGATTGAATTATCTAAGTACACCCCTATTGATATGTTTCAACTACTTAGCCAAGTAAAAGTCTTTGTCCCCTTTTTGGAGATGATGAGAATAGATGAACACAAACAGAAGGCAGTAGCCCTTATCAATGGTGCTACTATAGCCTGTAATGATTTAGTGGTGCCCACTCTACCCAAAGTGAGTGAAAAAGATAAGAAAGATAAATAATTTGAGGGATTAATCACTAAAATCCCTCATATCTTTCTGGGAAATTCAGTAACTACTTGTCCTAGGAATATAGATCCATTTTTCCTCACATTGATTATTGAGGAAAATTTTATAAAAAAATATATTATTGACTTCAGAGCTTCCAAAAATATCATGCCAACTAAAATCATGGATGCATTGGGACTGAATGTTGACAACACTCATGGAAAGTGTTATGCTATGGATTGAAGAGAAGTCCATGTTATTGGTGTGATTAACAAACTTCCTTATAGATTAGTAGCATATCCAGAGGAGTTTAAGATTAGTGTGGTGGTAGTCGATATACCACCTAATTATGGAATACTACTACCTCGAAAATGGAGTGCATCCATGGGAGGTAGTATATAGTGTGACATTTCCTATGTCACCTTCCCTACTGATGGTGATGATGTTCAAGTGGTACAAGAGCCATAGGTGCCATATATGTTGGAACATGCTCCTAAAGTTGATACAATCCTTTTATATACACTGACATCAGTGATTTTAAGGTGGAAGAAGCACCAAGAGAAACTAATAGGCACCCTACACCTATAGATAATGAAGTTAGAAGATTATTTGACAAAGATGACTTATGGAGATTTTGCTTTGATGGTGCAATTTCCGAGGAAGGGTCTAGTGTAGGAATATTATTGGTATCACCCACTGGCAACACATACAAGTTTTATTTCACTCTATCTTTTGTCTACACAAATAATGTTGCAAAATATGAAGCATTGTTATTGGGATTGAGATTGGTTGAAAACCATGGGATAAAGAAATTAATGGTAATTGGAGATTTTGAATTAGTGATATCCCAGGTAAGGGCCAAGTATTCTTGCAAGAATAACAAACTGAAATAATACATAAATGCTATGTGGGACTTTATTGAGCAGTTTGATGCTTTTGGTATCAACTAGATGGAAAGAGGATAGAATAGAGTGGTAGAACTACATGTTAATATTGCATTAAGACTAGATCATGTAACCTTTTTAGGTATCTCTAAAGTTGAGATACAATCAAGTCCTTCCATCCCTGACAACGAACATAATTGGTAGATCTTCAATGATGACGAATATATTCTAAATTTTTTGAAGTGTGTAGATGAATATGAAGGTCAGGAGATTGACTTTGGGGCATTTGTGGAAAGTATAGATGGTAAGGATATAGTTTTCGGTAATGAGGTAATCCAACTAAAGACATAAAAAATCCCCAAAGGTCTTGTAGCACTTGAAAGGGTCTTTGACAGTCAAGACAAAAGCAAGGTTAAAACAACTATTGCCCATCTAGAGGACCTAGAAGAAGTAAATTTGGGGATTGAAAATGCCCCTAAGAAAGTGTATGTAGGAAAGAAGATGAAACCAAAGGTTAAGGAAATGTTGATTTCCTTACTGAGAAAGACATGTCTTTGCTTGGTCATATGATGACCTGGAGGCATATAGAGAGGAATTATTTTAGCATGAAATTCCTCTAAAGGAAAATACTAAGCCTTTTAGGTAGAAGAGAAGACCAATTAATCCTACTTTAGCTCCCAAGATGCAAGAGGAGTTGTTAAAGTTAAGAGATGCTAGCATCATAAAACCAATTAGACATTCCTCATGGGTGTCTAACCTGGTTCCAGTGAGGAAAAAGAATGGTGATATAAGGTTTTGTGTAGATTTTAGAAATCTGAACATATCATCACTAAAGGAAAATTATCAATTACCAAACATGGAGGCCATGTTACAGAAGGTAACTGGTTGTGAACTACTATCAATGATGGATGGATTTTTTGGTTATAATTAAGTGATGGTGAAGGAGTCTAAGTAGTACAAGACTGCATTCACTACTCCATGGATAACTTTTGTATATGTAAGGATGCCATTCAGCTTAACAAATGAAGGCACCACTTTCCAAAGGGCTATGGATGTAGCCTTTTCTAATTTTATTGAATTATTCATGGTTATATACTAGGATGACTTGAATGCCTACTCCAAGAAAGAGGATGATCATTGCACACACTTTGAGAAGGAATTTATCAGAGATTGAGAGTATGGGATCTCATTGAACCCGAAGAAATGTGCTTTAGGGGTTACTAAAGGTAAACTACTAAGGCACATTGTGTCCAAAAGGGAGTGAGGATTGATCCTGAAAGGGTAGCAGCCATAGATAAGATTCTCAACCAAAGAATGTCAAAGGAATTCAGTCATTCTTTGGACAAATCAATTTCTTGAGGATATTTGTGACTAACTTTGTAGTAATTAGAAGACCCATCTCTAGAATGCTGAAGAAGGGAGAGAAGGTGGTTTGGAGTGATGAGCCTAGTCAAGCATTCAAGAAAATAAAACAATCTATTAAGGAAACTCCAGTTTTGAAATCCCTAGATTTCTCTAAACCAATGCACATTTTCTCCTTTGCTTCATTCCATACTATTGTTGTTGTCTTACTATAGAAAATTGATGAGGGCTATGAATAGGCCATTGCTTTCTTTAGCAAATCTTTACAAGCCACAAAGATCAAGTATGATATGATTGAAAAACAAGCATGTGCTCTAGTTAAGGCTATGAAGAATTTCAAAATTTATTTGATTGCAGCTATTGTAATAGCTTTTGTGCCAAGTATTTTTGTAACAGATATCTTCACTCAGAACTTTAGAAACTATAGGTAGAAGGTTTAAGTGGATCAAGAGGATTTGAGAATTCATCATTGATGTCTAGATTACCAAATTAGTAAGAGGGTAGGGCATGGCCAAACTAATGGCAGAAGCTAATTTGGAATCTAATCAAATTAATCACATAGAGACTATTGATGTTGCACCTATATGTGATATGCAAAAATGTGAATGGTATAGAAGGATTGTCCAATATTTACAAACTTTGCAATGTCCTGCAGATATGGCTGGAAATGATAAGAGAACACTAAAGTTGCATGCTATAAAGTATGTGATTATTTACAATGAGTTATGGTGGAGAAGCCAGGATGGTGTACTGCTTAAATGTGTGCATGGAAATCAGGAATTAGAACTCTTGTAGGAAAATGCATAATGGATTATGTGGGGGTCATTATATGGCAAATACCATTGCTCATAAGGTCTTAGGTGTAGGATTCTGGTGGCCTACTCTTTTTAAGCATGCTCATTAGTTTGTTAAGACTTGTGATGCTTGTCAAAGATTTGTAGGAAAACTAAAGTTTTTATAAAGTTTCCAGTAAGGCCTATTTCTATTTAGGCCCCTTTTCAGAAATGGGGAATTGATTTCATTAGTGAAATAACATAAAAAGCTTAGTGCAAGGCATTCATGGATCTTGGTTGCCACTAACTATTTCACAAAGTGGGTAGAAGCAATACCTACAAGGAAAGCAATAAGAAAAGTGGTAATGGACTTCATAATGAACAATATTCTGATTAGGTTTGGAGTCTCAGAAAAGATCATTTTAGATAATGCTATGTGTGGGTATGTGCAGGATCATCATGGAAAAAATAGGCCCTTAAGCGGCAAAAAAATTAGTAAAATTAGAGTTAGGCAACTTGACGTAAAAATTTGAATAAGTTATCTATATTATTTCAAAAATATGTAAGAATAGAATTTGTAGAAAATTGAATGCAGTTTCTAAACTAGTTAGGTTTTTTTTTAAATCTATTTGGTGAAAATTTGAAATTCTCAATGCGAGAGTACCAAATTGGGGGTAAAAAGTGATTAAAATGGTAGAGGCACACCAACCACAATAAAGGATATTTTATAAAATTATATATATATAATTTTTATATATAAGTAGAGGACTCATGTCCCAATGTGATGCATATTTTTTTGTAATTTTTTCAAGTAAATAATTAATTATGAATTTTTATTACAACTTTTAAAAATATAAAACTCCATATGATCACCTAACTTGGTCAAAACTTCATGATTTTTTTTTAATCTTATAGTATGTAAAAGCATAGAATGTGACACATGTTTCGATTCAAAAATGTGATATTGTTTGAAAGCTATAGATTTTTCAATCACTATCAATTAGGACTTTATTCATAATTTAAATGAAAATGAATAATAATTATTTTATTAAATTCAAAGTAAAGAATAATTTACATTGGAAATTTGAGAATCTCCTAAAACCCCTTTTGTTTCATCAATTTTGGGTAAAAGAAAGTCTTGACCACATACCCTACACATACCCATCATATTGCCACTTTTTGGCCCATCATGATCCTACACATACTTGTGTCTTGGATTTGAGGAGTTTAAAAAAAATTGTGATAAACATCCAACATACAAATTTCTTATTCTTCACCTTACCATCCTCAAGGAAATGGTCAGGTTGAGTCTAGTAATAAGAGCTTAATGAAAATTATCAAAAGCGTGATGGAGAAGAACAAGAAAGCTTGGGACTCAAAGCTGAAGCTGACATTATGCGCAAGTAGGGTTTCTGCAAAAAAGGCTATTGGCTATTCACCATTTGGTTTGGTGTATGGCTTAGATGCTAGGCTCCCACAGAATAACTTGCTAAATATGTATAAATTTGTGTAGGAAAATGATTATGAGATTTGTGATGTTATGTAGCACAAAATTAATAATCTGGTGCAATTGGATGAAACTAGAAGAGAAGCTAGTGCCAAAAATGCAAAACTACAACTCCAAGTCAAGTGCTTACATGACAAGAGGAATTCTCCCAAAAAAATTGAGGTGGATAGTATTGTATTAGTCTCGAATGCAAGGGCTCAAGATAAGGGTAAACATGGAAAGATTGAAGCATTATGGTTAGGCCTTTACCTAATAGCCAATACACATGGGGAGGATTCTTACATCCTCCAAAGCTTGACAAGCGAACTTCTTGAACTATTAGTACATGGATAGTTCTTGAAGCCATACATCTTCTAAGTATGATATGATTCTGTGTACACTGTAGGTTTTTGAACATTTTGTATATAGTTGTGTTTGCTTTGTTTGTGACCGATTTGGTCTTACTACCTAGTTTGGATAGTTCCCTAGTTTTTTATTCACTATGTTTGGTTGGTTTGCTTCAGCCTAAGATTCTAGGATCTCACCATGCCTATGAGAGGAACGTGTCCCCAATTGGAGCTATTGATGGAACCCCTCAAAAAATTTCATGTTCTATCTCAAAATCCTATTATTTTTTGGGTTAAGGTATGTATTTGAGGGGTTAGGGTTTTAGTCTATATCACTATTCAAGGGTTTTATGTTATCTTGGACCCATCTTGAAAAACCCTTGAGTTTATATATCCTCACCAAGGTTTTAATTCTCTGTTGACTCCTTGTTCCAATTCCCACCCTCTTAAGTCATGTCTTATGCCATCAAAATTCGTGAAGTAACCGACCCTTTGGTCTAGTCTTGTCAGTTGTCATATGTTGGGCCATTATTTTAATTTTCTAAAGTTGGGCTAAATATTTTCTACTAAAATAATTTGAGCCTTAAGTTTCTTAATTCCATGGGTTGTATTCCCATTGACCTAGTTGGGTCCCTCTTTTAAGACTAACCAGTTTTGCATGTGCAGATGTAAAAATCTCTAAATGACTGTTCAATTGTTTATAATAGATCTTGGTCATGCCCTACATGCCTATTCTATATTATTGCCTATTATTTTATTCTCACAGGCTAGTGGGCATAAGACACATGTCATATGAATTAGTAGGCCTCTATCTTTATTGAAGATTGCTAGTATTATTCCAAGGAAAATCAATAGTGGTCATTGATTGATGTGGTTGCATCTCGACCATTCCCCGTGTGCCCATTTTGTTTCATTCTTCATTAAGATATTTGAGCAAGCTGGCAGGTGATTGCCACATGTTGAGTCTGACTGTGGGCCCAATGTTTCTAGGTAGTCAACATGCAAAGCATGGAAGGGAATCAATGGTCTATAGTGGGTGACATGCGTCAATCCCAACTGCTCCCCACTATCTTGTGTAGGCCCCACACTTTTTGGTTCTTAATGAGGTGGTAGCCAATTTCCACATGGAATAACCTAGAGGGCGTGGAAGCATTGGAGTAAAGGAAAAATAAATTAATCAAAATATTTCAAAATAGGGAAAAGAAAATAAAGTGTGTGCTACTAAAGGAAGATATAATACACGTGTTTGTGATGTTTTAATCTAGGTTGTTGATTGTGTAAGGAGAATAAGGCTGCAACAAATTGTTCTAATTAAGATGTGAGTATGTATAGGCCATGAGATTTAATCTTAGCCCTTCCCTATCTCCTCGTAGATAAAATTTGTGAATGGGTTAAGACTCGTGGGGGAAAGGGGAAGAAGACATGTGGATTCTGGATGCAATGACAAAGGAATGGTGGAGCCCGTGTATCACCAGCGAGTGGTTCTATGTGGATTTCTGTCATTTGATGACGATTGCAGCTACGTATAGTTATATTTTTCAAATTGAACTGACCAACTCTAGATCATTTATCAATTAATGCACCTACTTGATCAATGGCTACCATTCAAAACTCAGTTTGAGGGCAAGTGAGTCATTGTGGTTTGCATGAGTGAGCCTTAATAACTGAAAGGATGTCGAGCTACCGAAGAAGGAGGTTGCATAGCTATTAAAACCTATCTTGAATGAATAATTGATCATTGTGAAGGATATTCTACACACTTGGAGAGCTCATGTTGCGGTTTTCAGGATTTTGTGATGTCGAGGCAAGGGTTATCAACCCGTGAAAAGAACCAATAAGTAAATTACTATCTTCCCATTAGAATTATTGAAAAATTGTGGTTTCCCAAACTTGTGAGTCAATTAGGATTTTTCTTGGTTTTTCATTTTAAAGTTTCACATTCATAAAAGAAAATTGGTTGGTCCTGCATTGTTGTAATTCATGTCAAACCCTTATCTAAACTATAATTTTGTTTCAAGAAACCATAAACCCTGCTTTGTAAAATTCTTGTGTCATGGCTCCTAAAGAACAATCAAAAGCATCTTCATTTAAACTGGAAGCTTTTCCTCCCAAAGACCTTTGAGTAAGGACCTTATTGACTAGCTACCACCCTTGACCATTGAAAAATATAAGGGTCAACTGCTTTCTTAGGATCCACAAGTAGCTGAGGGTTTTTTTTGATAAAAATTCCTCTATTAGGGATGCCAGACTACCTTGTACTGGTTGGGAATTGTTCTATGGTTTTTTTAGGAATAGAAACATGGGTATTCTAGTTGGTAACCCTTGGAATTGTAACTTGGGAAAGTTGATTGTACCCAATGTCTACATGGATGTTGATTTTCTTAAACTGGTAGCTACCAATTATGATCTAGTCACAAGGACTATAAGGACATATCATGGGAAGGAAATGATTAAAATTACCAAGGAAGAAATTTCTCATGTTTTCAAACTCACTAGGTAGAGTGATGAAATGCCTAAAATTGATAAGGAAATTTTTAGGAAGGAATATGAAAATACTAAGATTGCATTCATATTCCATGTATTTCCAAGGTATTTGACAGAGATTGGAGGTCAAAAAAATTTGGGAAATTTTGATAAGGAACCCTTTCTTGTGAATTATTTTGTTTCATATTTTAAAAGGACCTTTTACTCCATTTTCCAAATAATTGGTTATGATCATGTTAGTGGAATTCCCATGGAGTGGATGTATATGGAATCCCACATTCACCATCCTCAATATTTCATAGTATATGACTATGCAAGGTTTTTGGCAGAAAAAATTCATGAAGGTTTGGTAAGATTGAAGGTGCATATGGAGTAAGGTCTAGCTAGTACTCACTACTTATGCACATGTTTTTGTTCAAAGGTGCATCTTACTTTGGGCAGAGTATGACTTTGGATAGGAAGAAGGGTGACTTGGATTTTCTTGTGCAATGTTGGACTACTGTCCTAGACAAGGATAACAGGACATATGACTTTGTGGTGTTTGAGAACTTTTTTACTTCTGAATTAAAGAGAGCCCTGGTTGTAAATATATCTAGGATTCCCATAGCCTTGCATGACTTCATGAGACCTAAGGAAAGAAGGTCCAAGTTGGGAGTTGATCACAATTTGGGATGAGTTATTGCATATCCAAATCACACTATTTTAAGAGTGTATTGTTCCACTATTGCACCTCACTTGCTGCCAAGATATGTGCCAAAGAGAATCATTTTCCTTGAAGTAATATGGCATTTGGGAAGTGTTGAAAATGAGCATTTGTTGTATCAAGGAAAACGGAATATTTTTTCCTTACACATGTTTCTCTAATTTTATGATGACAAAGGGAGGATAGAATAAGATACTTGATGTACTCAAGGCATGTTGCATGCAAAGATCAATAGAAAGGATCAGGTATGATCCTAAAGGTTTCATGGCTTAGTTAAAGGAAAGGAACAAGAGTTACAAATATGTGCACATTTTCCAATTCTCAAAAGATGTGATAAGAAATGTGTTTGAACTTTTGGAACAAGAAAAAAGAAAAGAAAGATGGGTTTCTTTCAATAAGATACATAGAAAGATAAAGGAGGAGAATCCTGATTCAAATGTTCTCCCAGAGATTGAAAGTGTAATTGAAAAGGTTGAACATCTATCCTAGAATTTTGAGAAAATAGTGGGCCACCTTGAAACTAAAGGGGTGATAAGTAAGGATAAGGGGAAGGCCCCCATTGAAGAAGAACAAGGTGGAGGAAAATTTCCTTCTATGGAATAAAAGTCTACACCTCAAGCCCTTGAAGAACCAAAAATAAAGTTCTTTGTATGGAGAAAGTGTAAGGAAAGGAAAAATGATGCAATTATTGCTCCCTCCAAACAAGAGGAGGAAAATACTTCTTCTCCTATGCCATGAGTACCTCCACCAACTCCTCCAAGGCCAAAAGAGCCTGAAATTGTGGATATTGGTGTTGCACCACTAAGTGCATTGCCACCAAAAGGGTCACCATTGAAGAAGTAGAGGGTTGAAGCAACTAGTTTGTTGGACTATTCTGATGAAGAATCTTATAATGACATATGGGTATAGAGCATGAAATGTAATAAGGAATTCCCATTACACTAGTAATGATGGAGACACAACAATTATGTATGAGGTTTAGTAAAGCTGACCTCACTGGGCTTAATGGTAGAGATGATATTCGATTAGAATCATGCACAAAGTTTTCAGATGATGATTCATTTGTAAAGTCTCAAGCTTTTATGGAGTTTACATGCAAGGATAAGAGAGATGAATATGCTAATGGTTTGGCCATAGAATGAAGTCTCCATCCAAAATTTTGTAATGCCACCATCCAGGAAATATTTTTTAATTAAATGAGAGCTAGGTTCCAAAAATGATTGCAAAGGAAGGTAGAGAATTGATGAAAAATAGTGGTATATTATTACGTCTAGAATGGGATTTAGCTTTTTCCATAGCCTTTGATACAATAAAGAGATGTGACAGACCTCTTTACAATTTAGAAGAGGAGGTTGAAATTGCATTACAAGGGTCTTCCTTTAGTGAACAATGGGATGCATTAGCTATTTGGTCTCTAGACCCAAGCACAAGGAAGCCTAACATTGCTGAGCTTGCACCTAATTATAGTGGAGGATTAATAATAAAGAGGGTGTCAGAAACATTGGCTCTAGAGGAAAAAAATATGTTAGTACATGTTGCACAATTCACAAGGGCCATTGTAGAATCAGTAACTATAGAAAAGGAAAAGCTCAAGATAGACCATAATAATTTTTTAGTTGACTGTGGAAAGCTTCAACAACAAACTATGCATTTAGAAACAAAAATAGCACTACTGGAAGAGAATTTGTAAAGTTTGCAACTAGAAAAGCATAAGCAAAATGATGTTCATTCCCCTACCACTTCACAAGAAGCCACACCCCCTGAATTTAGCCCTGAAGTAAGTTCCTCATGGGAAATTGTGCCATACAACATGGGAAGTGTGCCTATTTCAATAATAGAGCCTAGTACATTAGAAACACTACGAGTTGAGGAAGATATTAGTAGGGAGGAGTTACTCAAGAAGCTAAATGAATATAAAGAGAAAAGTGATAATCATGATAAGAAGGTTTTTAATAGCAATATGGAGATTTTCACTATAGTATTGGAGCATTTGAACAAAAGAGTGAATAACATATTGAATATAATTCATTATAGCTATTCATCCATGGTGGCTACTATAAATAATTTTGAAATTGATAGGGAAAGAGCTATTCCACTTATGGAAACATGGATCCCTAGGATGAAGGAATTGAGATTGATGTCCATTGGAGGTAAGCAAGATTCCAATCCTCTTGAAAAGTTTAAGCCCACTATTACTCTGGTAGGTAAAATTAAGGGGTACATGGGAAATATTGAACCTTTGGTTGGAGACCAAAGTAAGGGAGCTGGTGAAATCATTTCATGAATCACTATAGTGTATAAAAATGCATACCCTTGCATTTTCACACTTGTTTGGGACCGCCTTGCTTTATTTATGCTTCTTTATGGCTTAATTGGCCCTATTTTGCATCCACAAGCCCTATAAACCATATATTTTTATGGAAAATCTTGAAAAAAATCAAAATATAAATGATCATTTAATGTTTCTATTTGTGTTTCCCTGATTTGTACAGTGGGAATAAAACACCACCTAGGGTGTCTTTTTCCTCCATGGGTCTTGGGACCCTGATTTTGAAACCACCAAAATAGGACCCTTTTTGGAGTCTGTGCCCTGAGAATTGAGCCTTGGGACTAAGATTCCACCTAGGGCATCTTAGTCCTCCTTGGCTTATTTTCATGGTCCAATTTCAAATTTTGGTGGGATTTATCTACCTTTAATTAACAACTTTACATGTCAGCTTGTTGTGGTGTAATTTCAAGATATTAAGCATGAATAAGTATAAATACAAGGTTCCTTCAATCATTTTTCATAATAACAAGATAACAACCAATCTAAGTATCCAAGCATTGAATTATTCAAGAATTCAAGAGCATTTCATCAAGCATTAGAATCCATCATCACGATTCAAGCATCATGTCAAGGGCTTACTGCATCCATTCATGTTGTTGAGCGAAGATTGTGGATGAATAATTGAAGATCTATTTGCAACCATTGTTCATATCATATTCAAGGATCCAAGACTTACATTCTTCATGGCCACTACATGATAGATTTCATATTTTCTTCACAATACATCATACACAGTGATATCATTTACATATTTCATGTTTCATGATTCATTTCATCATTTGGTTTAATTACTTAAAAGGGTTTTGACCAAGGGAAACCCCCATTCACTAACAATCAACATGTTTTCCATCTCTTATGTGTTTTTATTTGTAGATCTATGTTGAAGACTTGAATATCATTTGGAGTGAAATATTGAAAAGTTGCAAAATTGCATTGCCAAAGTTCTCATCTTCACGGACACTCACCTACAGGCCAGATCTAGAAGTTACAGGACATCAGATCGAAGAAGCAGCAAGTGCATACATCAACCTTCAAGACCACATTTAGAAAGTTGAGAAATCTAGAATGAGACTAATACACCACTTTGGGTGTCTTATTCCTCCATAGGGTATTTTTTAGAGATTCTATAGGATTCTTTTTCGACATCCGAAGACTCTGTATTTTCCCCAAAATATAGCAGCGAGACTATAAGCCATCTTTGGCATCATAGTCCTCCACAATTTTTTTTGAAAACTTCTTTACATTTCAAGAATCCTCATTACATCTCCAAACATCCCAAATACACATACCCTAACTTGGTATAGCTTAATTTCATCATTTGCACTAATTATTTGGCTTATATTACTTGATTACATGTGTTGACGGTTCATTTGTCTTCATTTAGCATACATTTTTCATATCATAACATGTTTTCAAAAAAATTCTTTTCTAAGCATTTTCTTGGTGGTGAACCCTTTAAAGCTAAAAGAACCCCCTCCTAGGTCCTCCTCATTGTGAATTGGCTCACCTTGTGAGGTTGTTATTCAATCCAATTAGGACCCCTACAACATTATTTAATAGTTGACTAGAAAAGTGTGATATCCCAAAAAGGTATCCATTTTCCCATTCATCATTTTGGTGAACCTGACTCTTTTGAGAATTCAATTTATTATTTGGATTTCATAAAATCCCTAGATCTAGGTTGCATTCATTCTTGCATTGCATATTGCATTAGTGAAATTGCATCTAGGGTTTCTCATATTCAGTGAAAGTGCATATAAGTTTCATTTTAGCTTGCTTGCATCATTTTATCTTATTGAAAAACTCAAAATTGTATTTTTATTCATCCTAAATGCATTTAGGAACATTGCTATTGCATCCAAAATTGAAGAAAAAATTGCATTCACTTTTGCATCCAATTGCTTGTCAATAGTCACATTTTCTTGCATTCATTTGCGTAATTTTATGTTTCCAAACATCAGGTCCTTAGGTAGGCAACCTAGGAACACTATTATCTACCTAGAATTGATTGATTTTCTACCAAAAACCCTTATTGGGACTAAAACACCCTTGGTGGTGTCTTAGTCTCTTTCTGGTTTTTTGTATCAGTACCTTATCTGAGTGATTTTCTATCTGTTCAGCTTCTGAAACATTCAAATTTCTTTAAGAGGAATAAGATGCCCTCCCTGGCATCTTAGTACCTATGGAATTTCAAATTGCAGTTTTCAAGATCTGAATCAACATTTTTGTGCTTTTGTTTCCTGGCATTGGTCATCTGTTTTAGTGGGTTAACTTTCTATTTTATACATTTTACTAAATTTAGCTTAAAGTGATTCATTTCATGCATTTCCTAATTCCCAATTTGCATTTACAACATTCCATTTTCATATCATTGCATAGTGAAATCAGTAAATTACCTTGTTCCAATTCTAAAAATTGCATTTAAACATTTCACTTTAAATCATTGCATTGCACTTTATTTAGTTTCTCAAGTTAGCATGTGTTCTCTTAAATTATTTAGTGTTTCTAGAAATCAAGTGGCTTGTATGATTCTATTTTTTCTACTCATGGAAATAATCTAGGAATATTGGATACCCTCCTTGTATCTACTGGATTTGTAAAAATGTCATAACACAAGAGGATGCAAGTGTAGACAATCATAACAATCATACTTGTTCTTCTCCCAATAGCTCTCCTATTAGTAATGAAGGTATCTTGGTGAAAGAATATGCAAGAATTGAGTGTCTTGATTCTCCCTCTCCTCCTCCCCCTTTGGAAGACATTAGAAAACAGGAAGATGAGATCAGAGAAACATTTCTAAACATCACCTTACCTAGTCTCCATTTATCCCTTTCTTGTAACGATGTTTTAGAGAAAGAAGATGATATCATAGATAACCATAATTGCTCTTCTCTTAATAACCCCCCTTGATACAAAAAGGATAGGTTGGTATTAGAAAATGAACCTATCAAGAGTCATGAGAATCGTACCCCTCCCTTCCCTAATTCTTCTACCATATGGAATGATATATTTAATCATAGTTGTCCTTCTCTTTATGCCCTTACTTGTGATGAAGCTACTTTACAAGATCTAACCATGGAATGTGATGAACATCTTACAATCTCTCCTACTGGGGTTGATAGTATAACACAAGAGAATGAGACCTTAGAGAAAAAGGATAATGAAATAGAGCCTTCTCCTAATATCCCCACTATTGATAAACAAGAGAATCTAAACATTGATAACTTCCTTGCATGTGATGAATGTCATTTTAGAAGAACCAACCCTTGAATGTCAAGAACATTTGTTTTTTAGTTCTTCTAGAAACTCTCCTACTAGGGAAGACATAATACTGGAAGGAAATGAGAACATTGACAATAGGAATTCCTTAGATGAAGATGATGAACATTGGACTCCTCTTCACTAAGAGATAATGAAAATAACGATAATTATTTTGAAGTTATGCATATTAGATATACCCTGGAGTACTCTCCTGAGCATAAACTTATAATTTATCCACCCTCTCACAAACCACAAGTTCAAAACAAGCCTGTCATTATCATTGAACCACCTAAACTCAATGTTTTGCAACAACTGAGTTACAATATTGTTGCTCATACATATAACACTAGGAACAATCCACAACCAAGACAAGCACCTTCAACATCCCTCCCATTTCCTAATCCCATATTACCAGGTCCCCCTTATTTTCCTTCACAAAATGGAAAGGAGTATGATCTTGTCAAACAACTTAAGAATACTCCTACTAAAATATCTTTATGGGACCTTATCCAAGCCTCTCCCCACTATCATAACATGATTCAAAGTTCCCTACAACAAGTTACTATCCCTTCTAATGCACAACCAAATGACATAGGAGACCTGATTCAAGGAATAAATGTTGATATTATTTTCCACCAAAGTGAGCTCCCTACTTTCGAAGTGAAAAATAGTATGATCCTTTCATTATAATAGCTTGATACAATAAAAATGAATAAAATATACCCTTGTGGACAATGGCTCAACATTAAATGTGTGTAGTGTGAAACTTTTGGATAATCTTGGTGTTGATAAATCAAAAATTCAACCCGACTCTTTATCTATTAAGGGATTTGATAATGTGGGAAATAAATTACTTGGAGTGATCACTTTACCTATTATAGTTGGAAAGGATACCTTACAAACCCCTACTCATGTTATGCCTCATGATATTTCCTATAATATTATTTTCAGAAGGCCGTGGATTCATGAGATGCATGCAGTTCCTTCTACCCTCCATTGTAAACTAAAGTATTTCTACAAAAAAAAAGCATATACACTTTACGCTGATCCTAAGCCTTATAGTGTCTTACAACTCAAGAAAACTAAGGAAAATCATTTGAAAACATTAACCCCAACTACACAAGTGGAACCCGTGCAAAAAAAATACAAAGAAAAAAACATTGAGGAAGTCACGAAGCTAGTAGAAGATGATTGGGGTTACTTAGATTTCAAACATACATTCATCGGAGAATACAAGATCATAATCAAAGATTTAGAAAAGGGAAAATAAATAGTGGTAATTGTTGGGAATTTTTTGCACACATGCCTTGCTAAAGGCATGGACCCTCCTTTTTGTCTTGTGTCATTTGCTTGTTTGCTTTAGGGTTTTGACCTTTTCCCCTTAAGGAATAGGTTTCTTGGTTCTATTTTTGTTTCACCCAGGAAATTATGGACTAATTTACACTTGAGGTGTCTCCTTTGCAACATCATGATGGAAGTATAGGTCTTGGAAGTCTGCCCTAGTTTCAAATTTCATCTTGGAGGAAAAATTGACTAAGTATGAGGGAAGTTTAGTAAATCCAAGGTAGCTCGGATTACCCGAACCTGAATCCGATCAAAAATTTTGAGGTCCCTCATATTTTCTGATTCCAGGACCCTGTTGTATTTTCAAGCTTTTAAAGTCCTCTTGAGCATTTATGGGGTACATTTATGATGCAAAATGGGAAATATATTTGGAACCCGTTATACATTTTGGTCATTTAGTATTGTGTATGTATTTGAAATTGAGAAGACTTGCTCCCATTGTACATCTTGTCAAACTCCAAGCTGGAGGTAAGGATCCTCACGAGATTGCTACAAGATTTCAGAGCCTCCATTGAATCCCTTCTTCTTGTGTGTCATTTCAAGGTAGGCTACCTCTAGTTTTATGATGATTTCAATGCATTCTATGCTCGATGGTTGATTTCTTGTGGAGTATTTTTTGATCATTACGTAGGAGGTTTAATTGCTTCATTTCTGCTTCCTTATGGTCATTGTTAGGGTTTCTCATTACTTTGAGTATGCATGCAATAGATTTTGGTTGAGTATGTTGATATGTATAAGGTGCTAGGGTTTTTCTGGTATACCCTTTGCTTGTTCTTTTATGTTGAACCTTCAAATTCTAGGGTGTTGCTTCGTGTTAACATTTGATTTGGAAACCCTAGATTCTAAAGTGTGCTAGTTTGAGGTTGCACGTGCAATGAATGAAACAAATGATATCAAGGGATTCGTCTTCAAAAAATTTGATTCGAATCATCATAAGGATTAAAAATCAATTCAACCATCAAAATGATCATGATTCATCTTTAAAAAATGAAACGAGTTTAAACACTTATCAAAATTATGAGCTTGAGCGAAACTATCGAGGATTCTGAGGTAGCTTGAATTTTCTGAGCCTTAATCCACTCAGAAAAATTGGCTCACCTCAGATTTTCTGACTTCCTCCCAACCTCAAAATCCCAAGTGATCAAGAACACAAATGAATCAATAACAATTTTGAAACTTTAACACTTAGAAAATGTTTTAGTTGGACTGTCCCTCAGTAATTTCAAGCTAGGTCAGATTTTTTGAGCCTTGATCCACCTAGAGAATCTGACCTCCCTATAAATTTCTTAATCTTTTGAGCCTTCAATTTTCTAATAATCAAGATAAATTGAACTTCGATGAATATTATTTAAAGCATGATCTTAAGACAATTGATGACATCAATGCATGAGCCTTTTTATGTCAAAAACCCAATAGATATGCACTGAGATCCCATGACTGAGAGTTTAGGTGCACACTAAAGTAGATTCCAGAAAATTCGAGCTCCCTTGAATTACCAAAGTCCAGGATTTCCTCTACTTGGGCCAAGATTGCATACACCAATATGGGGCATGTGAACTATGAAGAATGTTTGGCAATGCACTTACTCAGTTGGCACAAATCCTTACTCACACTAGTCTAGCTCAAGCAGTAGGGTTCCCTCCTACTAAATTGTGCCTTGAATTGGTCTTGGAGTGTGCAAGACATTATGACTCAGACAAGAGGATCATAGTTGGGCCATAAGGAAGAGCTCTATCCAATCTCATAGAAGAGTCCATTACATGATTGTTCAACATTTCCTTACATCACAAACTAATTGAGGAGATAACAATTAGATAGGTAATAAAGTTCTATGATGAAGATCCTAATAGAGCCTTGGACATGATGAATAGTTCCTAGATATTGAATCCCAAGCCGCATTATTCCAAGCTACCCAAGCAACTACATAGAAGTGATTTCAAGTTGGAGTACCATGATGTCATAACTCTCCTGGATAGAGTAATGGGGGTAGAAGAGGCTCATGTTTTCCACACTTGGATGTTCTATCCCATCACAAAAATAATGGGTGGGAAGCTTTATCATTGGGCTATAATCATAAGCAATAACTTGGATGCACAACTAAGAAGTGTGCAGGAGACTAATAGGTTCACAATGACCTCATACCTTTTGTATATGTTTGCAAAAAAAACTAGGTATAAAGGTCTGAATTGCAAAGGAACCCTAGGAAAAGATAGAATATGGGACATCTACCCATAATTGCAGTATAAGACAACCAACCACAAGAGAGAAAACGATGCATTCTTCATGTATATTCCCAGGTTGCTATAGGATGTCGTCCATGTTAGAGTTTCCTCTGATGCAATGGACTTGATCAAACAATATGGGCAGTAGTTCATTCAATTTCAAAGATTCACATACATCTGAATACAAGGGTCTCCTATTGTCCCTCTCAGATTGCCAAGATATCCAACCAATAAGCTTATATTATTGGAGTTAACAAAGAAAATGGTAGCCTTTGAGGCCATCTTACAAAAATATTTGCATAAGAAAGGGTTAGGAACAAAATTCCCATTGAGAATTGGAACTCTAGAGGCATGCCCCTCCATTCAAAGAGCCCAATATTCTAAGAAGGAGATAGCACAGTTTGAATTATACTCTCACACTAACAGGGATAACTTTGATCCTTATAGCAAGGATCAGAAGGAGGCCAACAAAGATTTCAAGCACAAGGATCACATTGAAGACTATTGGGCCAATTTCCAAGATGAATTTGAAGTTATCAGAAAAATGTTTTCTAGGTTACCTCTCAATTTGATAAGGATTTATAAGGTAACAAAGGTACCAGATCAAGTTCAAGATGATGATGGAAGTTTAATCCAACATCATGATTTTGAGCCTTATAAGAACAAGCCTCTACCTCTAGTAAACTGGTCAAAAGAAGAAGTGATAGATTTTGACCAGGTGAGAGAACCAGTTAGGAAGTGTAGACACGTCAAATTGACATAATGCATTCAACTAGGTCATAATCATCCATTCAGCAAATAAATCAAGTTCATTTATCAATCTCCTAAAGTCATCAGTTTAAATCAAATAAATCAAACTTGATCCTATCATCTCTTTGATTAAATAAATCAATCATTTATTTAATTAAATCTCATATCATCATTCATCTCCCTTTGATTTGATTTAAATCCCTAAATCAAGTCAAAGTGGTCAAATCAGCTAATCATCATTAATTTAACCTAATTCCTGATCTAATGCTAATCTCATCCCACTTGCATTCTCTAGATTTGGCCACTTGCACATGAAATTGCAATTAAATGATTTATCAAAATCTTTATTTTCAACTTGGCATAAAGGAAGAATATTCTCCAAGTTTGAATCTCCCCCCAAGTGGACATGTACACCAAATAGAGCATTTATGAGGCCTTACATGTCTCTTACATGTCCCCTTCCAAAGGTCAAACTCAAGATTCATTGCAAATTTGAATTCAAATTTTCCCTCTCATGGGCACTCTTCCCAAATCTTGCACATACATCAACCAATCACATGATGACAAGTGTCCTTATCTCATTGGCAGAATCTTTAGTCCCACATTGGTCCCTCTTCAACACTTAGCATTTTGAAAATCTTTAAATACAAGCTTCATCTTTGAGCAAATCCTCCACAATCTCCACAACTTTATGCAAGATTACTCTCTTCATTTTAGATTTGATCTTGTTCATCATCACTCCACCATCTCCATCATTTACACAACTTAAGCTTTAATCAAGGATTGGGAAAGGGTCACTAGCACGTGTGACACCAATCCACTATGGAATAGAGTTTTGACTATGCTTTTATATGCTTACGTTTGATTATCATCTTTGTTTATCTAATTTGCATGTTTCATTATAGTCAAGTATTTCATAGGGATTTCAAATCTAATGTTTTGCAAGGGACTAACATGATGATGTTATGTTAAAATTGTTAACCATTTGCAGATTTGATGTCCACAAAATGGCGCTAGAAGGAGGGCATTGATGTCAATTTTAGCATTCAGATTTACATTAAGATTCTCTCGCAGCTATTAGGGAAGTTTAAGCATTTAATTTCATTTGATAGGAAGTTTATGAAAGCTAACATATACTTATGCTAGAAAGCTTCTAAAAGATGACATGATTATTTAAGCTTTTTTGCATTTTAAATACATTTGCACTTGAACCATAACTTCTGAAATTATTTGCACTGATCAGGGAATAGAATGCATATGCAGAAATAAACTACATGTATATTATCCATGATTTCACACTATTATGATTTTCTTTTTCCGCGTCTAATTGCACTTGTGTTCACATTCATCCCATTTTTTTTTTTTTTCTTCTCAATGGCTAACCTTGAATCAATAAACTCGCTAGTGCTTCACAAATCTGAGTGTTTAATTTACTCTAATTGGAATCCTTAAGAATTATAAAAGCCACGTATGTAATCCGCTGACTGCATATCTGAGGAGCTCCATCATTGAGTAAACCTTACCTTTCCAGGCACTCCTTTCCTGTTACTTTCCCTTCTTCTATCAGCATGTACTTTGCTAGACAACTTGACTTCACAACTAGTCCTTTTGATATCAATGTCTTCATCGAGCTCCACCTAGAATACCATTCTTTGGCTTGGTTCCCAAATCATCCAAGAAATGCACTGCTCGTTGATGGCCCAATGACCATTTTGGAAAGCCCACTAGCTTCAGCCGCATCAATAAATTCCTGCTTCAACATATACTCCTTTTCATTTTGAGTTCCCTTGTAAGGAGCAATCAGAATTGCATATGGTGCAGAACTCTTTTGAGGTAGATATCGACCTGATCCCCTGCCCTTCTTGGCTCTTGGTTCTGACACCTCCTGGCTCGAAGGATATTAATCCATATTACTGTAAAAATACTCCTTCAATAGCTTCAACGTCCAGTTTTCAATTCCTTTGACTTTGCTGGCTCCTTTGAGGTCGAGGATGGGGTCCTTGTGATTGCAGAGATTTGTGTAAGCCTTGGAGAGAATGACGCCCAAACGTTCAGTGAAGCTGTCTTTGGCAGCCATTTCTTCCCCTTTTTGGAACAGAAACGCAGCCAGGCCCTCGTTTTTAGGGCAAACAACATTTCTTTTGGATGCCATTGTTGCCCTTGACTGATTTGAGAGGGCAGACAACGTTTCTGAGACCATATTTCTTCTGAGGCATTCTGTCAACCAGTTCGCGCGCCTTGTCTATGCTTCCATATTTCTGTCAGAAAAAGACATGCCTTCTCGATTCTTTCATTGTCATATAGGTTGGAGGATGCTAACTACCAAATTTGAAGCTTGCTCGGAATGCTTATACAACGTCTGGTACAATATTTTGGCAGAGAAATTCATGTTTCGCAGCAGGGAAATAACTTTCTCTTCATCCATTCTTTCGTAGATTGTTCATTGAATCATAATCTTGCTTTAAATGTGAAGGTTGTACCTTGTTTACTATGTTCTTTTGTTTCCCGCCTGTGAAATGTTTAAAGAGGGAATCGGCGCGCAACTAATCATTAAATGTGTCTCTTTTAAATTTTGTATATTTCTTGCAGGATAAGGTAAGGTCGCAGCCTTAAAATCTATTTAAATCTGGTGAGACAACCTCCTATTGGGTAGGAATCATACGGCTTCTTGGTTATCTTAATAAAATATGACTTATTGCTATTGACTGCGGGTTGTGTAGTTACTGTGCAAACAACATTTAGAAGTTATATACATTTTCTTTTGCCTGGAGCGAAATCTTCCCTATGGCGTAGCTTCTGAATCTTTAGCAAATATGTTGTTTTCTTTTTGGCGCCCATTCTAAAACAATATTGAGTTGGTGGGAATTTATAATAGGCGTCTATGTTAAAAGAAGACAGAAATTTCTTTTTGATGGGCGTTTTAAGTAGTACGCACTTGTGACAGGCGTGTATTCTGCAAATTCATTTTTTTTATTAATAAACATTGGCAGATCACCAGTTCAATGTCAAAGCTTAGAGGAGACCAAAAATCTGTACACCTATCTAAGTTGTAGATTTATACAATTTAATGCGCTTATGTCTTGACTTATTGCCTAGGTTTCTTTATTTAACCATGAATGACTTCAATTGATGTTATGGTTGTCGTAGGAATCAAATTTGTGTACAAGGTGGATTAAAGCAGCGATTTGGTGAAAACAGATAAGGCTAGCAAACGAAAACGAAAAGAGGAGGATTTTTTTGTTTTTTTTAAAACTTAAAGCGTTTAAAAATGCATCTTCCATCCTAAATATCATTGCATCTCTCTATTTTTTTTTGGTTCATTCAATGCAGACTTAAGCTTTAGAGTTTTATTTTGATCATCCGTACTTGTCAATCTTAGCATTCAAAATGAAATCATGTTATTGTTGGGTGTCAAAGATTGAAATGAATTTAATGTTCTAATTCTTACACAAGTGTCTTTTCTTTTTATAGGTACAAAAAATCAAACGAAGGGCAACCAAGGTACAAACGAACAACGAAGGCAAAAAGGGAAAAGCGAAAGCGAAAAATCAACAAGGAGGAGGCTAGCAAACAAAGACGAAAGGGGGATGATTTTTTTTGAAAACACAATGTGTTTTTTAACACTTTAAGTGTTGATCAACACTATTTCACGAACTTGTTTATCTTTTCGTTTTAGAACACTAATTTTCATTTGGGTCTAAAATGAACAATTTGTTTTTCATTGCAAAGGGCTTAAAACGAATCTTAGGACAAACTTACTAGAGTTTGTTTTGGGTTAAAAATTGAACAAGCAATCTTCATATTTCATTTGGTGCTTAAAACGAATTCACAATTGCTTTGAAGGGCATAAAATGAACAAGTGTTTGAAGTGATTGTCTTTGAGTAACGTGATCTCCCTTTGCTTCGCGGCGATCTAGGGTGCAAGAGAAACACTCAAAATACATTTTATTGCTTTGAAACACTTCAATTTGGGCTTAAAATTGAACATTTTTGTGAGTGTGAGTAGGGGCATTTTCAAGCATATTCTTTCTTTGTGCCATCAAAGATAATCGAAGCTACGGATTGTGTCTTTGCTCGCTTTTGTTTATCTTAGAGGGCCTGCCTTGGGGAAAAAGTACTCACCCAAGCGACGACTCAACCGGTAACACTCTAAAGCCAAGAGTATTTCCAGCCGGGATATAAATGAGGGTTTTGGTTAAACGCCATAATCATGTGGTTGGCTTCGACAGGATGGATCCGAAAGGGGACTCTTGCCGTATGGGTCAATCTCCACGAACGGAAAGTCCTTACTAGAACCCATGTGCTAGAATTTGTCAAAATCCTTAATCTATTTGTTGGTGCAAGAACAGTCATTCTGAAGCCACCCCACACTCTTATGGTCTTCTAGTAGAGATGGAAAGCACGCCATGGGAGTTTCATGGGTGTTGATGCTTGGCTGCCCCGATTGACGTTAATGAGCCGTGGAGGGGAGCCAGTGGGGTCAAGCATCTAACCATCCGCTAGAGATAAGAATAGCTAGACTTTTCCAAGTGGGAATCCAACAAATATTGTCTTACACATCCATAGGGCTTGTAATTATTCTTTGTTTGAAAACACAGTGTGTATTCGAAAATATTTTGCAAACAAACATTCAACATGATTCTCAAAATTTCAAACCCTCTTGAAGACAAATATCATTGACTCAATCAATATGTTACTGCTTTCCCTGTCGATTCACGTCTGTAGAGGTTCCTAAGCATTGGGTTATACCTCAATTTGTCTTCTTGAGTAAACAATAGGAAAACCCTTGCCTTAAGTTCATTGAATTTCCACATAAAATATCTTGTGGGGTTTAAAGAATTTAAGACATTGGACATCTTAGTTTGAAACTTTAATCAAAGAGAGTGTTTTTTTGTAAAATAAAGCCATTAAGCAAAGATAACAAATTGGACCCCACACATGTGCTTGATATTTCTTGGTTATATTGGTCTTTTGATTGCTCTTAGAGAAAAGTGTGTTCTTCAATACCTTGGACTAGTAAACAAAGTCTCTCTAAGTCTCTTAGGATCAAAATCAAACACTTCATCCACCTCAAACATTTATCAACATCATCCCACAAACAACTTTAGAGTTTTGAAAACGTCATTACCTAGACTTGGGTACATTTCCAAACCAAATCAAAATCATTTGTTTAGTTAGGTGTGTTTGGATGAATCCTTCCACGCACACTTAGTTAAATTATCACCTCTTTGAACAAATTCATCCTAAGATAACATCCAATATCGTAGGGTTTACAAGTTCATCATCCACATCAAACAATCAAAAATCAAAATCCTAAGTCTAGCATTGATCCAAAGTCCCTAAACGTTCAACACTCATATCATTTACACATTTCATCCTCCATCTCATCATTGGTCCTAAGAACCTTAGAGGTCACTTTTGCTACAAGATCAAAACACAAGAGGAACATGGAATATAAACTTGATCCATATCAATTGAATCTTCAAAGCCTTACAAATCCGAGTGATAATCAAAACTCACACTTATACAATCCATACATGGGACCATTACCTTTGACAAATGTCAATAGAACAACAAGTGTGAGCATGCCCAATCTGAATTTTGGAACACATCTCCCCATGATAGATTTAAATCAAAGTCCAAACTTACAAGTCTATCCTCCAAACAATCAATACATGAGTCTTCAAATGAGCAACATCATTCCACCAAATCCCTACAAACCAAATGTGGATGTACCAAGTGCAAGTTTTCGAAACATGAATCCTAACTCAGAAAACTTTGGAAAAATGATTCCAATACCAACAATGTTCATCCTATCATGCCAAATCTGAACATCATCCCAAATCAAAACATTATCCAAAGTCAATTTTCCCATAATCCCATTCAAAAACCGCAAGCATGCATGCCAAAACTACTTGAACACAAGCCAAATCAACTATCTCAAGTGAGTCAAGATCAAAATCAAGAACAAATTTGGTGAGATCAAATTGCAGAAATAGTTGAGGCATTGCGCCAAGGGAAATCTCCACCACCATTACCTACATCATTCCTTGGTTTAGGGCTTCCCCCTTTACCTAGCACCAATCAAACCATCCAAATCAATCCATCTAACATCAATCAAACCATCACAACAAATCCTTTGAATATACCATCAACATCGCACCAACAGATGGTATCCGATCAAGCAACAATAATGATCCCAACCAATCAAAATACAGTCTCCCAAGGACCTATCACCTTAGTTATTCCAACCATCACTATCCCTTCAATCATTCCAACCACCACTATCACGCCCATCACATCTCAAACCCCCACAATCAATCCAAGCGTATCTCAAACACTTGTCACTACATCCAACATGATTCTGAATCCACCACCACCACCAACTCCCACCACATCAATCCAATACGACGTGACATTACAAGATGCTTTTCAAAAGGGATTCCAACAATATCTAGCCATGCAACAAGCAACACAAGCTCAACAAGTGCAACAATCCTTTCAAGTTGCCCAAGCCTCTCAAGCTACCCAACCAACACAAGCATGAACACAAAAGATGACAACTATTGAAAACAAGGATCAAGATCAATCCATCATTGAGCACACGTTTACTTCATCCAATGATCAAATCGATATATGTCAAGAGTCACTTTTGAATCACGATCAAAATCCACCAACAAAACTTGACAATGAGCCAATTCAAGAAATGTCAACATCGTTTGACCCTATGGTCAAAGACATTGGAAATCTCTCCACCACAATTATCGAAAACAATGATCAAAACTTCTCCATTGAGGAGCACATTGAGGATGTATCTACACAATCTGATGATCAAATCACCATACATCAAGAGCCACTCTTTAGTGATCTATTTCAAGGAGTGTTAGGACTATTTGATCCAATTGACATAATGCACAATCAGTTCACCTATGATCATGTTGAAAATGTCTCTACATCGCCTTACGAGTTAGAGGACATATCTCAAGAATTTATTCCAAAGCATGATCAAAATATTTCACCAAAGTCTAGCAATGGTCATTTTCAAAACAAGTTGATCCCCTTTGACCTCATGGTTACAGATGCTGAAGGAACCTTGAACTTGACCATTCCTAGTGTCGACATCCAAAAGTCCTTTGTAAGAAATCCATCCTTTGAAGCTACCCCATGTCAAGAACTTGATCCAAAGCATGTCGAAAGCAACTCCGAAATTAATCAAGATCAAGAATTTGTATCTTCAAGATACTACACTAATCTAATGAACACTCTCTTATCCATGGAAGATGATCATATCCATGTAGCACTTACTCCTCCATCTACCCATGAGATGCTTTCTATGGATGGACACTTAGACGATCTTCATCTAGAAGAAGATTGTGTTACACAAAAAGAGCAGATTCTTAACTCCTACAATCAAACGGAGTTGTCAACATCAGGATCAAATATGTCCCAAACTCAGATTGAGGACATCATGAATAAAGATATCCATCATTATCCACCCAAGGAAACAAGTAAGATAGAACATCCAAAGTTAGCCAAGCAGCAAATTGAACTAATGTCATCTACAGTGGTCATTTGTTAGAGCACGTTTACTGAACAAAACACCTCGAAGCAAGCAAAATCAAGGAATGAAAGTGCTACTATCACCATACTGGGGGCAACTTCGTCTCAAGCAAACGTCAACATAGGGAGCATGAAGAGTCCTTATGATGAAACTAGTGTCAATACTACAACCAGTCACGTCACGAATCTTCATCCACCCATCACCCCATCCATGAATTGGGACCAATGTCAAAAGAAAGATCTGAATCAAAGCACAAAGAATGTTATCAAATCAAGAGAAGCTGAGAAGCATAATGGAAAAATAAAATACACATGGATACCGAAGAATACAAAGAAAAATTATCCCTATCAAACTCCATTAGTCAAAGAAACTATGGGGCAAGATCAAAAAGGGAAAAGTATCCATCAAGAATGTCCGCAAAAGCAAAAGCAAGCTTTTCAAGCGACGTACAAAGTATATCAAGAAGTTGGTCCTAATTCCATGCACACTTTTGTATCCACCCATCATTGCTCATCTTCCCAAGTTTGGAGAGTCAAAGGTTCCAAGCTGTCAACCAATCCATCTCTTATCCCTAAATGCACTCCATCCACGCCTCCACGCATGATATCCAATTCTTACATTGACCATGTATTGGCAACAACCCTTCATCATAAGGATTCTGAAGGCACTTTATCACGATGTGCGCACCAAGACAGAGTTAACTCTGGTATCGACGAAGCAAATCATGAATCCCAAAAGTTGCATTCAATTGCACGTATCTTAGCAAAGCAGCTTCTTCAAGCAGGATATCAATGGCACGTCATGATAGGGGCATCTACGTCAACACCACCAGGTGGATCAGCATGAATCTTTCAAAAAATACAAAAAATCAAAAAAGCAAAAAAGCAAAAAATCCAAAAAAATCAGAAAAAGGATTGAAAACAGTAAAGATAAAAATCATCCTCTAGTGAAAACCGCATGGGCAACACTTTGGGAAAGTACCATGATGAAAACCTGGCAAACGGGCGTCATGTGTAGAATCAAGCATCTACATGCGCTAGTTCAAATGAAAGCATCTCATCCCATCCATAATAAATTGAGCATTCCATCCATCTTATCCATAATAAATCCATCCATCCATAAACCATTTATCCAATCCATTTTCATCCATATTCATCCATAGTCCAAGTTATCTTGATATTGATGAAATTTTGGAGCACACTTTATGCTTGCTTATGGTAAACATCTTGACATGGGCCATTTTCATTAATCCTATCCTATGAAGCATTATCTGAGCTATGAAGCATTATCCAAATGAGCACTTGTTATCCAAACACCTTATCTTATCGCAAGATAATCCTTGGCATACTTTGCGTGCTTACCATATCCATCCATCCATACACTTATCCGAGCATCCATCCATTGCATTCCATATGTTGCTAGACATTGGGGGCAGATATGTACATCTTGCTTTGAGAATAAATCTTGGTCTATATCCTCCAGCTTATGTGGCGATCCAAACATTAGAAAACATGAAATCAAATTGGTCCACCACTTGTGAGCGAAAAATCTGAATCACTAGCCCATGGCATATTTTGATGAAAATAGTCCTTATCAAGCTTCATCTTTCATCGAACATCAATCCAAACAATCACTATTAGTCGCATCTAAACGCATTCTTAAACATCACATCAAATCATCCAAACATCTTTTGTTCGAAACCAAGCTTCATCAAACATGATCAATCAAATCCAATCAAAAAATCATCATCTTGGGGATATCTTTCCCAAATCCTTGTGTTGCTTAACACTATCCTTGCATTGTCGTGTATCCTCAACAATGTTATCATCAATCCCAATCAATCAAATCATTGCATTGTTGTGTATCCTCAACAATGTTATCATCATCATCAATCCATCGACCCGATCAATCAACCTTAGCTTGGTTTGCAGTTAAATCCATAAACAAGGCAATGATATCATCACACATGTCGTCAAAATCATGCGAAAATCCAAAAACATTCAAAACATATCAAAATCCAAAAAATAGTCAAAAAGCAGAAAACATCAAAAACATTGGAATCCGAACTACGTCGTCTCTGAGCTTAAACTTTGATTAGCACCCGAGGCATCAAAATCCAAAAACATTTGAAAAACATCAAAATCCAAAAACATTCAAAACATTTGCATCAAAATCCAAAAACATTTGAAAAACATCAAAACCAAAAAACATTCAAAAAGCATCAAAATCCAAAAACATTTGAAAACATCAAAATCCAAAACATTCAAAAACATCAAAATCCAAAACATTTGAATCCAAAAAAGCCTCAAAACTTTTCAAAACATCAAAAACATCCAAATATTTGAAAAAAATCCATCCGTCTCATCTCGCTTGCACCCACAATAATCAATCATCCATAATAAATTGATCGTCACCTTCATCCTTTGGAAAAACAAACAAAAACAATCATAGCAGTCAACAATAGCAAACTTCAATCGTAAAATCTAAATCGAAACAGCAAACCGTTAAAACAAAATCAAACTCTTGATCAGTCGCAAACATGTCAGTCAACTTTATATCATTAGCCTATCAATCAACTTATCAAACCATTATCATCCTGTACAATGCATGTCCTAGGATATTTCGTTCCGACAATGGGCATCATTTATGGATATCACCTTGGATTCTTATCCTATCAAAACAAATCCCTTTGGCTAGAGGTATGAAGAACATTGACTTGTTTGTGTACTTGATCTTTTCTTTTGATTTATCTTATTGTGCTCATTCCAAGGACCTCTCGATGATATCCGAGCGAAGGATTTAGAGAGATAGGAATGGGGCAACAATCATTATCTTTTTCTCACGTGCTTGTTGGACGCTCTTGTAAAATAACTTGGTGAATACTTGCTTTGTTAGGGTAACTAATAAGGTTTCGTATGTCAAGTGTGAACAAGAATACTCCTATCTATTTGTCGAGTCAAAGTCCATCACACTAAGTACAACGCCATCCTGGTCCTTTATACCTTGATGCATCGTACTTAGGCGTGTTATCAAAAATAAAGTAAGTGACCCTTTGAAAATCCAATCCTTGATAAGAAAAATCATCCATCTATCATCATCATTTCTCATCATCATTTATCATCATCATCATCATCTATCATCATCATCTCTAATAAAGTCTCGACCAATCATGGACTTGTTGGATCCTCTTGTCATATCTGATTTCCACGCTAGCATCACGTATTCGTCATGCATCCATCATGCATCCATCCTGCATCTACAAACCGTCAGCATAGCACATATCATTCATATCATACATCATAGGAAACATCGATCATTTCACATGCATTGCATTTTACATCATCATCATAATATAGATCTGTTAGTCTAAGCATTTGCATAAATCATCCATTGCATAATCACAACATATCACATCATCAATCTCATCCATCTCATATCATATCATCATTTAAGTTGCTTAGAATAATATAGATTTGTTATTCTAAGCATCTTGAAATCATCTTTGCATCGTCATCCATAACCATCCATTTTGAACCTCTTTATCGCGAGATCAACCCTCAAATCGAATCTTTTCGCTCGATCTCTCGAGGGGCAATGTACCAGTGTACTTTCCGTTGGGGCATCCGAAAAATCATGAAATTTTTTAATTTCGATTGCGGAAAGTTTCTTCTTTGAACCAATGCAACAAGTACATTGCTTCAAAGAGGGGAAAAATGTAGACACGTCAAATTGACATAATGCATTCAACTAGGTCATAATCATCCATTCAGCAAATAAATCAAGTTCATTTATCAATCTCCTAAAGTCATCAATTTAAATCAAATAAATCAAACTTGATCCTATCATCTCTTTGATTAAATAAATCAATCATTTATTTAATTAAATCTCATATCATCATTCATCTCCCTTTGATTTGATGTAAATCCCTAAATCAAGTCAAAGTGGTCAAATCAGCCTAATCATCATTAATTTAACCTAATCCTGATCTAATGCTAATCTCATCCCACTTGCATTCTCTAGATTTGGCCACTTGCACATGAAATTGCAATTAAATGATTTATCAAAATCTTTATTTTCAACTTGGCATAAAGGAAGAATATTCTCCAAGTTTGAATTTCCCCCCAAGTGGACATGTACACCAAACAAAGCATTTATGAGGCCTTACATGTCTCTTACATGTCCCCTTCCAAAGGTCAAACTCAGCATTCATTGCAAATTTGAATTCAAATTTTCCCTCTCATGGGCACTCTTCCCAAATCTTGCACATACATCAACCAATCACATGATGACAAGTGTCCTTATCTCATTGGTAGAATCTTTAGTCCCACATTGGTCCCTCTTCAACACTTAGCATTTTGAAAATCTTTAAATACAAGCTTCATCTTTGAGCAAATCCTCCACAATCTCCACAACTTTATGCAAGGTTACTCTCTTCATTTGAGATTTGATCTTGTTCATCATCACTCCACCATCTCCATCATTTACACAACTTAAGCTTTAATCAAGGATTGGGAAAGGGTCACTAGCACATGTGACACCAATCCACTATGGAATAGAGTTTTGACTATGCTTTTATATGCTTACATTTGATTATCATATTTGTTTATCTAATTTGCATGTTTCATTATAGTCAAGTATTTCATAGGGATTTCAAATCTAATGTTTTTCAAGGGACTAACATGATGATGTTATGTTAAAATTGTTAACCATTTGCAGATTTGATGTCCACAGGAAGTATTCAAGGTAGTGGGTCAAGCATAAAGTGTTGGAATTGGAGGCTGATGGCACCAATTTTACCTATGACTTGATGGAAGATTTGGAGCCCCAATTTGAGGAGGAAGTTGAAGTGGATAAGGATGACACTGCTTAGCCCCATGATGGAGATGGACAAGAGGAAGATAGACCCCTTACTCTAAAGAGAAAAAAAAGGAGTCAAACACAGGCTAAGCATGTTTAAAAACAATCTCCTAAAACAATGAAGTCTCCCAAGCCTGGTGCTACAACTGAAGAAGGAGAAGCTTCAAATCCAAACAAGAAGAGGAAATTGGTCACTGAAGGAAAAAAGGTAGCCAAGGCTAGGAAAAATAACACCACTATAGATGCCCCCACTTCAACCAAGGTTATGGAAATAGAGGGCTCAGGGGAGAAACCTTAGGTTTATGTTAGGATAAATTCTTCTAAACACAAGACATCCCCAGTAGCAGAGGTGAAGACCATTGAAAAGGAGGTGTAGATTGAAGAGGCGCCTATAGATGATAATGTAAAGAGAGTAGCTAAAGGAAATAATTATCCTCTTCCTTCTCCTCCTTATAATAGACAAATTTTAGAGGAAGCAATCAATGAAGATGACAAGATATCAAATGATCTTGGGTATCATGAATCTAAGGATGAAGGAATATCTACTCCCCGAAGTGGAGAATGGAAAAAGTTTATGGAAGAAATTGGACAATCAACCTCTAGAGCCCAAAACAAGAATATTGAATCATAGGTGACTCAAGAAATACCATCCAAGTCCCCACAAAAAGAGATGGTCAATGAATAGGATAATCAACAAGAAATAGAGATGAATGTAGAAGAAGATGATAGTCCAACTCAAGACAAGATTGAGAAAGAGGCCCCATCGACGAAGATAGAAATTCAGTAGCCTACTATTCCCGATTGGTTAGAAAAGAGGCTCAACAAAAAGCCAATAATAGTTCAAGAGGAGACTCCTAACTGGGAAAATCTTTTAGAACGATGGGGACAACCCAAACAAAGGAAGAGATCTATAATTGTCTCAAAATTCTCAAGAGATGAATTCAATAATAGTGTTGTTCATGTGATTGTTCCTATAGAGCACAAGTAAAATGATGAAGTAAGGTCCACTGATTACAAGGTGGAAACCATCAATTTAGGTCCATCCATTAAGGAATAGGAGAAGGAAGATTTCCAAGAATAATCCTAGGCCATTTTAAAAATAATCATAGCACATGAATTTTTGCAAATTTGACTGAATTCAATACAAGACATTGTTCTTTGGTGCTCTTTCCTATGTTTAATTTTGCATGGTTGTTTTCCAAATGTTTAAATATTGCTTTGAAATTGTAGTTGTATGTTAGATTTTAGATTTATATGTGATGTAGTTGTGTTGATGATTCAATATTTGAAGTGTTTGAGCAATCCTTGGTCCATACTTTTAGTAGCTTGCTAATTGTAAATTGTTGTGTAAAATTAGTCGAGGCCTAAATACTATGTGTTGAGTTCAATTGTTGGTATTTATTCATTTCAATTATAAAATAAGGTTGATTTGTTTGAGTGCTCCATGATCTAAAAATATTGATTACCTTAGAATATTGCATTGTTTCTGTGAGATTGCAGGTTCAATTTGGGTTTAGCAAGAATTAGTTTTGGAAGGACTGGTCCACTTTGAATGTTTGATTATTTATAGAATTGGTCTTAGATTTAGTTTTAGAAATCTCTCTAAACCCTTTATCTTTTTTTATTTCTTTTAAAATCTTAGTTAGTTTAGGATTACAAAAAGCGTCAATATATTGCAAGATTTGATGAGTTTGAAACTTTGAGTATTTGTTTTGTAAGGTCCCTTTTGATTACCAGCATTTTCAAATTATCACTGAGTTTTTTTTGCATTGTCAAGACCTGATATTAGAGACCTTAGGGTTACCTCTTGAGGCTTGCTGATAGAGATTTGCCTTTCAAGAGAGATAGGATATCATATTTTTTCTGAGTTGTTACTGTGTAGAAAACACCATCAATAGATTGGGGCTAGAAGGAGGGCCTGAATAAGCAAGCTGGCGAATTTTCTATATGATTTTTATCCTCATTGGTTTTGAAGAAGGATGATATCTACACCATGGGAGGATGATTTCCAAGAGTTACAAGCCCCTACTAGGTTAAGAAAGATCAAAAGAAGGGGAGAATCATCATCTACTCTACCTTTTCCATCCTCTCCATCATCTTCACTATCTTCTAGTCCATTGTCTGATTCTAAAGTCATTCCCATTCAATATCCCCAACCAGCTATTAATCAACCACAACCACCCCCACTACCACCAATGGATTTCTTGGAAAATATCCCCTCACCCTTGTCCTTTAACAATTACAATGTCATGCCCAAAAATCCTAAGCACTTTTACTCTAAGTTTCATGTCAATGACCCTAATAGGATAGCTAAGGAGAACATTAGGATTTTCTATACTTTCCTTAGGGATAGGGGAATCAATCATGAAGATGTTGCATGCAGAATTTTCCCATATTGCCTAGGAGAGGATTCCTTTTACTAGTATAATCATTTGCCTGTTGGATCCATACACAATTGGAATGAGCTTGAAAATGCCTTTTTGTAGAAATTCAAAATTTCCATTAGTGCTAATGAGTTGTATCTATAGTTTACCAAGGTTAAGAGGGAGTTCAATGAGCTCATAGGGTCATTTAACAATAGATTCCACTATGCATACACTAGGTTGTAGGAACCTTATGTTGTGGACAATGCTACTACCCTATGAGTTTATTATGACGCCCTTGAAAACCTTACATTCACCTTCCTTAAATGGAGACCAAACCCTCCTAACACTTTGCTTGATTCTTACATGGAGACAGTTAAGGTTAGTACAAATTTGAGGAAACATTTATCTATACCTTTGCCATCTTTAGGGCTTGCTACTCACCCAAGGAAAATTCAAGCACTTAATCAGGTCTTGACTAGTCATACACCCATCATGAATCTAGTACCACAATTTCCCTTGGCCCCACATCCAGGTCCTCCATTGAATCTGTTGGACTTACCGTGGCACCAAAAGATTGACCTATCAATGTCCGATACAAGCTTCGGTTAAGAACCACAGGAGGTAGTTAGACCATGTCACAAACCCAAGTGTTAGTGTTGCAAGGAAGATCAAGGGTCACACCTTGCAACAATCCCCCCTCAGCACAAGCACGGGGTTTGAACCTGTGACCAACTCTTATACAAATTGTTGGACTTACCATGGCACCAAAAGATCGACCTATCAATTCCTGATGCAAGCTTCGGTTAAGAACCATAGGAGGCAGTTAGACCATGTCATAAACCCAAGTGTTAGTGCTACAAGGAAGACCAAGGGTCACACCTTGCAATAAAATCAGACCCCACAAATGCTTGGTTATCCCCAAAATGTCAATTAGCCTGTCAATCCACAACAACAAATTGGTTTGCCAACTTACCTACAAAATTTTGAAGTGTTGAACTAGTCCATAAGCTTAGGAGCACCACTAGGATATTCTCAAAATAATGCAGGATCCACATCCTATAGAAATTATGACAAGGAGAGGTTGGATGAGCTGACATAACAAGTCAAGAAGCTAACCACTAAAGTCACTTATCTTAGGAATCAAAATAGTCAACTTCAGGCTGCCCAGAGAAGTATACAACCCAATTATAATAGGGAAAACATAGATTCTACACAAGGATATGGACAAAATTTTGATAGAGGGCAGTCATCTGGACAAGGATTTGATAGAAGGAAACCTTCTAGGAAAAATAGAACATGGAATACCAGGCCAAATAATGGAGGTGTCTCTACTCCATTGGATCAACCTACCAATCAGGATAAACCATCACGTGGTGTGTACTTAGCTGAGGTGGCCTTGTCCAGATGGTTCAGACTCCCTAAGACAAACCAACACTCTAAGTTAGATTGTCTTTAATTTCAAACTATTGCATCCATCTTCTAGTATCAAGTCCAGCAAGCTGTAAACAACTCCAATAATCAAGAATTGGTACCATCTAGCCCTTATGATACTTTTGTACTGGTGTTGAATCATGCTCCTTTCCCACAAAGTGAAGAGAATGGACTAGAACAAGAGGCAAGTGAACAAGATGACAAAATGGAACAAGTATGCAATGAAGATGAAATTTCATAGTTGTTCCATGATGGTACTGAGAATTATAATGGTCTTTTGGATGAGGAAGAGATAGGCATTGAAGAAGTTCAAATGTTCCAACAACACACGAGACAATATGATTTGAGGAATAGGAAAGCTAGAGGTCCACTCACTACTTCAATTCCTCCAAACAACTTTGCTACACCGCCTGATCCAAATGCTAGTATCTACCCATCTTATCCTCATGTTCCAACATAGTATCTTTCAAAAGGAGGACAATTTGATCCATCAAAGGGAAAGATCATTGATGTAGGCAAGGAAAATTTGGTGGATTATTCCAAGGAGACCCATGCTGATATGAGTACATAACAATTGGGTGAGTATGTAGATGAGGAACTCAAGAAATTGAAGGTCTCCTCTACTTTTGAATTGTTAAGGGTTCCTTCTATTAGAAATGTAGTCCAAGGAGCTTTTAAAGACAATGTAATCTCTCAAGATAGGATAGTCAGTGAAATAGCTGGGAAAGTTTCTAGCTCACAAACATCCAAAGATCAAGGTCAAGGATAGTATAAGGATAAGGGAAAAGAAAAGGATCAGAATCAAGTTGCACAAGCTGATACTCAAGTGAGTATATTTCAAGGCAAGACAAAAGCCCCTCCTTTTCTGATTTCTATTCACATCTTTGGGAAAAAACTTGCATAATTTCCTCTTAGACTCAAGAGCCTCCGCAAACATTATTCCTTTCCTTATTTGTTGAGCCTTAGGCATTATTCCTATAGCTTCTCAATGAATGGTTACTTAGTTGAATAAGACAAAGGTGAATGTAGTAGGAGAACTGATTATGATTCCTATGCAAGTGGCATCAAACCCTAGGATCCAATAGATCATTAACATTCAAGTAGAAAATATTCCTAATGCATATGGTTTGATATTAGGCAGGGATTTCACTAAAGCATTAAATGGATATGTGTCCACTGACCATTCTCACATGTGGCTTCCCTAGAAAGGAGTGCCAAACTAGACCAGAATTGAGAGGGAACCAAGGATGAAGTATGCTATTATTGAATATCAAAATAATTCAAATGAAATATTGGTATTTGAAGCTAGCCTAGGAAATTATGTACTTGTAACCACCCCTTAAGAACTAGATACCAATGAAATCTTCTTGTTGTAGGATGTACCCAAGGAGCTCACTCAAGAACCCAACAATACTGGAGCATTGGTAGAATCAATAGAAGAAGGGGATGATCAAGAAGATGGAAAACTCAGCCTATTGGATAACTTCCAAGAGTTCTTCCAAAAGTGCATAGAAGACCAAATCTAGCTAGGTAGAGATATGAACTTTGAAGAGTTGCTTCTTCCGAACTAGTGCAGAGTGCATAATTCCTCTCACTCTGAGTTAGATTGTTATCTATGCCAAACAATAGTGGTAAATAAAGAGTTGCACTAACCCACCTACAAATGTTAAGATTAGTGTGAAAAGTATTCAACATGATTCAAAGGGAAAAGGCCAATGTCCCAAGAGGAGTCTCTGAGTAGCAGCAGAGGTAATGAGGACATACCAAAAGGACTAGGTGTTGGTTGTTGGATACTCAAAGTCGATGGATCCAATTCCAAGAAAGGAGTAGGAGCTAGGTTTGAACTAATCAGTCCTAGAGGTAAAACCTTTTTGCTGCTCATAGACTTTAGTTCCATTGCACTAATAATGTAGCTCAATACGAAGCCTTAATTCATGGACTATTGATGGCTCTGAGAAAGAAGGTCAAGATTTTACATGTTTTTGGAGATTCTGAGCTAGTAGTTAGGAAATTCAAAAAGTAGTATTCATGTCATGATAGAAGAATGACCAATTATAGACATAGAGTATGTGATTTAATTGAGGGGTTTGATACTTTCAACATTCAACTGATACCCCACAACAAGAATCAAACTACAGATGCTCTAGCACAAGTAGCAAGCACATTGCAACTCTTGTCACTCTCAGGACTGAAGAAGTTCACTATGGAGCTCACTCTAGTACCCTTAGTGCCTGATAATGTAACCAATTTTCAAGTATTTGAGGATGATAAGCATATTCTAGACTTCATTACAAGCTCTGATGTATTCACCTCTCAAATAATTGATGAAGTAGAGCCCCAGGAGGAAGAAATGGACTTGGAAGGAGTTATTAACTTGAAAACAAACATAATTCCTAAAGGAATGGTACAACTAGAAAGGATCTTTGATTTGGATAGAATAAAGGGTTAGGAACAGTAGAACAAGGACTCCATTAGCAGCCAGTGTGACACTTATAACATGGGAACTCTGGATGATGTTAAGAATGTTTTCATTTGGAAGCTCTATACTCCATAATAAAGGAGGTGAATAATAGATGCACTTCATGCATACCAAGATGTCATAGCCTAGAGTTATGAAGATCTAAAGATGTATGATACTTCAATCATTACACACACTATTCCTCTCAAGTCAGGTGCCAAGCCATTCAAGCAAAGACATAGACCAATTAATGCCCTGTTGGAACCAATTATCCAGAAGGAGGTACAAAAATTATTGTCTGCCCATGTAATATTTCCAGTAAGACACTCTACTTGGGTTGCTAACCTAGTTCCAGTGAGGAAGAAAAATGAAGAAATCAGGCTTTGCGTTGACTTCAGAAATATTAATTATGCCTTAGAAAAGCATAATTACCCCATCCCATCATTGGATGAAGCGTTACAAATTTTTAATGGATCCCAGATGATGTCCTTCCTAGATGGATACTCAGGGTATAACTAGGTTATGGCGCAGTATGAGGATAGACACAAGACTACCTTCACCATGAAATGGGGTACCTTTTCTTATAGAAGAATTCCTTTCAAATTAATCAATGTAGGGGAAACCTTTCAGAGGGCCATGGAAATCACCTTCAAGGATATCATTCGTAAGTGTATCATTATCTATATGGATGATTTCACTATTTTCTCAAAGAAAAGAGGTGATCATATTTCAAACTTATGCAAAGTATTCCAGAGATGTCGAGAATTTGGTATCTCACTCAATCCTAAGAAGTGCATCTTTGGAGTAATTAAAGGGAAGTTTTTGGGCCATGTTATTTCAGAAGAGGGAATATCCATTGATCATGAATGAATAGAAGCTATATTAAAAATCCAACCTCCAATTAGTAAAAAGGAGATGAAGTCTTTCTTTGGGAAAATTAATTTCGTCAGGAAGTTTATTACTGGATTTGTAGAGATCGTTAAACCTTTCAATGCCATGCTGAAATAGGATGCAAAAGTTGAATGGAATGATAAAGAAAAGGAGGAATTTGTAGAGATCAAGAGGGAAATAGTTGATGCTCCAATGTTAGTGATTCTAGATTATTTCAATCCTTTTTACATATACTCATTTGTATCTAATCATTCTTGTGCTGGCATTTTAACTTAGAAATCTAATCAAGCAAGTGAGCACCCTATAGCCTTCATGCATGATCCTTTAAAAGATGTAGAATTGAAGTACCCTAGTATGGAAAAACAAGCTTATGCTCTGGTCAGAGGTGTGAAATTTTTTTGACATTACATCTTGAGAAATAAAGTCTTTGCAATAGTGCAGGACCCTGTGGTCAAACTTCTACTGATGTAGAGTGAGTTGGGGGAATGAAGGGAAAAATGGGTTACAATGCTACAAGAGTATGACATCAAAATACAACTTATGAAACTTGTGAGAGGGAAAGGATTGACTAAGACTATGGCTGAAATTGGTCCTGATATCACAGCCCAATAGTACCACCTTCAAGATGTCTCTCTAGATGAATGGTACAATGAGATTGTTTATTATTTGTTGAATCAAACGTGTCCTAATCATCTCAACATGGTACAACGAAGAGTCATACGTTTAAAGAGTGACAACTATATGCTAAAAGGGACTATCCTGTATAAGAAGAACCATGAAGGTATTTACCTTTACTATCTTGGGAAAGAAGAGGTTGCCCGAGTGATGAAAAAATTTCATGATAAGTACGGTATATGCCATGGTTCTGGACTAGCTACTATAAATCAAATCTTAAGGGTAGGATATTATTGGCCAAATTTATTCAAGGATGCACACAATCATGTCAAAACCTTCCATGTATGTCAAATTGCAGCTAGTAAGGAGAAGCATTCAACACTTCCACTTTAGCTAGTGATTGAGGTAAAACCATTCACGTAGTGGGTATTGGACTTCATTGGTACAATTAACCCACCATCCTCTATGGTACATAGGTACATTCTTACCGTAACTGATTATTTTACTAGATGGACTAAAGCCCTTGCCTGTAAATAGTGTACCTCTGAAGTAGTGATGAATTTTCTAGAATTAGGTATTATTAATTTTTTTGGTTGTCCAAATGCTTTAGTATGTGATAATGGCCATGTGTTTGCTTCATTAAAGTTTTCTTGATGGGAATTTGATCATGGTATTATTATTAAGTTTTCTTCTAACTATTACCCACCAGGAAATGGTTTGGCCGCGTCTACAAACAACAACCTTTTAACAGTCATCCGCAAACTATTAGAGAGAAATCCTGAAGATTGGAACACCCAACTTATATTTTCCTTATGAATAGATCATACTAGACACAAGGCATCTCTAGGAACCTCTCCTTATCACCTTGTGTATGGTCTTCAGCCAATATTTCCTATCCAGCTAAAAATCCCCACCTTGCAATTCATTAATGATTACTATAATCAAGGGGATAGGCATGAGGCTCATCTAGTTGAGCTTTTGCAACTTGAAGAGAAGAGAGATGAAGCATTAGAGAAATTTTCTAAACACCAAGGCATTGTTAAGATATGGTTTGATTGAAAATCCAAGGTGAAAGCATTTAGAATCTCTGATCAGGTCTTATATTGGGATAAAGCACATGACAAAAGGGGAGAACATGGAAAATTTGACAAGATTTTGCTTGGCCCCTTCCTGATCTCAGAGATATTGGGAGATAATGCTTTCCATTTGAAGACCCTCATTGGAGAGGATATCCCATTTCCTATCAATGGGTAGTATTTGAAGTATTACTTCCTGGCCAGAGTTGTTTTCAAATCTCCCTTGTAAATACTTAGTTTAGGTGTTGGTTTCTTTTTGGTTTTCTTTTTCTTTTTCTTTTTCTTTTTTTTTCTGCTATGGTTGGTTTTCTTTTATATTAGCTTTGGTTAGTGTAGGTTTGCTTTAGTTTTTGTTTGGTTTTGTTATGTTTTTCCAATTTCGAGTTCCTCCTATTTTATTTTGGGAGTGTTGTACCTACACAACAACCATATATCATCGGGGACTGTTATAAGTATTTCCTTTACAAACTTTAATCATCCTTCTAGAATAATTTAGTGGAAGTTCTTTATTCGGTGTCATATGTGCTTATTTCTTAAAGTGGATGAGTCACTAGATTAGGTTAGTTTTGGAATGTGCTTGAGTCTTATACTTACACACACATCTTAAGAATCTTGAAGTTGTTAAGGGTACCTTGCGAGGTCTAGTTAAGTTAAAAATCCTATTTCTACTTCAGCACCACTATGGTTCTCAGCCCTAAGCATGAACTTCACTATTCACGAGTTGAAAAGAAAAAGTGAAAAGAAAAGGAACATATTGAGAAATTAAAAGAAGTAAATTCAACTTATCAAGAGTATTTGAATATCTCTACTGGGGCTATGGATTTCTGGCTAGCAGTATATATATGTTCAAGAGAATCACAACGATAACCTTGTCAAGGCTATGGATGCCTGAATGGTAGTGAGGCTCCATCCAAGTTGCTTTTGGAGTTAGAACATTTGCATAGCTTGACCTGACTGACCTTGGTTCCTTACAGTAGCTGAGGGAGGGAAATGAATGCATTTTCACACATCGGGATTCAACACATGAAGGACCTACTTTTCCATTGGCTTTGAAACTTTGTTTATGGTTGACTTGATGCGAGGACAAAAACCAAAGTTCTAGGTTCTTGATTCTAGTTTCTCATCAAAATGCTTTGGAGCATTTCCCTAGTAGGATTCACCATTTGTTGTGTAATTTTTGCACACACGCCTCACTGAAGGCGGGGACCCTCCTTTTTTCCTTGTTTCATTTTCTTATTTGCTTTAGGGTTCTAACCTTTTCCCCTTAAGGGATAGGTTTTTCGGTTTTGGTTTTGTTTCACCCAAGAACTTAATGACTAATCTGCACTTTAGGTGTGTTCTTTGCAACATCATGATGGCATTCTAGCTCTTGGAAGTCTACCCTAGTTTCAAATTTCATCTTGGAGGAAAAATTGACCAAGTATGAGAGAAGTTCAGTAAATATGAGTTAGCTTGGATTACCCAAACCTTTATCTGACTAGAAATTTTGAGCTCCCTTGGATTTTCCTAGTCTAAGACCTTGTTCTATTTCCAATATTTTAAAGTCCTCTTGAGCATTTATGGTGCACATTTATGATCCAAAATGGGAAATATATTTGGAACCCGTTATACATTTTGGTCATTTAGCATTGTGTGTGTATTTGAAATTGAGAAGACTTGCTCCCATTGTGCATCTTGTCAAACTCCAAGCTGAAGGTAAGGATCCTCATGAGATTGCTATGAAATTTCAGAGCCTCCATCAAATCCTTTCTTCTTGTACGTCATTTCAAGGTTGGCCGCCTCTAATTTTATAGTTATTTTAGTGCATTCTATGCTCAATGATTGATTTCTTGTGGATTAATTTTTGATCATTACATAGGAGGTTTAATTGATTCATTTATTCCTTCATTATGGTTATTGTTAGGGTTTCTCATTACTTTGAGTATTTGTGCAATGGATTTTGGTTGAGTATATTGATATGTATAAGGTGTTAGGGTTTTCTGGTATACCCTTTGCTTGCTCTTTTATGTTGAACCTTCAGATTCTAGCGTGTCACTCCATGTTAACATTTGATTTGGAAACCCTAGATTCTCAAGTGCCCTAGTTTGATCTTGCACGTGCAATCAATGAAACAAATGATATCAAGGAATTCTTATGCAAAATGTTTGATTCGAATCATCATAAGTAGTTGACATCAATTCAACGATCAAAATGATCATGATTCATCTTTAAAATGTGAAACAAGTTTAAACACTTAGAATAATTATGAACTTGAGTGAAACTACTAAGGATTTTGAGCTAACTCAAATTTTCTAAGCCTTAATCCACTCAAAAAATCTAGCTCACCTCATATTTTTTGACTTCCTCCCAGCCTTAAAATCCTGAGAGATCAAGAACACAAATGAATCAGTGACAACTTTGAAACTTTGACAATTACTAAATTTTTGAGTTGGACTTTCCCTTAGTAATTCTAAGCTAGGTCATATTTTCTTTGCCTTGATCCACTTGGAGAATCTAACCTCCCTAGAAATTTTTGAATCTTTTGAGCCTTCAAGTTTTTGATAATTGAGAGAAATTGAACTTCTATGAATATTGTTTAAAGCATGATCTCAAGACAATTGATGTCATTGATGCATGAGCCTAGTTATGCATAAAACCCCATAGATATGCACTGAGGTCCCTTGATTAAGAATTGAGGTGCACACTAAAAAAGATTTCATAAAATCCAAGCTCCTTTGGATTACCTGAGCTCTAATCTAACCAAAAAATCCACCCCTAGGTGGAATCCCCGAGCTTTCTCTAATGCCTTCAAACTTCAAGTTTTAGTAATAATTGGGCTTGCATATGTGGTAATGTGGTATTCAGTGATGAAATCTTGGTGAGTTTTGAGCATTTTCTTGTTTATATGGGATTCACTTGCATGTTGTCAAATAATCAAATGATGGAGTCTCAATGAGTAAATAATTCGCTTTGCATTGCCATCTGGATTCATATTGTCATTTAAATGGTATCATTCAACATATATTGATAAATATCATTAAATGAATGGCATGTGGTGATGAGTTATATTGTTATTTGCATATGGGTGATTATGATTTTCTCTAACAGATGTTGGCAGAGCTAAGCCCTGATAAAACTTCCAAATCCAAAGCCGTTGTAGTAAAATAAGAAGTGAGAAAGAGAGCTGAAAGAATGAAGTATGACTTCAAGGGCATATGGCTAGAGTCTAGGATTTCCCCTAATTGGGCCAATATTTCAAACACCAATATGGGGGATGTGGACTATGATTTTTTTCAACAAAGAATGTTTGGAAATGCACCTACTCAAATGGCACAAATCCTTACTCACACTGGTCTAGCTCAAGTAGCAGGGTTCCCTCCTACTGAATTGTGCCCTGAATTGGTCTTGGAGTGTGCAAGAAATTATGACTTAGACAAGAGGATCATATTTGGGCCACAAGGAAGAGTCTTGGCCAATCTCACAGAAGAGTCCATTGTAGTAGTGTTCAATATTGCCTCACATCACAAACTAATTGAGGAGATAAACATTGGAGAGGCAATAAATTTCTATGATGAAGATCCTAATAGAGCATTGGAGATGATGAATAGTTCCTAGATATTGAATCCCAAGCCACATTATTCCAAGCTTCCCAAGCAACTACATAGAAGTGATTTCAAGTTGGAGTACCATGATGTCATAACTCTCCTATGAAGAGTAATGGGGGTAGAAGAGGCTCATGTTTTCCATACTTGGATATTCTATCCCATCACACAAATAATGGGTGGGAAGCATTATCATTGGGCTAGAATCATAAGAAATAACTTGGATGCACAGTTGAGAAGTGTGCATGAGACTAATAGGTTCACAATGACCTCATACCTTGTGTATATGTTGGCAAGAAAAACCAAGTATAAAGGTCTGAGTTGCAAAGGAACCTTGGGAAGAGATAGAATATGGGACATCTACCCACAATTTTAGTATAAGACATTCAACTACAGGAGAGAAAACGATGCATTCTTCACATACATTCCCTGGTTGTTGCAGGATTCCCTCCATGTTAGAGTTTCCTATGATGCAATGGACCTTATCAAACAATATGGGCAGTGGTTCATTCAATTTCAAAGATTCACATACATCCAGATACAAGGGTCTCCTATTTTTCCTCTTAGTTGCCAAAATACCCAACCAATAAGCTTATATTATTGGAGTTAACAAATAAAATGGTATCTTTTGATGCCATCTTATATAAAGATTTGAATAAGAAAAATATGGGAGCCGAATTCCCTTTGAGAATTGGAACTCTAGAGGCATGCCCCTCCATTCAAAGTGCCTAATATTCTGAGAAAGATATGGCACAATTTTAATTATACTCTCACACTAACAAGGATAACTTTGATCCTTATGACAAGGCTCATAAGCATGCCAACAAAGAGTTTAGACACAAGGATCAAATTGAAGACTATTGGGCCAATTGTTGAGATGAATTTTAAGTTATCGAGAGAACATTTTCCAAGCTTCCTCTCAATTTGATAAGGCTTTATAAGGTAACAAAGGTACCAGATCAAGTTGAAGATGATGATGCAAATTTAATCCAACATCATGATTTTGAGCCTTATAAGGACAAGCCTCTACCTCCAGTAAACTAGTCAGAAGAAGTGATAGATTTGGACCAGATGACAAAACTAGTTAGGAATTATTCAAGATAGTGGGTAAAGCATAAAGTGTTGGAATTGGAGGTTGATGGCACCAAGTCTACCTATGAATTGATGGGAGATCTGGAATCCCAATATGAGGAGGAAGTTAAAGTTGATAAGGATGGAACTATTGGGCGCCATAGTGTTGATGGCCAAGACGAAGATAGACCCCTTACTCTGAAGAGTTAAACAAGGAGTCAAACACAGGCTATGCATGTTGAAAAATAATCTCCTAAAACAAAGAAGGCTCCATGGCCTGGTGCTACAACTGAAGAAGGAGAAGCTTCAAAGCTATCCAAGAAGAGGAAGTTGGTCACTGAAGGCCAAAAGGTAACCAAGGCTAGGAAGAATAACACCACTACTGATGCCCCCACTTATGCTAAGGTTGTGGAAATAAAGAGATTAGGGGATAAACATCAGGTTTATGTTAGGAGAAATTCTCCTAAATACAAGACATCCCGAGTAGTAGAGATGAAGAACATTGAAAAGGAGGTGAAGATTGAAGAGGCACCTATAGATGATAATGTAAAGAGAGCAGTTATAGGAAATAATTCTCCTCTTCCTTCTCCTCCTTACAATAGACAAATATTAGAGGAAGAAATCAATGAAGAAGGCAATATATCAAATGATCTTGGGTAGCATGAATCTGAGGATGAAGAAATCTCTACTCCCTGAAGCGAAGAATGGAAAAAGTATATGGAAGAAATTGGACAATCAACCTCTGGAACCCGAAGCAAGAATATTGAATCAAAGGTGACTCAAGAAATTCCATCCATGTCCCCACAAAAAGAGATGGTTAATGAACAAGAGGATCAACAAGAAACAAAGAAGAATGTAGAAGAAGTTGCTGATAGTCCAACTCAGGACAAGATTGAGCAAGAGTCCCCCTCCACGGAGATATAAACCAGGTAGCTTGTTGTTCCTGATTGGTTAGAAAAGAGGCTCAGCAAAACACCAATAATAGTTCAAGAGGAGACTCCTAGTTGGGACAAGCTTTTAGAACAATGGGGACAACCCAAACAAAGGAAGAGAGCTAGAATTGTCTCAAAATTCTCTAGAGATGAATTCAATAACAAGGTTGTTCATGTGGTTGTTCCTGTAGAGAACAAGTACAAAGATGAAGGACCATTGATTACAAGGTGAAAACCATCAATTTGGGTCCATCCACTAAGGAAAAGGAGAAGGAAGAGTTCCAAGAATCATCCTAGGCCATTTTAAGAGGACTTGATAAGGAAAGTGAGGAAAAGGAAAAGTTGCAAAAGCAGCTTAGTGATGTGTATATGTATGTTCAACACTTGAGGCCTCTTCAAAGAGCTAGCAATGAGGGTCCAATTCTAGAAGGATTATTGCCAAAAGAGGATGCTTCAGAGATTGAGAAGTTGAAGTCTTCAGTTCAGAGCACTCAGGAATGGCTTCATGATGTCGGCAAGAGAGGTGATGAGTCCATTGAACAAATCTTCAACATCCATGCTAACACTACTGATTTCTTGGAGGATACTTCTCAATTTTCTACTGATTGTAACAAAGCTAATGAATCAATTGAAGAGGAGTTGAAGAAAATTTTGCAGGTGCCCAAGGAGGAACTTGCTAAAATGAACATCTTCACTTCTGATGATATTGGTAAAGTAATGGAATTGCTAGAAGTATGGAATTATAGAAAGGAACTCCTCTCCAAGGCCTTGAAGAAGATAATGAAGCTAGAAGGAAATATGAAGGAAATATATGATAGTTGTATCACTTTTCTAGAAATAATGACTAGGAGAAGAAAGTTCGGACAAAAGAATATGAATATCAGTAGACTACAAGAGTGGTGACATGAAATTTATGCTCCATCTAATAGTGCTCCCATTGCCAAGAATCATTTAGAAGATGAAACCATATATATTTCTAATATAGATAAGTATCATGAGTTATAGATTGAATGGAATAAAATGATGCCCAAATATGTTAATGAACTAAAAATTCATAAATTAAGAATAAATTTTATTCCAACTCCAAATCTAGTTGATATGAAGGATATATTGCAAACATCCAAGGAATTATCTAGCAAGTTAGAGGCCAATAAGGAAGGAGAAAACAACCAGCTTGGAGCTACCTAGGAAAAGGTGCCAGTCATGTGAATTTCCAGTCAGAGGGGATGACCTAGAATTTTGTGCCAACAAAGGAATATTTCTAGAAATATCTAGGCTGACCTAGACTTTATTTGAAAATATGAAATTTGATTTTATTTTATTGAAAAATCTCTGGGCCAACCTAATTTTGTAACCCTAATTCTGGGCCGACCTAAAGTGATATCTCTATAAATTGATGCCTCAACTTCATTTGTAAGGGTTAGACATAGTTGAGATAGCTAGAACTTAGAAAGAGTTAGGTATTTTCTGAGAGCAATTGATGTAATATTGTGGACACATGAATTGTTACAAATTTGGGTGAATTCAATACAAGTAAAGACATTGTTCTTTGCTGCTCTTTCCTGTGTTGTTCACTTTTGCATGGTTCTTCTTTTCTAGATATTTAAATATTTTTTTGAAATTGTAGTTGCATGTTAGATTTTAGATTTAGATGTCATCCAGTTGTGTTGATGATTCAATATTTGAAGTGCTTGAGCAATACTTGGTCCATACTTTTAGCAACTTGTTGATTGTAAGTCATTGTGTAAAGTTAGCATGGGCCTAAATATTGTGTGTTGAGTTCAATTGTGGGTATTTATTCATTTCAATTACAAAATAAGGTTGATTTATGTGAATGCTCCATAATCTGAAAATCTTGATTACCTTAGAAGATTGCACTATTTCTGTGAGATTGTAGGTTGAATCTAGGTGTAGCAAAAATTATTTTTGGAAGGATTTGTCAACTTTGAATGTTTGATTGTTTACACAATTGGTCTTAGATTTAGTTTTAGAAATCTCTCTAAACCCTATATCTTTTGCTATTTCTTTTAAAATCTAGGTTAGTTTAGGATTACAAAAATCATCAACATATTGCAAGATTTGATGAGTTTGAAACTTTTAGTATTTGTTTTGTAATTTCCCTTGTAATTAATAGCATTTTCACATTATCACTGATTTATTTTTGCATTGTCAAGACTTGACATTAGAGACCTTGGGGTTATCTCTTAAGGCTTGTTGATAGAGATTTACCTTGCAAGAGAGATGGGATATCATATTCTGTCTGAGTTATTGTTGTGCAGAAAACACCATCAACAGTAATGTCAACACAAAATTTGGAAGACCCTTCAAAAGCATCCACCTCAACCACTTCAGAAGAAAATACAACAAACTTTGAAGAAATTGACTATCAAAAACCACCAAATCCTAAAGAAATGAAGAATCTTTATGGAAAAGGCTACGAACTTATGAAACAACTTGGATATAGTGGAAAAGGATGTGGTGCTAGAGAACAAGGTATTTTTGTCCCTATAGAGCCCCACATAGAAGAAAATACTAGTGGTCTTGGTTATTGTCCCTCGAAAGACACAAACAAACCTTCACTTAATATCAACACTATTATAAAAAATCCTTCTAAGACAAATTTAAGAGTGGTGCATCCTAAATTGATAGAGACTAGTGGCCTTGATCATTATCCTTTACAAGAAATGAAGCAAAAAAGAAATCCTCAATTAATGTAAATGTCATCACACAAAATACTAATGATTTAAATTTGTTAGATTTTACACCCTCTAGTAAAGGAGAGAACAAAATCTTACAATCTAAAGTGTCTTGTGTAGGTATGACACCTTGTGCTAAGAAAGAGATCTTTGTTAGAAAATAAAGCAACATCCTCAACTTTTGACCAAGAGAGTATCTTGACGAGACTCCTCCAAGATCCTTAGATCTCTCTCCCTATAAGAACACAAAAGAAATTTTATTACAAGACTTCATTTTGTGCATATCATAGAGTTCATGGTCATTCTACTAATGAATGTAAGGCTTTAAGTAACAAAATTCAACATCTTAAGGATTGTGGTGCTCTCCCTTGGGTTGATGCACCTAGTTCCTCTTTTCAATTTGGGTCACCCTTGTCTTGCACTCAGTGGGGGAAAGGGGTTAGGTATCCTTTTCCTCATATTTCACTTGTCGTTGTCTCTTTGGATAGTTCACAACCTTTTATGTACATACAAGAGCAAGCTTGGGATGTGGACGGCATGCCTTAAGTTTGCTCAAATGTGACATACTACCTTTTTCATGACGTAGCTTATAAAAAACATACGACTTGGAATAGGGATTTCTAAATAATCTCTCTTGTCCTCTTTATTGTTAGAATTTATCTTTTTCTACTCTAAAGTAATTTCTCATAGCATGGTGCTAGCAATTTCTTTTAAGTGGGGGCATACATTGGCATTATTTTGACATGATTTCATTTGCATTTGTTTTCATGTTCCTTGTGTTATTTTCTTCTTATGATGCATCCGTTTCTTGGAAGTGTCATTGGGCCTAATTTCCTCCAAGAGCGTGATATTTCTTTGACTTGTCCTCTCTTGGAAACATTAAGCACAATGTTCCCTAAGAGGAGACCTTGCATGAACTAAGCAAAATCCCTTTGAACATTTTTTTTCTTGTTGTGCTGCATTTTCTTTTTGTACATTATTAAATTCATGGAGGTATGGCTTTAATATGGTCCCCTGGGGCTCACATAGTGAACACCTAGCTTCACTTGCTCGTGTGAGCATGCATTTTTGTGCCTTATTAGATTCATGGAGGTATGACTTTAATATGGTCCCTTGGGGCATACCTAGTGGACACCTAGCTCTCACTAGCCCTTATGAGCATGCATTTTGTTTGCATAGTGGACAACACATTCCACTTGTAAACCTCGTTTTGGAAAAATATCCTAGAACTAGTCCAATGCGTTTGACGGCTAGTCGAAGCCTGATCCATTGCATTTTTCCTTTTCTTTAACCTTTTTTTATTATGGCTTCATATATCATTTGCATGCGTGTTCCATTGGGCTTATGTTGGTTTTTCCATAGGATCTTGCTCCTAGGGGCTTGGCCACCCTCTCGATTATTGTCATCCTATCTTACTAACATTTGTACATTTGAACCCCTCTTGATTGCATGGTTGGCTACTTTAGTGTGATTTTGAAGCAAGTTCATCCTCTCACTAAAGTGGGGGGCTAGATGTAGTGTAGAAAAATGTATACCCTTGCATTTACACACATGTTTGGGCCTACATTGCTTTATTTATGCTTATTTATGGCTTAATTGGCCCTATTTTGCATCCACAAGCCCTTTAAACTATATACTTTTATGGAAAATCCTGAAAAACCTCAAAAGAAAAATGATCATTTAATATTTCTATTTGTGTGTCCCTGATTTGTTGAGTTCGACTAAAATGCCACCTAGGGCGTCTTTGTCCTCCATGTGTCTTGGGACCCTGATTTTAAAACAACCATAATAGGTCCCTTTTTGCAGTCTGTGCATTAAGAATTGAGCCTTTGGACTGAGACACTACCTAGGGCAACTTAGTTGTCCTTGGCTTATTTTTCAGGGTCCAATTTCAAATTTGGGTGGGATTTATCCTCCTTTAATTAATGACTTTGCATGTTGACTTGTTGTGCTATAATTTTGGGATATTAAGCATGAATAAATACAAATACAAGGTTCCTTCACTCAGTTTTCATAATAACAAGATAACAAGCAATCTAAGTATCCAAACATTCAAGTATTCAAGCATTCAAGAGAATTTCATCAAGAATTTGAAGCCATCATCAAGATTCAAGCATCATGTCGAGGGCTTAGCACATCCATTCATGTTGTTAAGCCAAGATTGTGGATGAAGCATTGAAGATCTATTTGCAACCATTGTTCATATCATATTCAAGGATCCAAGATCTACATTCTTCATGGACACTACATGGTATATTACAGTTTTTCTTCACAAGACATCATACAAGGTGATATCATTTACATAATTCATGTTTCATGATTAATTTCATCATTTGGTTTAATTACGTAACAGGGGTTTGACAAAGGTAGACCCCCATTTACTAAAAATCAACAAGTTTTCCCTCCCTTGTGTGTTTGTATTTGCATATCTAGGTTGAAGACTTGAAGATCATTTGGAGTGCAAGATTGAAAAGTTGCAAAGTTACAATTCCAAAGTTTTAATCTTCATGGAAACTCACCTACAAGTAAGATATGGAAGTTTTAGGACCTCGGATTGGAGAAGAAGCAAGTGTAGACATTAACCTTCTATGCCATATTTAGAAAGTTCAAAAATTTAGAATGAGACTAATATGCCACTTTGGGCATCTTAATCATCCATGAGGTATTTTTTCAGAGATTCTTCAATATTTTTTTCTAGCATCCGAAGACTCTGTATTTTCCCCAAAAAATAGCAACATGAATAATACACCATATTGGGTGTCTTAGTCCTCCACAACACTTTTTTATAGCTTCTTTACATTTCCAGAATCCTCATTACATCTCCAAACTTCCCAAGTACACATACCCTAACTTTTTGTACCTTAATTTCATCACTTTCACTCATTATTTGGCTTATATTACTTGATTTCATGAGTTAAATGTTCATTTATCTTCATTTAGCTTACATTTTGCATATATCACAATGTTTTTTCAAACAGTTTATTTTCCAATCATTTGCTTGGTGGTGAACCCTTTAAAGCTAAAAGAACCTCCTCCTAGGTCCTCCTCATTGTGAATTGGCTCACCTTGTGAGGTTGTTAGTCAATCCAATTAGGACCCCTAGGACATTAGTGAATGGTTGAGAGGAAAAGTGTGATATCCCAAAAAGGTATCCATTTTCCTATTCATCAATCACATCGTCTCCTTCCATCCATTCTAAGGGATGATGTTAGCATAAAAACTCTATAGGAATGGAAAGATGAAACTAATAAAACTATTTCAGATCAAGCAGTTTCAATTTGTCAAAGATATGATATGGGAACACTGAAGAGAAATATGGATATGTTGGCTCATGTAGAGATTGTCTTATTGGAGTTTGAAAAGTAGGCCAACCAAATTGTTACCAAGTATTGGCATTATAGAGAAAATGTCGATGAGGTCATGAATTTCAACTGGCCTACTAAAGAGGAATTACTAGCATGCAGACGAAGATACTTGGAGGGGGTGGTGGATTAATAAGAAATGGTGGGGTGGTGATTTGAATTTTTTTCTTTTGAAGTCTACAATCATGATGAGCAACGAAAGGGTGAAAATGCATTGCATAGCCTAGATTTAGTACAGATTAGGCTTTTCCTAAAGTGTAGAAAATATCAAATTGAATCAGTGATTGGTTTGTAGACGTGGACATATTACTTGTCCTTTCCTTTTTGTTTCTTTCATGCTTTCTTTCACTTTCATTTTGTGTGCCTAGGCACAATTTTTTAGGAGACTATTCTTATATGCCTTTTGGAAGGTCGGATCGGGTCTCCAACAATGAATGAAGACTATTCTTATTTCACACATGTTTCCCACCACCTAGAAACTCATTGTAACTGACAATGGAATATATGTTATAGCATTCCAATAAGGTATTTATATGTGTACTTTCGGGCCTGAGGCTTGTTTTTCTCCTACGTTTCTATAAGGAGGAATTTAGGGAAAAAAGAAGGGGTTCATTGAATTGTAATTGACACAGTGAATTGTTAGTAAAGAATTAAGCATAGTTTGAGTTTTGTCTTAAGTTTTGAGTCTATAGTTACTTATGTAATTTTGATAACACGATAGAAAATACAATATAGAATTATGCAAATTTCATGGCTATTGTCTCTCCTCTGTAATTTCTCTACGAGTTATGAATGAATATAATCAAGTATTATGTTGTTCATATCCATTGCTTTCCAATGGATGTGTAATTTCATTCTTGCATATTAATTCAATTAATGTTGACTCAATATTGTTGATATTGTTGACTCATTTGAATTATGTGCTAGGATATTTTCAAGAAGTAATGGTCGAGAATGTTATGAGAGAATGTTGTAATATAGTGTTTCTTAAACTATATGTTGTTTTTCTTGAAGTGTTATCAAGTTGCATAGGTTAAGATTGACCCCAAGTTTAGGATATGGCACTAGTTTTAGTAAATCACTCACAATTCAATTTCAGGGTCAGTTAATTAGATAATCACTCTTAGTTTAAAAATCTTTCAGATGGGTTACCATTGTAGTAATGCTACGATAAATTTCACTTTTCTCATCCTCCAAGTAGAAGGTATTATTTAAGAGAATTGCTAACTCTTTTGATACACTATATAGTTGAGTAGATATATATGAGAGTTATTTATTGTTTACAATGTATCTAAATATAAATCACATGAGTTATTAAATATGCATTATGGGATTACCCTCCTAGGTTTCACAGATCCCAAACTATAGGAGTAAAAGTATTGCAGATCTTACTTGTTCATTGGACAATCCCTTTAGATTGCTAATTACTAAAAATGGAAAAGTCCACAAATAATTCTGAACACTATTAGGATTAGGTGTTATACACCTTGCATAATGCTTATAATGTTTAATTTATTATTATGTGTGTCGTGCACCTAGGGGTACCTAGATGGACGTGCATCACTAGGAGTTATAATGTTGGGGCCAATTTATGTTGTAACATTGGGAATTAATTTCAAAATGTAATTATTTAATATTGGGGAATAATAAAATATAATAATGTAGTCAATATTAAATGAGGGGTCACATCATTTTGTAAGTCCATGGTTTTTGGCACATGGTTTATGTAATACCACTTGGTGGTTTTGTGGGAACTTGTTTCTATAAAAGAAACCACAAGGGTAGTTGTCTAAGTTTGGATAGTTTTTTGTAGGCTAGTAGCTTGAGCTTGTGCATGTGTGAGGGTTTGAAGCATGGCATGGGATGTGTGGATTCATGCTTGGTCACATGGTATGCATGGATAGCTTGTGCTTCAAAAGTGTTCATGGAGTCTTTGAAGATGTATTGTAATGGGTTTACATTGTTGAATAGTACATAGAGTGTGGATGCTTTTGGAGGCTGGGTTTTTCCCTCTTGAGGGTTTTCCCAGGGTATATCTTGTCTCATCTTTCATGGGTATATTGTGTATTATCTTCCATGTGGAAATTGTCATTAGATAGCTGCAAATTTCTTTACAAGTGGTATTAGAGCATTGGTTGTGGATTGGATAACCCTAGGTTGCATAAGAGAATGAAATAAAAGGCAAGATATGAGGGCTTTGTAGGTTGTTTATTGTAGATCTGAGGGTTTTGGGTTTTTTGGTTTGATGGGTTGTTTGCAAATTTGGGGTGAGATTTTTTTTTTTGGAAAAATAGGGTTTCTTGGTTGTGCATTCAAATGGGGGTTTTTGAGGGGAAACTTTACAAATGACCTCTTGGGAAAAAGTGTACCTTATGGTTTGATTCAAGTTGGCTACGAGATGAATTTTGATATATAATTTTCCCTATTTTGATTACTAGAAAAACATGCAATTTTTTTTTTGTAAAATCCTCTTTTGCTATTAAAAATTGACATCATTATGTAGAAAACATTAAAAATCCAAAAGTGAAAAATATCATCAGTACCTACAAATAAAAGCCAGAATGTTAAAAAATTCAAAATTCAAAATTCAAAAAAAAATTCAAAAACATATTATTTCAACCTTTTGAAATTTAAAAGAAAAAAATAATAATTTTAAAAGGGGGGGTCTGACCCTGTACCTGCCACTGCAATGGAAGGCCCCCTATCAGCCCACTTGGGCAACAAGACTGTCGGTCAAGTGGAACCACCA
>VDFB02105785.1:82851239-83061184 GCA_007258455.2 Sequoia sempervirens | reverse complement strand
TAATAACCCAGTCTCATAATCTTTTTGGCTAAGGTAGGACTGCTAGAATGGGAACCACATATACCCTCATGCACCCCACGCAAGGTTGCTTGTGCTTCAATAGAATTAAGACATCTCAGTAGGGTATTATCTAAGGCGCGTCTATATAGGGTGTCTCCGATGATGGTGTATTTGGCTAACTTGCGGAGGAATGTTCTACGTTGGTTATTTGATAGGCCAGTGGGTATGACTTCGGCATGAAGGTAATCATAGATTTATTTATACCATGGGGAATCGGGACCAACGATGTCACACACCATTTTAGAATCTGGGATATCATAGGCTGGGACCAAAAGCTGTTCCACCAAGAACTCAAACTTAGGCACATTGTTAGGAATGTCAAGAAGTGATGCAATTGTAGCCATAGCGTCTGCTACCCTATTTAAAACCTGAGGTATTTGATGAAATTCGACTTTGTCAAAGTACTCTTTAAAGCTATCAACCATGCGCTTGTATGGAGTAAGCTTCTCATCCTTAGTCTCATAATCATGTCTGATTACTAGTTGAGAATCGCCATATACCTATAGGTTCTTGATTTTCCACTTGATTGCCATGCGTAAACGTGTCACTAAAGCTTCATATTCTGCCATGTTGTTAGTGCATGGAAATGTAATCCTAAATGAATTAGGGATGGAATCACCCTATGGTGTGATAAACAATATACCAGCCCCTGAACCATGATTTGTATGTGAGCCATCAAAGTAAAGTTTCCATGTTATGTTTGTGTCAAATGTGAATATGAACTCATCAGGAAAGTCTGCAACTAATGGGTGATTTTCCTGTATGGGTGCGTCAGCTAACTGATCAGCAATGACCTGCCCTTTAATAGCTTTTATTTCTACATACTGGATATCATACTCACTAAGTATCATAACCCATTTGGCCAGTCGCCCCGTTAATGCTGCCTTGCTAAGAAGATATTTCAGAGGGTCTATTTTAGCAATCAGCATTGTTTGATGGTTTAGCATGTAGTGCCTCAATTTTTGGGTAGCAAATACTACTGCAAGATAGGCACATTCAATGTTACTATAGTTGAGCTCATAACCAACCAAAGTCTGGCTGATATAATAGACTGCCCTTTCATGACCTTCATCATCATTTTGTGCAAGCAATGCTCCGAGTGATGAATGGGTTGCTGTAATATAAAGAATCAATGGTTTTCCTTTAATAGGTGGCATTAAGACAAGTGGTGTGAGTAAATATTCTTTAATTAGTTGAAAATCCTCTTCACACCTAGCTGTCCATGCAAAAGGTACTCCTTTCTTAAGTAGATGTTGAAAAGGATGTGTCTTGTCTGCTAGCTGCACTATAAATCTTCTGATAGATTGCAACCTTCCCTGTAATGTCCTTAGTTGATTGAGATTATTGGGTGGTGGCATGTCCATGATTGCTTTCACCTTAGCAGGATCTACTTCAATGATTCATCTAGAAATGATATAACCTAACAGCTTTCCTGACTTGACTCCAAACACACATTTCTTTGGATTGAGTCTCACATTATACTTCTCTAGCCTCTAAAATATCTTGTCTAAAACCTATAAATGTTCTACCCTTGTCTTGGATTTTACAATAAGGTCATCGACATAATCCTCCATACAAGTGTGTACTAGATCATGAAAGATAGTAGTCATGGCACGCTGATAGGTTGCTCCTACATTCTTGAGTCTGAAGGGCATAACATTCTAGCAATACGTTCGCCAAGGACAAGTGAAAGCTGTCTTAGGTTGGTCTTCAGTAGCAATTCTGATATGGTTATACCCCGAAAATCCATCCATAAGGGACAACATCTCATATCTTGTTGTCATGTCAACTATCATGTCTATATTAGGCAAAGGGAAATCATCCTTAGGACAAGCTTTGTTGATATCTCTAAAATCAGTGCAGATGCGGATGCCCCCAGTTGGTTTAGTGACTGGTACAAGATTGGAAATCCAATCTGCATAGTTGATAGATCTGATGAAACCAACGTCTAAGAGTTTCTTGAGTTTTGCCTTGACTAACAAAGCAATATGTGGGTGCATTTTTCTTAGCTTTTATTTCACTGGTTTGGCACCTGGCTGTAAAGGAAAGTGATGTAGAACAAGTTCAGGATCTAAGCCGGGCATGTCAGCATATGACCAAGCAAAATTTATCTGTCTCTTTTCAAAGAAGTCATGGAACTCTGATTTCTCTTGTGTTGTCAATGACGCTGCCAAATAAATCAGTCGAGGATTCTCTTTTGTGCCTATGTTGACTTCTACTAATTCTTCAACAAGCATGGGTGACTTTTCCTATGCAACGGGAAGAATGTTCAAACCTCCATCCTTAGGTGCCTCAGAAAGGTTTTCACCTTCGGATGCATCCTTTCTTTTTACTTTTTCATTGTCTAGAGGTGCCTTTTGATTTTCACCTAGAGACTCATCTTTTTTATTTTGTTTATCCTTTTTCTCATTTTTGCGACTGGAGGGTTGAACAGATTCCCCAAAATATGCTTTATTGTCCAAGTCAATGGTAAAACCAGCTTTATGATCTCCATTAGGTATGCCTTCTCGTAATCCTAGGAACTCAACAATTGCTTCGTCGTTCTCAAAAATGTCTAAGACGGGTGTGTCTTTTTGATCCCAATCAATGAGTTGGGGATAAACTAAGGGCATGTCATCGTCGGAGTTATCAAAGTCTAATGGGGTCAAGGTAAAGATTGAATTATTCATGTGATTACATAAATCTTGTACCAGGTCCACTTTGCTCTTGGGTTTGGGTTGAGGTAGATGAATAGGTGGGCCTAATGCCAAGGTTTGACTATCAGAAATAGGTGGCTCAGGTTGCCAAGAGGTAGGATCAAGTGATTCCCAATAGTAATGTTTAAACCATTCCTCTTTTGTCATTTTCTTTGGTGGACAGGAATTTAAGGGATTTGGTGAGGAACTTAACATCAAGTCAAGTTCTCCGAATAACTTGTCAAGATCCATGGAGGAAGTAGAGGATAGGGAATCCCACTCATAATTGTTAGAGTCGAGGGAGTTACAATGATATTGGTCCACTGGCTTGTGAGATGTCTTAATATCTTCTGAAGCATGTACCTCCTCAAGTAAGGGTAATGGAGTACGAGGAACGCCAATCTGAATCGGTTGAAACCCTATCCCTACTCCTTTTGGCCACTGAGAAACAAATATTGGTTCAATTCTGCCATCTTGGTTTAAACCTAAACCACTTTGTCCATCATATCCTTTGCTTTGCATGATTTTGAAACCCTTTCCATATAGACTTGTAGGAATATAAGCAAGTAAAAGGGGTTCCTGATTATCTTCCTTATACAGCCAGGAAGTGACATCTTATGTATCTACAACCTCTTTGCTTAATTCACCCCATTTAGTAAAATTTGTTGTGGGGGAAACATGTATAGTGATCATAGATTGTCCCCTACCTGTTATAGGTAAACCATATGACTTAGGAGGAACCAAATGGCTAACACAATAAGAAGTCTTCATGTAATACTCTCCACAACCCTTGTCTTGGATCTCGACCCTAGGAGTGGTAGGAAGTGAGGGTGAAACAGATGTTTGAGTGAGTGTGGACGGGTCAACATAAGAAGATGGATTAGATGGTGAGGCCTCTTGGTTAACTGGCACTTGACATTGAGGGATCTCCTTTAGATTGGTGCAATACTGGAAAGGATCGAGATCACCATCTATAGTTATTTCGGTGCCATTGTAAGGGAATTTAAGACACTGATGATATGTGGAAGGGACTACCTTCATGGCATGAATCCATGGTCTACCTAGCAGAAGGTTATAAGGGAGGGTGAGATCCAAGACCTCGAACTTTGTCTCCATTACCGCAGACCAATTCTGATAGGAAGTGTTACCACCCCCTTTGATTTTCATTCTTCATCATCATAAGACTTAATGACAATACTCTTAGTGGTATCTACACATGCTTTTGAGATACCTAATGCCTTAATTAGTTTTAAAGTGCATAGATTTAACCCTGCTCCTCCGTCTACCAAAACTCGTCTAACTTTGGTGTCATCAACAAGGACTTCTAGATGTAAAGGGTCATTGTGGTTCGTCTTGTCTGTGGCATAGTCTTGTTCAGAAAATGTGGCATGATGATTATTGGTCAAGTAGCCCACCATTTCCTGGAAACAATTGACATCAAGGTCATTAGGGACCGTGGTGTTCTATAAAGCCTTATCAAGGATAGACCGATGCTCAGGGGAAATGTGCAACAATTCCAAGATTGAGATTTGGGTTGAGGTCTTCCCCAATTGGTCAAGTAGGTTATATTGTAACTTGGAAGGTTGGGGTGTTTGCTGTGATGGAGGGCCTGGGATAGTAAACTTAGCACGACGAGTATTGACTGCACACTCAGGATTAGCATTTATAGTAATGGTATTGATATTTTGATCAGCGGCGCGAAGGCAATGAATGATTTTGCCGCTATCATAATCATGTTTGATACTCACATAATTGGCTGACATATTGGTCTTAGTACTCGAACTGGGGACAGTTCCTTTCCCATGGTCATGTAGTGGGTCTGAAAAGACTTGATGATCAGTGTTGGATGTCTTTTGTTTTTTTCCACTAACCTTAATAATTCTCCTATCAACAAGATCCTGTATGATATTCTTTAGTTGTCGACAATTTTGTAGGTTATGTCCCTTAGTCCTATGATAATCACAAAAGGCATTGTCATCCCACCAAGCTGGTTTAAATTGTCCTGGATCGTATTATGTTGGTTCCTGCAGCTGTATGAGGTTGTGTTGTAACAGTTGTTTGAACACCGACTCAATGGGTTCCCCTAAGGGAGTGAACTCACATTTTTTAAATCTCCTTGGTTGTGGACGTTGAGTATTTGAGACTATGTTAGGAGGTTGATTGACAACATCAAGCATGTTGGCAAAAGTATGAGGTACTTGTAATGTGAGGAGGGGTCCTGCTTGTAATGTTTTAGCATCAACCACCCCATCATTGGTGACATTTTTGTTGCGAGACCAGAATCTGTTTCTATCAGTGGGGATGTTTTGTACGATTAGGTTTCTATTGGATGTTGTCATTTTGATTTCACCCTTTTCAATGAGATCCTTCTCTATTATCACCCCTTTTTCCACTAGTTCTAAAAAAGATATGCAACAATGTACCCTTAAGTTACTTCTGAGTTTTGGATGAAGGTTTTCTTGAAACATTGTAACCTTTTGTTTTTCAGGTATTTCAACAGGACACCTACTAGCAATAATTCTCCATCTCTGGAAGAAAGCAATGAATTTTTCACCTTCGTCTTGCGTTGTGTGGCACAAGGTTGCTATATTTATCTCGTGGTCAATGTTGAAGGAGAATTGCTCCACAAATTTCTCAACTAGTTCACCCCAAGATCTAATGCCAGAATCTAGACCTGAAAACCACTCTAGTGCAATTCCTACAAGACTTCTTGGAAATAGCCTCATAAGATACGTGGGGTCATAAGCGACATCTATGCATATGGTAGAAAATTCCCTGATATGTTCTACTGGATTGCATTTTCCATTATACTTAGGAAGATTCGGTATGACATATCCGTGAGGGAAAGGTGTCATGTACAATGATCTATCGAAAGGGAATGGGCATATGTCCTTTGTTGAAAATGATTTCTTAGTTGACACCAACATGTTATCCATTTGTGTTTGCAATGCGTGCATTTGTGTTTGTAGGACGTCAACTTCGGTCAAAGATGTGCTAGGAGGATTATGTGGATCCATGTATGTATTCTGAAATCCCAAGTCTCGTGATGGGTTTTGATTGAACGTTGGCATCTAAGGTGGATTTGGATTCAGAATGTTGGTAAATGTATTTTGGTCTGGTATCTACATAAATTGGTGTTGACCTGGGTTCTGTGTAAATGGATTCTGAGCACCACTGCGTGAAAAGGGATTCTTATTCAGAATCGATGTGAATTGGTTTTGACTTAGAATCTGTGTGGACGGATTCTGACTATGAATCTGTGAAAAAGGGTTCTGATTCGGAATCGACATAAATTGGTTTTGACTTGGAATCTGTGTGGATGGATTCTGACTACCAATCTGTGATAAAGGGTTCTGATTCAGAATCGATGTAAGTGGATGCTGACTACTAGTCTGGAAGAGTAGATTTTGATTGCCATATTGGAAGGAGGGAATGCCCCCTATTTGTGTAATCCTTGGTATAGTACTAGTGATTTGAGCACTAGGTATGGCCATTGACTGTGGTAAGGTACCCATGATACTAGCAGTAGGTATGGTTGTTGATTGTGCACTTGTGACACCGACATATGAGGTATGGGCTGAGGTTTTAGGTCTTTTACTCCCAATAAGAGGACCAATGGGAGTGGATGATGATGCCCCTGTAGTGAAATTAAATCCTGATGTCATGCTAGATGTACCAAATGGGGACGTATGGACTGTTGTACTCTGTGTAGATGTGCTAGATGGCATAGTTGTGCTGACCTGAGGTATAGAAGTAGTAGCAGTCGTGGTATTTGTCCCTTGTGTAGGTTGAGTTTGTAAGGTTCTAATGTCAAATCCTAGAGGTAAGGTAGTACCTTCAGCTAGCAATTTGCTTAAAAACCATTGACGATCATTTGCTAGGTACTCATCTACAAAAGAGGCAAACTCGGGATCCTATGTGGCAGCCTCTATGTCTTCTACTGCAATATGTCCTTGAGTGTTTCTAGTGGTAAATTTGTATAATAGAGTCTTATGAGGTCTTGAAGAAAATGGATTGATGAACTCGTTTGGGTTTGACATGTTTTCTCTCTCTCTTCTCTTAGACCTAGTTTCAACCATGTAAGACAAGCTTAATATGTGAGAAATGCAAGACTATATCTACATACTGTATGACTCTAGTCTATGTTTTTGGGATTTTCGTATGCAAATAATGAATGTCCTAGGATGACACTAGTCTAAACTCTAAAGATGCAAAGTCTAAGCAAGACCCTAAAGTGATCAATTCTATAAACCTTAAGATGAAGGGACCAACTGCCTAAAGTCAAACCAAGGTGTCAATTTAGTTAAGTCAAGGAACCAATGTAGGACGAGGATCAAAGACAAGTTGAGTTTCCTAACTAGACTGATGAGCTAGGATGACTCTCTGTAGGACAAAGTATAAGATGATAGGACTAGGTTCAATGACAAATTTTGTTGACATTATGACCTTTCTAGAGTGTAGATGGTAAATCAATCCTAAAGTCTATAAAAGTGACCTTTCTAGAAGTCTAATGCAAGGTGATATGTACCCTAAGATGAAGCCAAAGTCTAATTGAAGACAACTATGGCAACGAATAAATGAACCTAAAGAATGCAAAATTGAGAAAATCGTTTCAGGTTTCGGTTTCAAAGACTGTTTATGGGAAGATAACTGAAACTGGTATGACCGTGTTGACTGGATAGTGATTGTGAATTCTGGTTTTCTGATAATCAGACAGATGTGTCACAAGATCTCATAGATGCGGTTCAAGTTTAACAGTTGCGGTCTAAACTGACAGATGCGACTCAAAATTTAGCAGATGTGACTCTGACTGACAGGTGCGACTCAATCTTAACAGATGTGACTGACAATGACAGATGCGATTCTAAAATTAACAGATGCGACTGACAATGACAAATGCGACTCTAAAATTAGTAGATGCGACTCAAAATTTAATAGATGCGACTCTAAAAATCAGATGTGAGTTTCTGGTGAACAGTTGCGACTCTCTGTGAATTTTCAGTGACATGAAATTTAAACTGACTCCATTTTTCGTGATCAAATTCGGACAATCAAAGACAATCGTAAGACAAAGTGTTTTCAGTTTCGATTTTGGACTCAAAGAACGTTTAAAGTGATAACAGACAAGCACATCCTAATAGGCAAAAGGCCTAGGGTTTGTATACTTGGTATAGCCCACCTATTATACCCTGGATTTGTGATGAACACCTTTCCTTCTCGAGAGCGGATAGCTTAAGAATTTGGTGGCATTGGCTCCCCTCCATAGCTCATTAACGTCTTTTGAGCACACCAATTCTGAATTCTTTGGGCTATGACCTCCCAAGAACTGCTATCTCTACTCAAGGGGATCAGTAGTGAGTATCTTCAGGCATGATACTATACCCTGCACTAATACCAAGCAACGGCCACAAATAGGTTGGTCTCTAAAACAAAAGGTATTTAATTCGGGAATTCTGTTTGTGGGGTGTGATCCGGCGCGAGTCCCCTTTCGGATCCATCTCGTCGGAACCACACTTGTGATTCTTGGGGTTTCCCAAAGAACCCACTTTTATATACCAGCTGGAAGTCCCTCGGGTTTAGGGTGCTACTGGTATGAGTCGCCCTGGGGTGAGTACTTTTTCCCACCAGAACAGGCCCAAGTTCTAGAGTTGGTAACCATTTCTCTTACACCCAGGATCGCATGGATGCGCAAGGGGAGAGGATACTTCGATATACCAAGTCGTAAGGGTAACCAGACTTGTGATTTCACACCAAACACAGTAGACACTTGTTAATTTTAACCAAACGAAAGATTTGCTATGCTACCAATCAATCTGTTTCAAAATTAACTAGGGTCTTCGACAAGCGTCCTGCAGAAAAACTCGTTAGTAGTTTTCAATATTGTCTTCGTCAATCATCCTGCCAAAGCTTGTTAACTCCAAAAGGCCACACACTGAAAATAAGATATTAGTAACACACAAATCAATTGAAAATTCTAGATTGCCGAAAGCAAAAATAAAATTTTACCAGTCAATTGCGTCGCTTCGTTACTAGTCAAATGCATCGTTTCTTTTTCAGTTGCAGCTCGGGAAATCAATTGCGGTTTAGGAATTGTTAGATGCATCGTTTCCTCTATCAGATGCGGTTCAGGAATTGTCAGATGCGTCGTTCCTCTATCAGATGTGGTTCAGAAAGTCAATTGCAGTTCAAGAATTGTCAGATGCGTCGTTTTGTACAAAAAATCTGTAAAAACCAAAATTAAAAGATCTACGGATTCGCGAAGATGGTGTCTTCATGTCGGGTTCACCAAATGTAACGCCAAATAAAAGCTTTGCACAATAGACAACAAAGAAGATTATAACTACACATGTATACAATACTAAATCTAAAATGCAAATTCATTCGTTAAGCAACAAAGAACATGGGAAAGTAAAAACGTAAACAAACTGAAACAATCTCACCAATTCCAAACGTATTTCCATGATTCATCTCGATTGCCCTTCTCCATTTTGCTTGTGTAGTATAATTGCCCTTAGATTTCTCGTAAGTTCGTGCAAGTATCGTCTAAGATAATGATTAGCAAAATATCGAAGATTCAAGATAAAAGTGTGCTCTCAAAAGTCATAAGAATTTGCGAGTTTTCGAGAGAGAGATACAATTTCGAGAGAGATTGGAATGAAGAATGACAAATCAATTTATAGAAAATTGATTATTCGAACAACAGGTCAGGATTGAAAGATCAACAAACGGTTGAGATTGACTAATTAGACATGCATTCTGATAACTGTCAATGATGATATGAGTGATACAAATTAGAAATAGAATTAAAGATTAAATAAATGATTTAATCTTCAGTTTGGTATTCGAAAATAGAAGAAATATCTTTGCATGGCAAAGATAAAGATTGATTACATCAACTCTTGTTCGGATGCACGCACAACATTTAATTAATTAATCCACATGTACACGCAATTGAGTTAGAATTGGACGATTTGAATGATTTGACGAAGAGATTACTCGAAGACGCCACTCAGACATCAAATCAATGGTTAACTAAACGATTAAAATAGATGTCAAGTCGAGTAAAAGTGAATACTTAGATAACTCACATAATTATCTAAAATATAGAGGAATGCATTAAAATAGAATTAATGAATTAGATAATTCATTTAATTCAAGACTCGATATTTGAAGAATAATTAAATAAATAATATTTATTTAATTAAATGATGAAGGGATTTTAAATGAATAATTAAATAAATAATGAATTTATTTAATTATAGTTGAAATATGATAAAGAATAAATTAAATAAGAATTTATTTAATTTGACAAGGCAGAGATAAGGTTAATTAGTAACATAATAATTAAATAAAAGCGTTTATTTAATTAATCGGATAGAATAAAGAAAGTGTGAATTAATTAAATAATTAAGATTATTTAATTAATAGAAGAAATAAAAGAAGATGAATTAATTAAATAATTAAGATTATTTAATCAATAGAAGAATTAATGTTAAGATGAATTAATTAAATAATTAAGATTATTTAATCAATAAAAGAATTAATGTTAAGGTGAATTAATTAAATAATTAAGATTATTTAATCAATAGAAGAATTAAGTTAAGATGAATTAATTAAATAATTTAGATTATTTAATCAATAGAAGAATTAATGTTAAGGTGAATTAATTAAATAATTAAGATTATTTAGTCAATAGAAGAATTAAGTTAAGATGAATTAATTAAATAATTAAGATTATTTAATCATGACCATGAAGAATAAGAATTATGAAGAATATTGAAGTCGCAGGCCCAAACCAAATTTCGAAGTCTACAAAATCCAATGTTCATTTGAGCATATATGGGGGTAGACCTTTGAACAAGACCTTGTGGAAGGTCCGTGAGTCTAACCATGAGGCAATACTTGACACAATAAAGAGTAGAGCAGATCTAGATGGTTCATTGGATTAATTTGTAAGTATAAGCACAATGGTTCTTATTAATTTATACTTGTATCCACGTTAATTTTTTTGATTGCAATGCTATCATCTTATTTTACTTTTCGTATCTGTAAGTAACCCGGTAAACATTGATTGGTGTCCCCTTGCAGAAAATGCAGATTTATGATCCATCCAAGAGAATATCAGGCATAAAAGCAATGCAACATCCCTATTTTGATGATCTTGACAAATATCAATTATGATTTTCAGCCATTACAAAAGTGTGTGTGAAGCTTGGTGAGGGAATTTCAAGTTATTCATTTGAATTTAACCTTATCATGAGCACCTATGATGTAGACATTATAGGAGCATCTTGAATTACAAGATATTCTAGATTCATGAGAGGTGTTGTGTGCAATAGGTATCTTGGAACTCGCAGTGAAGATGTATGACCAGGAGTGACTAAGTTGAGAGACTGCCATGCCTATTTGTAAGTGCCTTCTATCTATTTTCATTTCGTTTCCATTTTGGATGATCTATTTCTTTTTATTCTTTTACTTTGCGTACATTTGTAACTAAACTAGTAAAAATTGATTGGTCTCTCCTTGCAGAAAATGCTGATTTTTGAGCCATCAAAGAAAATCTCAACCAAAAAAGCAATGCAACATCTTTATTTTGATGATCTTGAAAAATATCAATTCTAATTTGAATGCATTATAAAATAGTGTGTGAAGCTTTGCGAGTGAATCTCAAGTTACTCATTTGAAGTTAACCTCTAAATGAGAACGTATGATGTAGACATTATAAGAAAATCTTGAATGTATGAGTGACATTGTAAAATATCTGTGATAATAGAGTACCTAAGGCATTGTAATGATATTTGTACTTGTAATGAAATTTATTGAAATATTGAAATTTGGTGCAAGGGCACAAAGGTTATTGAACAAATTTGGTTCATGGAATTATTTTAAGTTAGTAAATTGTGTTTTGAGTAAATTGTCAAATGAATAAGGTCATATTACATGGTCAATTAATTTATAATGTAATAAGTCATGTTAGTTACAATATCAATAGTTAGGAATGATTGGAAAGATGTAGAATCATTTGTAAAGGCTAGATTTAAAGCCTCTTGAAGGCTCAGACAAAATGTAATTTTTGTGCAGGAGCACCTAGTCTCCTAGTTGCAAAATTTCACTTTTTGAAGGGTGATAGGTGGTCAATAGATTAGATTAAGGTGTTTTGTGTTTATTTATGCTAAATAAGGTCAATCAAGACCATTTAAGGTGTATTAGGGCGAGTTTTTGATTCTCAGTGGTCAAATGTGCAAAAAAATGTATTCGTGCTACAAAATTGTCAATATTTGAATTTGTAGCCTTTTGAAGGAAAATCTTTGAATTTGGTTGTAAATGTGCAAGAATGAGGTCTAAGAGTTTTATATACCATTTAGAGAGCTTGGTTTTCATGGAGTTCCTTTCAAAGCCTCTGCTTTTATTGTTCCTATAGTAAACCATTTAATAGAGTTGGTGGAATTACCTTTCTTAGTAATCACTATTACTTCAAGATTGAGATTGTTAACCTTGAGAGAGTATGACTTGGGAAAAATGCATTTGATATGGCTATTATTTTTAAAGAATTCAAGCGGGATGTACTCTGCATTGATTCCATTCGTCAATCTTCACTTGATGGGATGAATGAATGGCTGAACTCCATGGATATAAAGTATTATGAAAGTAGAATGAACTTGAACTGGTGGCCAATTTATTGAAGATGGTGGTTGGGAATTTTTGAATATGGAAGCTAGTGATTCCGATTATGATAATTCAGAAGAGTTAGAACAAGGATATATGAGTTCCCTCTAATGTAGAAGAGGAATCATAATCATATTTCATGTATCCACCATCAAGAGTGTTACAATCCAACAAGATGGAGGGAATTCTTATATAAGGATAATTTTCAATGTTGTAGGTACCTGCTTTAATACCAACTACAATGGCAACATTGAAATTCCCTAGTAGTATTTACATTGAGGAAATTTCCTTTAGATGTAAGGATTCAAAGTATATCAACCATGTGGTACAAATGATTAAGTCCCAGAGATGAACTGTAGCAATGAAAGAGTCTGAAAAGGCAGAGAGAGCTACACTGGTGACTCAAGAGAAACTTCATCTTTCAAAAACAAAGTCAATTAGGCTGGCAGACGTGTGGATCGGGCCAGCATTTGGTGGAATAGGAAGAAAGATGAATGGAACTCTAGAGGCCCAAGACTAGATTTTGTTATTCAACCATGAGAGTAGATGGGAGAGTTGATATCATGTATCAAAACATTAAGCATGCATTCTTCCAACCAGTGGAGAAGGAGATTATTACATTGCTTCATTTTCATTTGCATAAGAATATCAAGGCATGGAAACCAAGAAGACCAAGGATGTCCAGTTTTATGTGGAGGTAATGGATGTGGTCCAAACTTTAGGAGGGGCAAGAAGGTCAATGTATGATTGGTGCAAGAGCGCAATTCAGTAGGTTTTGTTCATCAAGGAAAATAAGGAGTAGAATACAGGATTTTGAGTTTTGTATTAAAATAAGGTCTATGAGACCATTCTATTATGTATTTAGTCATATTTGAGCTGTATTAGGTGTTTAGGAGGTGGGGTTTTTCAAAAAGTGCAAAATGTTTAAAAATTGCAAAATTGTGCAAAATTTGCAAACTCAAACATTGTAAAATTGCAAAATTTGCATTATGGAGGGAATGTGAAGAGTCAAACCAGTTCAAAGGTTAGTTAGGAAGGTGAATCATTTTTTAATTGGTGGGAAAGAGTTTGAAAACATGGAGAACTCGAATTGAAAGTTGGATTTTGTGATTTGAAGAAGCAAAAACAATAAAAACTCAAAATTTTCTAGATTTTTTTGTATTTTCAGTTGTAGCAGCAGATTGTACAGCCTGCATTTCAATTATTTAATCCCTATTTGTTGATATTTGCATATTATATGTAGTTACCTTTCTTTTGAATCCATTTAGAAGTTTTTCCATAATGTTTTGTGCATTTTATCATCAATTTACTAAAACTGACCTAAACTTGTACATTTGAAGGTTTTGAGTCAATAAAAATAGCTTTTTGACCCATTCCTCTTTCTGTAGCCTTTGTAACTTGAGGAATGGGTCTGCACTAACACTATTAAAGTGTGGGAATTATGTGTTAGTGTTGGGGAGGTCTGAAAGTGAGATGGGTGTGAAACCCATGTGTGTAAAAGTGAGTTTTCTTTAAGAAAAATGGTGGTTTTGAAGAGTCAAATTGTGTTTTTGTGTATCAAAGCATTATTTTATGATTGTTTGAGCTTTTTTAGGGTATCACAAACTTTTTTTAGTAATTTTTATGTTGTGGTTAGCTTTGTAAGTATCATTTTCAATAAACCCCTAGGGTTTAGGCTACAATAGAGGGTTTTGTGGTTTACCCATTGTATGGTGGTATAACTAAGATCTGATTGTGGATTTTGAAGTTTTGAAACCATATAATTTCTTCCCCAAGATTTGGTAAGGTTTGGATAAGTTTAGAGTATAGACCCTTTGTAAAAGTGGCCTTATTGAGGCTTAAAAAGAGTGAAATTTCAAGTTTTGAAGGAGTTGTTACGAAGAAACTTATGTAGTTGTGTTGATATGTTAAAAATATCAATAATGGGTCCCTGAATTGAGTTAGGTTGTGAACTGGAAGTGTGTGGTTGAAAATTTGTACCCGATTTAGTGGGTTTCCTATGCTACAAGGGAATAGTATGATTTGGTTGAGAAAGAGTGAAATGGAGAACTTGATGATCTAATACCTAGTTGGTTGGTGAATTTGAGATTATTTGTGTTGTAGGACCTCCCCCAATTGCATCCATGATCTTGATGAAATTGAGGAAGAACAACAAGAGAGGGACAGGAAAAATAAAATCAATATAGAGTTTCAAGGATTTGTCAAGCGAGTACGAGAGCTATGGGAGCAACCTCATCTAAAAGATTTTGAACTAGAGTTTGATATACCATTTAGAGAGATTGGTTTTCATGGATTTCCTTTCAAAGCCTCTGCTAGTGATTTTGATTCTGATAATTTAGAAGAGTCGGATCAAGGATATGAACCCTCTAATGTAGAAGAGGAATGAGAATCACTCTTCATGTTGCAGGTACCGGCTTTAATACCAACTATAATGGAAACATTGAAATTCCCTAGCAGTATTTATGTAAAGGAAATTTCCTTTAGATGCAAGGATTCAAAGCACATCAACCATGTGGTATAGATGATTAAATCCAAGAGATGATTTGTAGCAATGGAAGAGTCTAAAAAGGAAAAGAGAGCTACATTGGTGACTTAGGAGAAACTCCAGCTTTCAAAAACAAAGCCAATTAGGTTGGTAGATGTGTGGATCAGGCCAGCATTTGGTGGAAGAGGAATAAAGATGACTGGAACTCTGGAGGCCCACCATACTGGATTTCGATATTCAACCATGAGAGCAAAAGAGGGAGTTGATATCATGTATCAAAACATTAAGCATTCATTCTTCCAACCAGCGGAGAAGGAGATGATTACTTTTCTTCATTTTCATTTGCATAACCATATGAAGGCATGGGACCAAGAAGACCAAGGATGTCAAGTTTTATGTGGAGGTAATGGATGTGGTCCAAACTTTAGGAGGGGCAAGAAGGTTATCTTGTTTTTATTGTTGCTACCTACTTTCACAGTGTTCTTGGATTGAAGGGTTTCATGATGTAATTCGACCCATTCCACTTTTTGTGCCTATTGTAACTTGTGGAATGGGTTCTCTAACTTGTAAAATACATGCCTAACCTGATTGTAATGTTGTGGAGTCAAGGTTGGGTGTTTGGGATGATGTTCTAGGGCTGCAGCGGGGTATTTTCATGATGAAAATGACGGTTTCAAGTGGTATTTTGACAAAATGTGGGAAGGACTATCCATGTAATGTATTATTCACCATGTGCAAGATCTGGTAAGTGTGTTTGATGCTTTTTTTGCGTATGGTAGGTGTGGGAGATAGGAGTTTCATTAAAACCCCAAGTATTTTGCTTGAAATAGAGGGTTTGGTGTATTAGGGGTGTAGAGGTCTTGGACCTAGAAAAAAATCATGGAATTGGAGGTTTTGACACATAACATACTGTTGTTTTAGGAGTTTGAGTGAAGATCTAGTGTTTAAAAGGTCGTCTCTTTGTAAATAGGGCTAATTTCATAGCCTTTATGCAAGGTGGTCTATTGGATCTTAATGATCGTACAAAGAAACATGGTATGATCTTTTGCGAATTTGTCTTATGGTCTATGTTAAAGTTTGATTGATGTTTGGTTGGCCATTGGATGACCTTATCTAAAAGATAAGCCCATTTGATGAGATTTGGAGACTATAAGTTAGGCAAGGGTTTGTTGAAAACCCATACTCGATACTTCTCACAGCCAACCAAAGCCTAAAAAATGTTCAAAAAGGTTTGCACAAGCTTAAAAGTTTAAGAGATATTGCTGTCCCCAAATATTTCTTCAAACCCTAGCAGTAAACCACCATTTTCCACTAAAAAATGCATTAGTTGACATCTAGGGCATCACCTAAAAACCATATATTCACCTCCCTTACAGACAAAACTATCCATGCATGTTTTATAACCATAACTAAGCCTTTCCATCAAGTTATAGAAGCATACCGTGGGTGAAAGGCTTAATATGACATTTTAGTGCACTCAAAACCCTTAAAACAGGGTATACAAACTGACCCTTAGTAATTGGCTTCTAAAATGCACAAAATAACTTGAAATCCAACCAAACCAAAACTAAAATGGAGTTAAGTCTATGCCCACCAAATTCCATCAAAAACATAGCACAATCACCCTGAATGGAATCGTACAGTTCAATGAAACATAAAATCCCAAAGTGCAAAAGGGTAGCAATCTTTGATGGGGCATTACTCAGATACCATGATGCTTACAAAATCTCTGTCTGAATACATGGGATCGTGTTGGGGATATCTATAATAACCTCTCTTAGTTTTTGTTATCTCATAGTGGTTTTCTTGTGGTTTCCAGTTTTTAGTTGATGGAAAAAGTGTCAAATAGAAGTAGTGGAAAGTTGCAAAGTTGTGCAACTTTTGTTCTGCAACTCGTGTGACCAAACAAATTGTTCCAACGCATCTAAATAGGTATGTTTACTTTAGGAATGGTCCTCCTTCGCACCCAAACATGCGGAATCGCTCTGAGCTACGTTCAACCGGATCGATCCCTTAAGGGTCCAAAGGACAAAATGGCTGCAAACTTCAGCATGTTGTTACTTGGATACTGTGATTCTTATAAACTTCTCATCTAATCTTATGAGATCATTTTAGGATCCTCTACAATAACCTCTCTCAGTTTTTGTTATTTTAGAGTGGTTTTCCTATGGTGTCCAGTTTTCAGTTGATGGAAAAAGTGTCAAATGGAAGCAATGGAAAGTTGCAAAGTGGTGCAAATTTCGTTATGCAACTTGTGTGACCAAATGAACTATTCCAACACATCCAAATAGGTATGTTTATGCTATTCATGGTCTTCATTTTCACCTAAACACGCGGAATCGCTCCGAGCTATGTTCAACTGGATTGGTCCCTTAAGGTCCAAAGTGCAAAATGGCTGCAAACTTTAGCATTTTGTTACTTGGATACCGTGATGCTTAAAAATTTATCATCTAATCCTATGGGATTGTGTTGTTCCCTTCTACAATAACCTCTCTTAGTTTTTGTTATCTCGAGTGGTTTTCCTGTGGTGTCTAGTTTTTAGTTGATAGAAAAAGTGTCAAATGGAAGTAGTAGAAAGTTGCAAGTGGTGCAACTTTTGTTTTGCAACTTGTGTGACCAAAAAAACTATTCTAACATGTCCAAATATGCATGTTTACACTAGGCATGGTCCTCTTTCACACCCAAACACGTGGAATCGCTCTGAGCTACGTTCAACCAGATCGATCCCTTAAGGGTCCAAAGTGCAAAATGGATGCAAACTTCAGCATACTGTTACTCAGATACCGTAATTCTTAGAAAATTCTCATCTAATCCTATGGGATCATGTTGGGCCCCTCTACAATAACCTCTCTTGGTTTTTTTTTATCATGAAGTGGTTTTCCTGTGGTGTACAATTTTTAGCTGATAGAAAAAGTGTCAAATGGAAGCAGTGGAAAGTTGCGAAGTGGTGCAACTTTCGTTCTGCAACTTGTGTGACCAAAAAAATTGTTCCAATGCATCTGAATAGATATTTTTACACTAGTCATGGTCCTCTTTCGCACCCAAACACACAGAATTGCTCTGAGCTACGTTCAACCAGATCGATCCCTTAAGGGTCCAAAGTGTAAAATGGTTGCAAACTTCAGCATGTTGTTACTTAGATATCATGATGCTTAGAAACTTCTCGTTTGATCCTATGGGATTGTGTTGGGCCCCTCTAAAATAACCTCTCTCAGTTTTTGTTATGTCAGAGTGTTTTTCCTGTGGTATCTAGTTTTCAGTTGATGCAAAAAATGTCAAATGGAAGCAGTGAAAAGTTGCAAAGTGGTGCAACTTTTGTTCTGCAACTTGTGTGACCAAACAAACTATTCCAATTCGTTCAAATAGGTATTTTTATGCTAGGCATGGTCCTCTTTCACATCCAAACACATAGAATCACTCAGAGCTATGTTCAACCAGATCGATCCCTTAAGGGTTCGAGTGTAATATGTTGAAATAGGCCATTCTATCTATTGTTCAGGCTATGTCTCAGTGATATAGGCCTGATATAAGTAGGATAGGGAGTATGAATAAGAAAATAGCATTGGTAAAGGCATTGGAAGAGATTACTAATGCTGCCTCTATTCAAAATTCAAAATTGAGGCCCCTTAAAAGCAAGCCTAGAAGAGGTGAAAAGAATAAATTACTTGAAAATAAGTTAGAATAGGTTGGAAATAGGGTGAGGTTGTGGAGTTTGATGTGTTCAAAAGATCTAGAAGGACAGGGGAGGTCAAAAGTATGTTATGGCATGATGCCCTAGTTGGGAAAACAAGGATTTTGAATGAAAAAGAGATGTTTGAGGGAGTAAAAGTGGGTAAAGTGAAGATGCAGCATAATTTGTTGGTTAATTAAGTTTGTGTAGGAAAAATGAAGAGTGTTGGAATAGTTTTTGAGGTTTAGGTTCAGGTTTGGGGGTTTGGTTTGTTGGTTAGGCCAAAAAAATTTGGAGGGGGGTTCAGTTCGTTTTGGGTTCGTTGGTACAAAAATCATGTAAAAACAAAATATAAATATATATGCAGCCTAGAAGCATGCATTAGGATTAGAATATCACATAACATCATATAAACAACAAAACCACCATAAACTTGATTGTCATTTAAAACATGCATCATAAATTTCATCATTGAAACTTGAATTGTGGTAGCTTGATATACAGAGTCTATTTATGCTAGGGTTCAATTTGTATGATTTTGAAAAAAGAAGCCAACTAAGTAGAGTTATCAATGTTCTTCATAAATCATAAGAATTTTTTTAGTACACAAGACATTTTGATGTCTTCTTGCAGTCTCAAACATTATTTTGTATCATTGTTATATTGGTCTTGAGAGTGGTGGGTATGTGCAGGATCATGATGGGCCAAAAAGTGGCAATATGATGGGTATGTGGCTGACGACTATTTTTTTACCCAAAATTGATGAAACGAAAAGGGGTTTTAAAGGAGATTCTCAAATTTCCACCGATATAAATTATTCTTTACTTTGAATTTAATAAGTAATTATTATTCATTTTCTATTCAAATTACAACTAAATTCCTAATTGATAGGTTGATTGAAAAACATCTATAGCTTTCAAACGGTATCACATTTTTTGAATCCAAAAAATGTTTCATATTCTATGTTTCGTATACTATAGGATTAAAAAAAGAAAAAATGAATTTCATGAAGTTTTGACCAAGTTAAGGTGGTCAAACATATGAGTTTTTATAATTTTTTAAAAGTTGTAATAAAAAATTCATAATTAATTATTTACTTGGAAAAAATTAGAAAAATATGCATCACATCGGGGCATGAGTCCTCTACTTATATCTAGAATCTTATAAATTTTTTTTATCATTTTATTGTGGTTAGGGTGGTCAGACATACACCTACTTCTTATTTTTTCCCTGAAATTTAAGTACCATTGCATTGAAATTTCAAATTTTCACCAAATATATATATATTTTTAAAACAAACATAATAGTTTAGAAACTACATTCAATTTTCTACAAATTATATTGTTACATATTTTTGAAATAATAAAGATAAATTATTCAAATTTTTACGTCAAGTTTCCTAACTTTGATTTTTCTAAATTTTTTGCCACTTAAGGGCCTATTTTTTCCATGATGATCCTGCACATACCCTGGTAGCTTAACATAGCTCCACAATACAAAATCTGGTTTACCTGTGCAGTGTAATAATGGCATAGGTAGATTTTTCTTTCAAAGAACCAAAGGTTGAGTGCACAAGTGAAGTGTATAAACACATATCTTTTTGTAATATCAAGGATACTTTTTGAAACTTCCATGCATTGCTAATCTAAAAGAAAAGGTATTATACATATCCTTTGCTTAATTGAGTTGTTCCAATCAAAGGATTAAATATATTGTAATCTTTTTATCAATCATTTCATAGAATACCAATACAAAATGTGTTTTTTGCTTTTAGATAAAATTGTTTACCATCAATCAATTAATTTATTCAAGACAGACCATGAAAGACAACAATGATCAATGTTATGGCTAACCAATGAATAAGTATACATGTGAATAAATCAAGCATGTACATGTGAATAAGGGAAGCACAAGTAGTCACAAATGCATATGCCTTGAAGTATACACACAAATACATGGTATACACAACTTAATACAAATTATATGCACAAATACAAGGTATACGCATGAAAATGCGTAAGTCGCAAAGTATACATTGGAACATACCTAAGTCACAATGAATACATGTACATTGTAAAGTATACACTTGAATACACGTAACTCATATCTATTGAACCATGAATTTATAACATGGAAATATGGACACCATCGATAAAAAGTATTTGTATTAACCAAATAGCCATGTACGCATACATCAATATATGTTGATATAAGTATAAAATATAGGTACAAAATGGCCATATAGGCATACAATGTTAAAAATATCCAATACAAAATATGTACAAAACTACCATGTAGGCATACAACAAAGGGCTCTAGAATCAAAAGTCATTGCTCTCCAGGCTCTTGAAATAAACTATTGCCCTTTGCTGGTCGATCAGATGGCGATAGGTTTCACTCATTTTTCTGCACTCGAGGAGTGCTCCTACTGCTCCTCCTACTAGCATTAAGCTCTTGGTGAATTTTTAACTGTTACAATTTAAGAAGTAAAGACATTAATATATAGAAATTACATTATAAAAAATGATCTATATTTAAATAAAAATCACTTACGGCCATCTCACGATCACTCTCCATGAGGGAAATATTCGCACTCTGATGCTGAGGTGTACTCAAGCCCTGTGTAAATCATCCAAATAGAAATTAGACTATGAATCAATAATTTGGTTTGATTTTTCACTCGAACTAACATCTATAACAATGAATGTAAATTGAAATTTAGTAATTTGCCTCATACCTCCCCTGTCAAAGCCATCAAGGATTGTATAGCGGATGAAACACCGATATCCATTTCCCTCGTAACATTTGGAGGTGTTTCCACAACCAACATCTCAAAATAAAACAAAACATTATTTAATCACAAAAGAGTTACAATAGTGATCCACGTCATGACTTATAGTGTATGAGATCTAATGAACCAAATTTTGAGTACTTATTAAACTATATATTTCTGATTATCATGCTTACTATTTTCCCTATCCATATCTTGTTCGAAAGGACGTGTTTTTAGGCTTTTATCCCTAGCAACAATTTTCTGAATCATTTGATTAAATACTTTCATAGACATGTACAATAAATGTGGTGGCATAGAGAAGGAAACTTGAACTATTTGAAAAAAATGCCTCAAAAGAAATGGGGTCTCGTGGTGATGGAATGCCATTACAAACAAATTCATGTCATGGCATTCCATCACCATAAGAATGCATTTCTTTCAGGCCTTTTTTCAAAAAGTTCATTGCCTTCTCTATGGTAAATTATTGCTTACTATTATGCTTTGATAGATATTTTTCCAAGCATCCATAGTTTGTTGGAAAGCACCTATTTTAGGCTTTTATTCATAACAACAAGGAAGCATGAGTAGTTTGATAAAATGCTTTGGTGCACATGTATGAAAAATGTGGTATCATAGAAAAGGTCATGATCATTTTGAAGAAATGCCTCGAAGAAATGTGGTCTCATGGTGATGGAATGGAATTCCATCATGCCATGAGACCACATTTCTTTGAGGCATTTTTTGAAACTACTAACTGCCTTGTCTATGCTATTGCTTACTATTATGGTTTCATTGATTTTTTCCAAGCATCCATAGTTTGTCATGCAGGTGCACCTTTGCAAGCACATGCCTCCATGTGAAGAAATTGCATCAAGTTGCTTATGTTGACTTTCTAAACAACTATATATTGAAGTTGAAATTTTTTCATCTATCAACATCTAGTTATTTGTTATGGAATGTGAAGTAATGCTTTGAGTTTGAATGATGTGAAATGCAATGTAACCAACGATATGAATATAAAATACACAAATCTATTAAGTACAATTCATTAGTTAAACTCTTTATTCTATTACCTGTGTGAAGGTTTGAGTAAATCCACTGGCACTGGGAGGTGTTCCATTGAAACCTCCAATATTACCCTATTCAACATCCAAAATCACATATTAAAATACCATTCGTAAAACAATGCTATTAACATGTAATAAATTTATATTTTTTTACTAGTTACATACCCTGCCGATAGGTGTACTATAGAAATAAGTAGGTGGATGGCCGGTGTATCCAGTCTCAACACTGTGACCCTACAATTCTATTAAAATCATAAATCTAAATTAGTTAATCTTGCATTTCAAAATAAAAATTTAATAAATTAAATTCAATGAACATTCTAACTTTTACCCAAAGTATCAATTCCATACGCGTCATGCAAACTATCAACCACCCTCTCCATCTTCGTAGCTACATACTGATCCTCTACAATAGCCTCCTGAGTGCTGATGGGGTCATATGAACAAGTCACTCTGCAAGATTGACACACATGGGTTTGAAGGCCACCACTTGAAGACTCCCCTGCATGGCACTGTAGAATAGGGCTAGTATGATGGATGGCACTCTGGGTCAAAGTGTTGATCGCCTACAATGTATCTATGTTGGCACTCTCCTTCATGATGGAAGGCATAACAACATGCTCACGAGGTGGCCTAGCGAGAGTTCGTCTCCCTTTCCATGTAGGATCCGACTGTGCATTGGGCCTATCCTGAGCTGACCCCCCAGCTATCCCCTAGAAGTCCCTCATATCAAAATAATTTAGGATTTTGTTCAATATGAACTCACTGTATAGTTTCCTAAGAAAATACTAGGGGACTTCACAATTGTTGCATGGTCGGTCATCAAATACCATGTACCACCTATCATAAAAACGGTTCCTAATATCTTGGTGGTGACACCAATGAATAGGAAACCTCTTCACATTGAGGGTAAGATTTTGATTTGTGCATGGGTCAGTGAATAATGAACACAAATCACCTTTCGTAATTTTTAAATCCTTTACTTTTTCATATGATAGTTTATCTGCATAATATGCCCTAGCTGCCTGCTTCCTATCTTGCCATCCAGTTATTTGTTTGCTAATTGAATCCACATTTTTTAACATATCTTTCAATGAATTTGCGAGGGTCATTCTTTATGTGGTTGAACCATTTGGATCAATCAACCTACTAATAAAATCCTCAATTTTTTTTTTGTTGCTCTCAATCTCACTCATTAAATTTTGTTGAGTGCTAGGAGAGTGTTGAGGGATTGGTGAAGGAGGTTGTTGTTGAGGTTGATTTTCTTGTTCAGGATTTGGTTGCTCTTCTTGTTGAAGATTTTGTGGGTTTACGGGTTCATTTGCATCTCCTACAAATTCAAATATTTATATATCAAATATAACCTTAATCTAACAAAATCAACCTAAAACTAAGAAATTCAAAACAAATAGCAAACAATACTTACCTCTCCCACCTCTTCGTCATCGTGGCGCCATCCTTGCAAAGAAATAGCAACCATTGCTGAAGATTTTTGGTCAATCCCTCCTCCTAGAATGCGAGCACGAAAATGAGGATTTTTTTCCTCGGGCAGAGCAGAAGAACAGTCAACATAAAATGAATCACTTTCACTTTTTTTTTGCTTCTAAATTGACATAACGCGGGCGTGTTATAATGCGCTTGCGTTATGAGTTTTCATTTTCTTTTTTGTAGTTGGCCACCAAATTGTAACACAACTTCATGTACCTACCCTTATGCTTGATTTGATGTTGTAAAGTGCTTGAATGCTTGAGTGAATGAGTGAATAAGTGAACTTGATGAATGGGGGTTGAAATGGATGTAAAAAACCTTATTTATACACACTTGTGCCTCAATAACCCATTAATACCTCATCACAGGCCGATATCAAGTGAATTTGAATAGAAAATTGAAAAGAAATTTAAAATATTTTGAATTTGGAACCAAGGGGACTCATTCGCCACCTATGATGAATGGGTCCCACCTAGGACATGAAAATGGGTGTCGGGAATTAATTCACATTTAATATTATTTGTCAGGTTTACATTAAAAAATGCATTTAATTAAGGCTTATAAGGGAAGAAAGGGGTCAAATAAAGAATAAGAAAGGTGTAAATAGTGAAATTATGCCTCGAAAATTGTGAAATCTTGTTACAAGACTTTACAACACTTCAAAATAGGACTTGATAAGTGATGAAAATATGATTTTTAGGTGAATTGTAATGAATAGAGTCTAGAAAAGTGTAGAAATGTTTTACAACACTTCACAACACCTTCACAAGATGCTATTATTTGAATTTTAGTACATAAATATGCATGTTGAAGCCACATTACATCAATAAATCAAAGTAAAATAGACCAAACAACATGAAGGAAAGCCTAAAAGACCATGAAAATGACAAGGGTCCATTTTTCTATGGTGCAAGGTGGTGTAAGAGTTTGAGAATGTTGTTGTAGCAAGCAATGGAGTTGTGCAAGGAAGAGTAAGATGGTAGAATGCTTGAAAGAGAAGCCAAGAAGGAGAGGGATAAGTTAGAAGCAGAAGAATGGAGCTAGAAGAAGTTAGAGAGAAAAATAAATTGAAAGGGTGAATTTTAAAGAGAGAAAAGAAGCTTATCTAGCCATTACAAGGCATCCTAGGCCATTACGACCGAAAAATGTGACAAGTGGAAAGCATTCACGAAAACAGTTGTTTGAACATTGAAACATTGTAGGACGCTAGCATGGTGCACAAACGTCCACATGATGCGCTAGTGTCTGGACACATCATGCTACAAAACAACATGAATGGGAAAGTCTCAACGTTCAGTGCAAAGTTGACATGCAAGGGTAGCTATTGAAAAGGGGTATTGGAGCATCCTGAGAGGGAAAAAGGCTGATGCAAGGGCTAAAATGAGCCTACACAAAATCTAGGGGAGTGGACACTAAAGAGGATACAAAAATGCATGTGAAATTGCAAAGGTACAATTTTACGACTATATAATTCAATAAAACACTATGAAACCAAATGAAGGAGCTAGTTATTGTAGTTACAAATCTAAATTTGAAAAAAATAGAATTTTATTCTTCATAGAAAAAAATTATATGTTATAAAATAAACATCACTCTTTAAAAATGGTGTTTACTATAAAAAAAAATTTACCGAAGGAGATGAAAAAAGAAATGAAAATTGATTCCAAAAATTTTAAGAAAATATATTTAGAATCTACAGAAAAAATGTCACAAATCACTAGTTTGCATTTCCTTCAAATTATGCATGGTTTAGTAGCCACAGGTGTCTGAAATTGAAGATTTAGTTAAATAAGTTTAGTTCAATGTCAAGTTTGGAAAAAAAGTGTAACCCACTATTATGGGATCACCCCATTTCATCTAGGTTGAATATTTTCTTGTGCGGTTTAGATATGTTGATCAGAGGTGTTCAAACGTGTTGCATCTAGAATTTGGTATGTTGGATCACCATGTAGAGGAAGTTGTGTCCACCAGTGTGTGAATTGTGTTGGTTATGTTGATGCCTAAAAATTTCAAGCAACAATCTTATGGGAAACTTAGTTAATGGGGGGACCAATTGCACTAAACTGAGTGACCTATGGGTTTTTTAAGAAGCCAAATCCTATATTTGGGGGTTTGGAATGGGAAAATGAAGCAAATATATAAAATAAATATCTAACCTAAGGTGATGCGCCAAGATGTAGGTGTGGGAATGATAAACCTTCCTTTTAGATGGGATTTAAGGGCTTGTTTAGCAATCTGCATGTCAAAAAATAACATATAGAATAGATGAAAGCCTAAGAAGTTCATTAAATAACATAAAATAACCCCCATACACATTTACTAAAAAGAAGAGTTCAATACATGGTCTAAATTAGCAAACTTATATTGAAATTATAGAAGTTTTTTAAATAAACTACTTAGTACAATAACAACATAGTATAATGTTTTTTCAATTAGGTAAGAAACAAAAAGGCCAAACAAACATGGCATAGTCTATGTATCTTAATACAATAATCTAAAAATAACACAATGAAATGGTGTCTTTCCAAAATATTTTTTTGTGTATTCTCTGAATTTTGAACCCCTTTTCGAAGAGCAGAAGTAGTATATATAGAGAAGTATCCCACTATATGGGAGCTAGTAATTGAAAAGATTATATGGCACGAGCAATGATATCCCATGGCTGTTGCAATAAAAAATATTTTGAAACATAGAATGAAGTCACCTTCGAAATAGGTTCATCCCCCTGTGAATGATGAATGTGGTATGAATGTGGAAGCAACAAAATTCTTGTGTGCATGTGTCACTCATCCAAAGAGTTGGTTAGGACATGTGGTGACAGGGCGGGGCTCATTTTTCATTCCTCCATTGTGATGAAACTCCCTATGGAAAAGACATGTAGAGAAGTCTTCTTCCCGAGCATTGACTATGGGTTCCACCAAAAAGTGCTCATGAAATGATGCTACGTGGCATGCAGGCGAAGCTCGATAGAGAAGAAAAGGAGAGCGGGCTCTCAAAGGACCATGTTGCTAACACATGGAGACATGGCAGGGATTGATAGAGTAGCAAGGGAAAAAATATTTGCAAGGATCATGCAGCGAACACATGGAGGTAGTGGGCGAGACTCTTCAAAAGGGGCACAAAGATATATAAACATATGAGGAGCGAGCCAGGGCTAAGTAGAACAATGTATCAACCCGAAGGGAGCTCAATGGATCTTCAATCCACAACTTTTGATGACTACTAGGGACATTTCACCTATGGAATGGGAACCCAAAATCTTTGGTTCGAGGAACAAAGCGGTATTCATTGGGCAATGAAGTTAGAGCTTTGAGATTATGGTTTGTAGAGGTAGCCAATTTTCCTCAGATGGTATTGATATGGCGTGCAGATTCTCTTGCACCTCATGCAAATCGATCACTTCTTTGAAGGGCGGCTTCATGGATATCCCAGTCCTAGAACCAAGCTGAAAGAGTAGCCATGCTATCTGATGGGTGATTCTTTCAATGTCCTTAGTAGTAGGGGGTTGACTAAAATTCTAAAAGGCGAATAAGTCCTGCTACTTCTCCTCGATTATTGCTATGATATGCTCTATCGTAGCCACCGAATCATCAGAGAGAAATGGGGAGGGCAAGCCCATCTAAGTTAGTTGGGAGAACTTTGTTTGTATATTGTTTATAGCTTGACCTAGTGTTTCCGAGCAATTGCTAGCATGAATGATGGTTGGGTGGAAATGGATGAATTATTTTTCCTTAACAAGTGAGCTCTGATCTTCAATCCCTGTGCTCTCTAGGTCCTCATTCACCACTATGTACAGCTTGTCTAGCAACTTCTCCACCTTGGGTACCTTCTCTATAATGAATTGTGGGAACTATTCAATTGTTCCATGAACCTCTATGCTCAAACTTGTTGCTTCCACCATGAATTGAAGCATCAGTGGAAGAGTCAAACATAAAGTCTTGACTTTTTCTAAGTAGAAGATATATAGTTGTTGAGCTATTGGAAGGAGATCTAACTAAGTAGCAAGGGGTTGGGGAGGATTCTTTAAAGTACCAATTTCCATTTCCTTCAACTCGACATCCTATATTAGCTCCTCAATTCTCTTGTCTACAATAGAGAGTTGTTCCTGTAGAGTCCCTAACTCAGCAAGCAATTATTCCTCAACCCGGCTTCTGGTTGTGGATTCTTTTTCTAGGGAAATCTTTACTTCCTAGATCTCCCTCTCAAATTGAGCTTGTTTGTTCTAGAGCTCTTGATCCTTATGCTACATTTCTTGTTCTAATTGAGCTCACTATTGTCAAAGCTCTTCAATTTTTTGTAGTATTTCTCCCTCTACCCAAGCCAACTGGTCTTGTAACTCCTGGTTTTTCTATTGTAGCTCAGTGACCAGGTTGGGATCCATGGACTAGAACTTTCTAAGTTTCAGCCGGAGTTTGGCACATTCCACCTACGCTTGCTAAGATATTCATGTAATTTCAGCTTCCCTCACCTTTTCTTTCTTCAGTAGGACCTCCATCCTTTCCTTGAAATTTTTGAGCTTTTCCTCCCTCTTTTTTAGTTGGTGACTATGCTTGAGGAAGTCAATAGTTACCACTCGCTGGGTTTCCTCCATCAGCTCAACTTTGTCTTGGGGTCGAGCTATGCACAGATCAATCCCTATAGCATGCATCGTATAGTCCTTGGTTTTCATCTCTCCCTATGGTTTAATGGTGTTTTGATGCATAGTTGAAAAATGAAATGATTTTTGAGCTTCATTAAAAAAAATTTGCGCGCATGGCTCAGTCATCTTTGTAGCATATTTTACTTTCCTCTTCTAGACCTTGAGAGCTCGTGCTACTTTTGTTTTGTCACCTTCCAAGACAAATTTTTTTGGTGATTTAATCAATTCGCTAGTGAAGGGTGTACTGGGAGGAAGAGAAAAAGGGAAAGAGAGAGTAGTGGTCCCAACTGATGTCTTCTTCGATAGAGAGACCATTAATGGGGAGAATGAAGGAATTTTATACCAAGGCCTGGTCAAGGAAGCGGTGGCAGTAGCGAAGATGTAGCAGATTCCATCTGTTGAGAAAGTTGAGTTGTGGCCAACATGTTGGGAGTAAAAGGGGTAGTAATGGGGGATATGGATTGGGCTACGACAAATGGTGGAACAAACCATGGGGGAGTAATAGTTGTATGTCCAATGTGGGAAAATTTGGAGAAACCTTTCATGACTGTGGAAGCAGAAGCATAAAAAGAAAGGATGACAATTGAAGTAATTGGGGGTGTGGATACGATAGAGGTAGAAAGAGTAACCAAATATTGTGTAGTGAGAAGAGGGGGAGAGAAAGATACTTGAGGCACGGAGGACTCCAATCCTTGGCTCTTTGTAGGATCCTATGAGCCTTCTCTAGAAGTTACATCTATGTGCGACCTCTTATCAGGTGGGGAATTGTCCACCTCTATGACCTCTAAAGGTTGTTAGGATACCCTAGGTTTTTTCACAGTCCATGTGTGTGGTAGTGAGGCCTCCGACCATGATGCAGTTAGATACACTTTTAGTAGTCTTGTTAGAATTTCCTGTTGCCTTTTCTTTCTTTTGTGCTTGGTCCCATTTCACCTCCTCTCCCTTTGTTCTATATTTCCTAGCTTCCTCCAAATTTACATCCTCATCATCACTTGTGTTAGTATCATCATGCACTTTGTTCTATAGAGTATCAAATCTTTCATCTTTGTCTGTCTCTTGGAATGGGGCATCAAGGCATTTCATCTCCTGATGATAAATCCAGAAGGCTACAATTTTCTCTTCACTCCACTACTAATTCTTGACCAATTCATTGAAAAGGGTGGCCCCCATTTGGTTCTTCTAATTAGGCTTCGCCAAAGGAAAATAAAAAGAGATCCACGGTGGCTTCTTATATTTAGAAGAAATATAGGCCAGGTCCACAAATAGGTCATCCTATTTTGATTGTGGATTCCGCTCAGCTTCCTAGTAAGGCCAGGAGTTGTGAGTCACCTTAACATTCAAGTCTGTTAAGTCATTTTCGGGGTTATATTACCACTTGTCACAAATTAACACCAGCCCCAAATGAGCTAGCTTTGCTTGTAGCAGACCATGCATCTGCTTCTTTTCCATTATCACTGTTTTGAAGCTCATAGGGTAGAAGAAAAAACCTTTCTTATTTTTTCCTCTGCAAAAGTTCTTGTCAATAATCGACAGTTGCCAAAACATCTCGAGGGCCAATGCCCTATGTGTGATGCATCTTAGGAGTCAGAATGTATGCTCGCTAAATCCATGTAGCCTAATGAATGTGAAATCCTCCCTGATAAACCAATTGCAAGGATGATGAAAACTCTGCATCCATCCTGTTTGATCAACGAAAAGCCAATAAAGCTTGAAATCTTCACTAAAATCTTACAAAATCATAGTCAAGAAGCACTTTGAAAATGTATAGTAATCATAAGTTACAAAGAGGAGGGGAGTCCACATAGAAACTGGCCTTCTTACTCCATGTTCATCAAAAATAGCCAAGCCCATATGTTTTCTAAAGAAGCTAGGGTTCTGGTGAAAAAAATATGAGTGAGGAGAGAAGAAAACTTGAATTTATGTTGTGTGTTGCATTCTTTGATCCAATTCAACATTTCCTAGACAATGAATTTTGCGAAGTCATACTAGAATAAAGAATGTTGTCTCAACTGAAAACCTAGACCCATTTGAAACTCTTGCACGTACTTGTCGTCATCCATGCCACAAAAAAAAGCCATCATAGAGAAGGCCTCCTACAAGTCTAAGCTAAAAGCAATGTGCATGACCAGAATTTGTGGAGGCTTTACAAAATCTTATTTAGGCCTTTTTGTTTCTTGGTTATAAAATCTCAAAGCGAGATCTCTGGTTTGCTAGAATTCTTCCCCCTTTTTTGGAGTGAACATCTCCATCTTTTCTGCTCTATAGCCCTTTTCGGGAGGGATGCATAGCATATCCCTTATAGCCTCCACCGCTGATTATGACCCTCAATTCCTAGCCTTTGAAGGCACTGTTATCTAGGTTAAAATGTTGCATCCATTCGTGGACTAGTTCTAGGCAGTAATGCACAAAAGGAACCATATACTGTGGGAGACTGCAGAACCGTAGCTTGTATACCAAAGACTATTGGCTAGTGGATTATTTCATTCTCTCATAGGCTACTTTCCTAAGACTCTTAGGGCTGGTTTTAAGGATAGGTTCATGAGTGTTATCCCATTCCTCCATTATAAGGGTCTAGTCCCAGTGAGCTTTCTTGTCCACGACCCGCATGTGGATCCACTTTAGCTTCTCTGGTATCCTAGGAAAAGTGTAAGAGATGTTATCAAAAATGTTGGCCATTGGTGTTGCACGCATGGTGTTAGATAAGCTTTGTGTTGCCTCTCCTTCTGCCTCCATCTGAAGATTTTGGGCCATTTTAGAAATTTGTAGACCATAGCAATGTTCAAACTCCCTGCAATTCACTTGGGTTCCTTGACAAATTCTTCACTCAAAGTTCTTCACACTGAATAGCATACTCAGGAAACTCTTCACAGTGTTGTTCTTTCTCATGCAACACTTAGCCTTTTATCAAATTAGAGTTGTAGACAATGGGGTATAAGCAGGATCATCATGGAAAAAATAGGCCCTTAAGTGGCAAAAAATTTAGAAAAATCAGACTTAGGAAACTTGACGTAAAAATTTGAATAAGTTATCTATATTATTTCAAAAATATGTAAGAATAGAATCTGTAGAAAATTGAATATAGTTTCTAAACTACTAGGTTTATTTATTTATTTTTAAAATCTATTTGGTGAAATTTTGAAATTTCAATGCAGTAGTACTTCAATTTCAGGGAAAAAATAAGAAGTAGGTGTTTGTCTGACCACCCTAACCACAATAAAATGATAATATATTTTTATAATATTTTAGACATAAGTAGAGGACTCATGTCCCCATGTGATGAATATTTATTTGTAAATTTTTTCCCAGTAAATAATTAATTATGAATTTTTTATTACAACTTTTAAAAAATATAAAAAACTCGTATGTTTGACCACTTTAATTTGGTCAAAACTTCATGAAATTCATTTTTTCTTTTTTAATCCTATTGTATACGAAGCATAGAATGTGATGCATGTCTTGGATTCAAAAAATGTGATACCGTTTGAAAGATATAGATGTTTTTCAATTAGCCTATCAATCAGGACTTTAGTCGTAATTCAAATAGAAAATGAATAATAATTATTTATTAAATTCAAAGCAAAGCATAATTTTTATTGGTGGAAAGCTAAGATTATCCTTTAAAAACCCTTTTTATTTCATCAATTTTGGGTTAAAAAAAGTCGTCAGCCACATAGCCTACACATACCCATCATATTGCCACTTTTTGGCCCATCATGATCTTGCACATACCCAATGGTTGCCTTCTTGCAATAAATTTGGCATGTACTTCCAACTCCCTTGTTCATGTGAAATGATTTTTTTTCCTTTTCTAAAAGACATCAATTGATAATGGTGATTAGTCACTATGTCCTATGGTGCAATTTCCTGGGAAATTGAGCTGGTGATTGAAGGCATACAAAACCTTTCGCATGATTTGCAATTAATAACCTAAAAATAATGATTAGGCCCAAAGAATAATGAGTACACAAAAATATTGAGTTCATCTCTGGAGAAATAAAAATTCCCACAATGTGACACATTAGCACTTGACTGTGCGAACGATCACTTGGGACTGCCACTGATTTTAGCTAATTAATTACTCCTTGACTTCAGAAGCAACAAATTCATACACAACAGATGCAATCAGATGGGATTCTAAAGTTTTCTCTTGGTGGGAATTTTGAGTTGGCTCTTGATGGGATTTTAGCATTAATACTCGATCAACATCATGCTTATCACACACATGCATCTCATCTATTTCTATAAATAAACACTAAGAAAATAGCAGAATTGCACGTGGAAATTGGGAAAAAATGGCATTTGGTAGTTGGGTAGAGATAGGCATAATGAATACTCCAATTAGGCTCACTAGCAATAAGTCACAATCAACATTTCTAGGAAAAATTTCTAGCAGGCGTCTAAAATGCATTCAATGAAGAATAAACATTCTTTGATGATTACAGCAATGAATTGGATACTGGGGAGGGATTGCATAGAATATGAGGAAAAGGATAGGGTTAATACTGACATTTTCTCCCATTTCATTGCCTCTTTGCTTGATATACAGGTACCCAAGCCAATGATCCTATGGCTCACATTGGAAATCTTCCCAAAGCACTACCTTGATGGCCTTAGTCTTCCTACGGTGAGCAAACTATAGACACATTGAAGAAGATGCAGTGGTACCATGGGTGCCATTCCTGAGTAGATTCCACATTTAGATGCTTGAAGAGAATCGCCAAAGGATTACTCGTGCTTGCCACTTCCTACTACACTGCTACAATGTGGTGTTGTTCTATAGTGTGGAGTGGTACACTGATTTCAGAAACCTAGTGTATCCTCCACCACTTGCCATTGCTAATGTTGACACTCCTACTACTGGTAATGATCTTGTTGCTCCTATTGATGAAATTGTTCCTGATGCTACTGATAATATTTATGTTCCTGCTTGAAGAATGAACTCCCTTTTCCCATTTTTTGTATATATTCCTTGAAAGGCTTTTAACACATACTCAAAAAACTACATAGTATATATATACCTCAAAAAGTATGGCCCTAAGAGCCATTTTGAAATTGTAATACAAAATTATATAATATCGTATAATGAATATACAACCTTTTAAATCAACTTTCTTTCTCTTTTTCTTTCTCTTGTTTTGCATGATGGGTTTTGTTTTGAAAGACAGGCCAAACCAAAACAAAAACACATAGGAAATTTACATAATTACATATCTACATTGGAAAAATTGTTAATGAAGCTTAATTGAACAATTTGAGGTGGATTCCATTAACTAGAATCCCCAATGCTTCTTTTTCCATATTTTCTATTTCAAATGTTTTATGTTGTTTGCATTGAATAATGTGAAAAGGGCCTTCCCATAGGCTATCAAACTTTTTGTGTAAGCCAGAATTTGCGTCCCTTTCATTGAATTTTAGTACCAGGTCCCCGCATTTAAGACCCTAGTCAGAGGTCTTCTTTTCAAACCACTTTTTAACTACCTATTGCCAGTTATTCATGTCTGCTAGGGCTTTATCTCTTTTCTCCTACACCTCTAGCAACTCGACCAACCAGACCTCCATGGCTCAGTTTTGTTTAGCCTCTAAAGACTTGAGCAACTATAATGCGTGAATTTCCATGGAGATGGGTAATAGTACTTCCTTATCGTATACCAACTCATACAAAAAATTCTTAAGAACTTACTTATGAGTTATACAGTCTTCCCAAAGTGTTGCCTAGAGACTCTTATGCCACTCTTTTTGATGTTTTGACCTGATTCTTTTAATGATTCAGACTAAATTTTTATTTGTCAACTCGACTAGGCCATTTCCCTATGGGTAGTAGTTTGAAGATGTTTTTAAGAATATGCCATGACTGAGTACAAATTGACATACATTTGAGCTCAGGAAAGCCTTAGCATTGTCAGATATTATGGTCTTTGGAAAACTAAATCTTGTTACTAGAACCTTAGAAAAGTTCACAATCTCTAGCTCCATCACATTCTTTAGGGGTATGGCCTCAATCCATTTGGTAAATTATTCTATAACCATGAGGATCCATTTGTGTCCAACATTGGAGGCAGGATTAATCATCCTGATAAAATCAAGGCCCTATTGTGCAAAGGGTTCTTCAATAACTATTGGATTTAGGGGTATTGTTGAGTTCTTCCTTATTACTGTGAATAATTGGCATTCCTTGCGGTCCTTAACCAAAGAGTGTGAGTCATTAAATAGTTTAGGCCAGAAATATCCGGTACACATAATTTTGATGGTGGTGTTCTTCGTAGAGAAGTGTCTGCCAATGGGATTGCTATGGAATATGTCTAGAATTTTCTTTGCTTACTCTATGGTGATGCACCATAGGAGGATGTCATTTATGTTCCTTTTGAAAGGGACTCCTTTGATGAGTGAATTTCCATTATTCTACAATCTATAGAATATTCTCTTCTAAGAAGGGAGGCCCATAAGATATTTCCCAGTCTGCATAAATCTCATCCTATCGTTCATCAAGATCAACTCAGGTTGTTCCTCTTCATCTAGCATTTCTTGATCAGGCACCAAATACTCACCGGTCCTCTCCCTTAGATTTTCTTTGTGGGTATGACCTCAATGTAATATTTGACGATCTTAGTAATCTAGTTGGTCCTTTTCTTTGTAATTTATCTTTCCATAATGCATTCATGCACACTAGAATGCATGACATATACTGCCACCTTGTTGCAAGATATGGGGTGTCAGAACTTCTTGAGCCCCTTAATAATGGTGAATTCTTTCCTTTCAATGAAGTTCTAATTTGTTTCATAATCCTTTAAGGTCTGGGAGTGGAATGCTATTGGATGTTCTCCCTTTCATTCATCATCCTTCTTGGTCAAAATAGTAGCAATGCTAGATTTTCTATTGAACACATACATTATGAAATCCTTTGATAGGTTTGGGTTTACCAGCACAAGAACTGAAGAAATAGTATCCTTAACTTTCTAAAAGGATTCTTTGTTCTCTTTTGTCCATTTGAATAATTGATCCTTCTTGAGCATTAGGGTAATAGGTCTGATTAGTGCTGCAAAATCAGAAATAAATTTTCTCACAAAATTTACCTTTCCCAAAAAGGACTGAACTCCCTTCTTGTTGACTGGTAGGGGAAGCTCCTTGACTTCTTTCACCTACTTCGAGTCAATTGAAATTCCATATTTGGACACCATGTGCCCCAATAATTTTCCTTACAGGAATCTGAAGAAACATTTTTTTGGGTTCAGGGATACCTGAACTCCTGGCATCTTTTAAAAACCATTTCTAGATGATCAAAATGATCATCTTTAGACTTAGAGAATATATTGAAATCATCCAAGTAGATTAAGATAATCTTGTTGATCAATTCTCTAAAAATAATATGCATTTCCTGTTGGAAGGTAGCTCTCGCATTTGAGAGCCCGAAGGGAATTTTTGCGGAGGAAAATGTTCCCCACTTGGTAGTGAACGTTGTCTTGTGTTGGTATTCCTCTTTTACCCAAATTTGGTTGTAACTAGATAAGTCGTCCAACAAAGAAAACATTTTTGAGCTAACCACTATTTTCAAGATGGACTCCATGGAGGGCATGGGGTAGTGGTCATTCAGGAATGCTCTATTCAGGTCCTAGAAATCCACACACAGGAAGATGTCTGGATTCTTTTTTTGGAAAAGAACCAGGTTGGACACCCATGTGTTGTGCTTGATTGGGAAGATGTTTCGGGATTGAACTAGCTTTGTCAATTCTTTAGCCATCAAGGCTTCAATCTTCAAATTTACTAGCCTCTACTTCTGGCAGATATGTTTTTCTCCTTTTGTTAGCTCTATAATATGTTGGATGATTTCAAGATCATATCCCTTTAGGTCATCATATGGCTAGGCCACTACTCCATATTTCTTACAAAACTAAATGAGCCTTTCTTTATTGTGTTGCAGGACATCTTTTCTGACCTTGAGCTTCCTTCCGTCTACAACCTAAATATTTGCAGTCACTTTTGTTCGCTAGAAACTTCCTCTTGTCATTCCTTGCATCATAACAATTGAATAGGTTTTTGAGAGTGACCAATCCTTTTGGAAGCTTGTTGGACCTCAACTGAATAATTTTCCATTCATAGGCCTCAACAATTTTTGGTTGGAGTTGCTCAGTGAACTCTCCTAACTGTTGGATGAATGAGGTGATGTGTTCATCACTTTTGAACACTTTCCATCTTTGATCATTCTCTGGGATTTTTGGTCAGACGATCACCCGTATAGAGTGCATGTTATGAATCAAGTTGGGAATAGGGTTAAATTGAGATTTGATTGCTAACATGCAATCTTCATCTGCATTTTTCTCTCTGGGAACTATATGTATATTGAAGGCTTCAAAGTTTTCAATTAGGTCCTAGACTCTATGTCTATAGGATCTTAGGAAAAAATTCTTGGCAGCGAAGAATCCTCAGACTTGATTGACCACTAGCTCAGAGTTTCTGAACACTTTTATTTGCTTAATGACCATCTAATCTACAATACTCAGACCTTGTACTAGGCCTTCATATTCAGATTCAATATTCAAATAGAAAAATTGAAAGCGAAAAGACCTAAGGGTCTTTTCATTGGATGGGGATGTCAAACATATCCTAGCTACTGCACCAACTTTACATATTGCTCCATCAAAATGTAACATCCATAGCTTTGAGACTTTATGACCCTCAGGTTCCTTTATGACCTTTGACATCACTTGATCTTCATCATAGATGACATAGGTTCCCAATCCGGTGGCATGATAGTTGTCGAAAGGATCAATGTCTATATATTTTCTCAAGAGGAGCTTTTCCTGATCAGTTCAGTCTCCGATCACCTTCTCATCTTCTAGTAGCTTAGTACAATACATTTCCTCTTTGGTGATAGAGGTATGAGTGGCCTCAAATTTGAGCATGGCTTGGTCTACCACATATTCTGAATGTAGAAATTCAGACACTATCTTCATTTTAGTGTGACTAGTCCAAGGAAAGATATCCACCTATCTTGGAAGTGAATTCCTAGGATAAGAAAAGGCCAAACATGGGGGACACGTCTATAATCATGATATCTTAAGAAACTGTGATGCTAGGGTGGGAGAATATAGTCAAGGGGAGGTCCTTAATGACACCTGTGGTTTCAACCTTGTTCCCATCAAGCTGCATAACCCCTCTTTTTAAAGGTTGATAGCTAATTCCTAAGGCTTCAGCTATCTGCTTGGGCATGACTATGTTACTAACACAAGCATCAATCGTGGAATTATGCAACAATTTATTACCCACAATAAGAGTTAGGAAAAAAGGTTTTGGTTTTGGCTTACCTCTTACCTTGGTAGAGGCTTCTTTTGTGCTATTTGTGAGGAATTTGGCCAAAGGTGATGAATCAATGGCATTTCCCTTGAGTGATTGCTCTATTGGCTCAGTGCTTATATCTTTGAGTAGAGCCTTCTACAACAACGACTTCTATTTCAAAATAGCTAAGATATCCCAAAGAGACAAATTAGTAGAGGATTTCTTCAATTATTCCACCACACTGAATGGTGGCGGATTTAAAGGATTTTGTTCCTTAGCCCTTGTTATAATAATTTCCCTTCATGGTTGAAATTGTTGTGCAACTGTAGAGGTACTAGGAGTTTTGTTAGGGATGCTTTTGGGCTGCAGGACAACTAGTTTTCTCATGAATCTCCTCTTAGAGGGAGTTTTGTAATCGAGCTATAGTTGTGGGGCCTTGGATGTGGGGGCCTTGTTTGTAAACACCTCCTCTTCTTCTTCCAACCATGAGAAGAGTGTGTGATCTGGAGCTATATTTGTCTCTTGCTCTAGGGACATTCCTTGCATTTGCACGGTGAGTAGCACATTTTCCATTTGTGAAGAGGCATATACATAATCTCCTAAATCTGATGTCGTGCCTTGACTGTGTTGTTCTACCACTCTTTGTTGTAGATTTTTGCTTGGGAAATTTCAGGGCATATGTGCTTCATTGTAGGGGAGCACCAAGGATTGAGGTCATCAACAAGATTATTTTTCCCCGCTGTCAGCTCTCTACTTGAGCTTGGGTGAGCATTATGTAGTGGAGTAGGCACCGACACCATCTGATTACTTGTTTGAGTTTGCGGATTTGTGCATGAGCCTCCTTGGAACTGATTTTTTTGGTAGGAAGATTATTTTCCTTGATAATTTTGGTAAGATGGCTTTAGAGGCATGGAATGGTTTGGCTTGATGGTATTTATTTTGTTTGAGATGCTCTGTGACAACTCTTTGACATCGCTCATCTCATATTTTGAGGACTTAAACGTAGAAGCAACATTCTATGGCACGCTCGAATATGCATACATAGATTGGGGAGGATCAGATGCACTAGTATATGTTGTCTCCTAGGTGGGAATTGACAACTCTACAAATATAGGCATAGCGGACTAAGGCGGTAACTTTCTGGCATAGATCAAATTATTCTCCACTTGAACAGTAACACTATATGCAACTGGCAAGGTGTTCACACCAAGGGACTGGATCATCACTGAAATGTTAGCGTTGAGAGGCTCCAGATAGAACATAAATGTGAAATATGCTAGTAGACAGATTATAGGTTGAATCCTTTTCCAAGTTGTGTTAAACCAAGCATTAAAGTCAGTCATGGCCTCCTGAGGGACCCACTTTATGGTCACCAATTGATGATATAGTGAAGACCGATCTCCATTATTTGAAAATCTCTCATAGAAAGGATCTTCGAACTAATCCCAGGTACTGATAGTATTGGCTCCCACAGTGTGATACCAATCTAGTACTCTACCCTTGAAACAGGTTGTGAGCAACCTTTGTATGAAATTCTGGTCGGTAACACCATGCACCAAACACATGTCCACCACATCTTGTAGGTGTTTGAATGGTGTTTTTGAGCCTTCCGTGGTGAATTTTGGTACAACTTTTAAAGCAGATGTTAGGATAGGGGCCCAAACGACAGGTGCTACTAGTGTTGTTAGAGGACTTCCAACATCCCATGCCACATAATTTTGATTAGCAATTGGCAACATGACTAGTGGAGGGATCAACATGTTCACTGGATGGGTTCTTGTTTGTATTATTACTAGCAGTGGCACTAGTAGGCCAGGGTTATTCACTATTTGGGATCTAGTAACAGGCCTATGGCTCATACACCCACTTCAGATTTAGATACATTTAAACAAATCCCATCGAGCATGCCATAAAAAGAAACTATTAATGCCTAAAATGTCAAGCAACAACCTTATGGGAAACTTAGTTAATGGGGGAACCAATTGTGCTAAACTGAGTAACCTCTGGGATTTTAAAGAAGTTGACTCCTTTTGTATTTGGGGGTTTGGAATAGGAAAAGGAAGCATATGTATAAAATAAATATCTAACCTAATGTGATGTGCCAATATTTTGGTGTGGGCATGGTAACCCTTCCTTTCACATGGGATTTAAGTGCCCTTTCATCAATCTGCATGTCCAGAAATAACAGAGAGCATAGATGAAAAGCCTAAGAAGTTCATTAAATAACATAAAATAACCTCCATACACATTTACTGAAAAGAAGAGTTCAAGACATGGTTTGAATCAACAAAATTATATAGAAATTATAGAAGTTCTACAAATAAACTACTTAGTATAATAACAACACATTATAATGTTTTGTCAATTAGCTAAGAAACAAAAAGGCCGAACAAAAATTGCATAATCTGTTTATCTTAATACAATAATCTAAAAACAACACAAAGGCCTGGTGTCTTTCCACAATCTTTTTGTGTATTCTTTGAATTCTAAACCCCTTTTCAGAGAGCAAAAGTAGTATATATAGAGAAGTATCTCACCGCTTGGGAGCCAGTAGCTCAAAAGATTCCATGGCACAAGTAATGATATCCCATGGTGATTGCAACAAAAAGATTCTAAAACACAGAATGAAGTCACCTTCAAACTAGATGCATCCCTCCACGAATGATGATTGTGTTCCCAATGTGGAAGCAAAAAAATTTCCATGTGCACACGTGTTGCTCATCCACATAATTAGTTAGGACACATAGCGATAGGGTGGGGCTCATCATTCATTCCTCCCTTCATTGTGTTGAAACTCCCCACATAGAAGACATGTGGAGAATTTTTTGTCATGAGCGTTGACTATGGGGTCTTCCAAAAAGTGCTCGCGGAATCATGCTACTGTTGGCAACACAAGGGAAAACACCTGAGAGGGGGGGTGAATCAGTTGTCATATAAATTCACAACTTATTAAATTTATTAACCTTATTCTTGAATTTGATTATTAACCATGAAAGCATAAATCATCAACACATTAGAAACACACATAGCACCAAGATATTTTTACGTGGAAACCCTGTTAGGGGAAAAACCACGGTGGAGGTCAGTCCACAAGATTATACCCTATTAAAAGTATAAAGAATGAAATGGGGAATGAACATGAATTCAGGTGCACTGCCTAGAGCTCATTGCTTAATTACAACAAGGCTTACTTCCCAAAGGAAGACACACTATCTTATAGAAAGATTCAAATTACATCCATAGGGATTTGAACTAATAAAATAGCATCTGCTATTGCCTGATCACAGTTCTGGTTAAGCACATGAACACTTCTCCACTTTTCTTCAATTTTCTTCACACTTTTCTCTACCTTTGAATGATTTAGAACATTATTCATGCATACAAAAATTTTACATTCTTCAAATGAAATAAACAGTCGCTTATATATATCCGCAACAAGAAATTAAATCACTACATGTCGGCTTCAAGAAAATAATAAAATGATATCAAACTGTCGGCCCAAATCAATAACAATTATTAATGAAAATCAGCCAAGGTCAGCCACAACATAGTGAAGACCCAAAATTACATCTTCTAACATGAGCCACCTTCAAAAATTATTCCTTGAAGATCCACAACACACTACAAATAGCTTGTTAGCCAAGAACATGAAAAACATGAACACACAATAGAAAATATTCGATTGTGAGCACAATGATCAATGTGGAAGTGCAACACAGATAGAGCACGATATAGAAACATCCAAAAAAATTATGAATCACTAGAGAAGAATCTACAACAATTGAACTTATTGAAATTGCCTCATCTTCATTTAGGAACACAAACTGAAGTAACAAAAAAACTGTCAGAATTCAAATCTTCATAACTTGATCAAAACTTCACATGGATCTATGAAACTCAACATGGATAAACTAGATATACTTGACAAGAAACCCTTTAGTCCACAACCTCTGATTATCAATGTCCTGAACTCACCAACAGACTGAACTTCACTTCACCACTGTCTCCTACCTAGAACCTAACTCCAATGGGTTCCTCTTGAGCTTGGAGATTGACCAAACTCTGCTCCAACTCTTCTCAAAGAGTTCCTACCTTGTGCTTTACCTTGGGTAGACAAACACCTTCTTGCACTTGCAATCTTTGTCACTACACCTAGAAGAGTCTAGATGCTAAATTCTCCAACTTGCTTGAAATTCTTGTACGGAAGGTAGATGCTCTATTTCCAAGCATTTCTCCTCCATTGGAATCCATCTAGGAGATTCTACTGTCCTCAAGTTACACAATCTCTTAATTTTGTCTTGAGAGGGCCTAGTTTCTACTAGCCCTTACCAGTCACTATCTTGTTTTTCTGCCCAAATTCTCCATTGTACCTAGCAAAAAAATCACATCTTCTGACACCCTTTTGGGACTTTTAAATCTCGCATAGGGTTTCAAATCTCTTCCCCTGCCATACAGCTGTTTTCTATATTCAAGGGCTAATATGGTAATTAGGCCTAATACCTAGGGTTTGACTGATCACTTATCTATTTCTCACTCAAAAAGGGTTGATCAAGTCTCCATCTCTTTGATATACTGGTGCTTAGTCATATCCCACCTATAGGTGTACTTCTTCTGTACGGTGGTACCTTCCACTGCCTGTTCTATTCACTTTTCACTTCCAAACTCCTAATCAGGTAATTACAACTCGCCTAGGGTTTAGCATTAGAATTTCTTGCTTGGCCTTTTAACATTCCTACCCCTAAATATTTACAAAGCACTAGCTTCCCTCCCATATTCAACCAATTTCAGGAACATTCCATGGTTGGTGACTATGGGGAAGCCATCTCAAACCTTACTACTCAAAACAGTATTTACAAACTTCTACATTCTAATCTAAAGATTCTAAACAAAGTCTCTACACTAAACAATATAAACACAAGGTGAATATTGTTCTACACTATCCAATGAGCATGAGCACAATGTTAAATCAACAAATACAGTGCCTAAAAGATCACTGTCTCTCAAGATGCGCAGGCAAAAATAGAAAATACAGTCTTTATTTATTTCTTGCAACCTAAAACTCAACTACAATGCATGTATTCCTTATCAATGGACTATTTACAAAAGAAAAGATGCTAGAGCATGTTAAGGAAACTCTAATCTAATACCAAATAGGGCATATAGTTCATAACATCATGGTTGTCAAAAAACACACAGGGTTTTCAAACACAGAAATATACAAGAATTTGCTCACTGTTTTTTTTTATTCATCTTCACAAAAACTAATTACAAAGACTACTCCTACTTGTTATGAGCCATAACCTTATCTTGAAGTCTTTTCCACCATGCAAGGGAAGATTGCTCACTCCCATATCCCTGATTTTAAGGGAATCTTAAGACCACTAACAGTTACATGCAATCCAAGCAATATTGCCATGCAACTATGCAATATTCTTGCAACCTCGCCATTATCCTTCTTTTTAGGATCTCCAACTCATTAATCTCGAGCAACCATCATCTAAAATTCCCTTGGAATCTTCATATAACAAAGGTATGGCTATGACAAATTTAATGCTTTAGATCCTAACATTTGCTGTCTTAAGCTAAACAAAGTAAAATTTAACACTAATGATAACTAATGAAAGTTTTAGTCCTAGTGACTAGCTCTTTCCACACAAATGCAAGACCTTCTAAGGTCCAAAACAAACATACCAAAATCCCTGACTTGGCTAAAGCCAATACAAGCCAAAATTGTGCACAAAATTGGTGGAGGTCAGCCTAGGTGCTCCTGCACCATCCTCCCCAAAACAGAAAACTTCAAGCCATCCTTGGATTGAGCAAGTTGGGATCAATGCCCAACTTCTTGAACTCTACCTCCTTGATCCATACTACATCAAATTCAGGTTGTCCTTGCCTTTGGATCAGATGTTCCATGTACTCTTTGGTTCTTGTTCTTTTGTAGACCCTGGTATCCAAGATCTTATCAGCTTGTTTAACTGCAGTGGAGGGCAGTTTGAGCTCTTCTACATCTTGAATGACTTCTTGAATGGTCTGATCCATGTTTGGTGGTGGTCCTCTATAATGGATCAGGTCTGCAACATTGAAAATAGGGGATAGTCCACTGTCATCTGGCAATTGCACCTTGACTGCATTATTGCCATACTTCTCCAAGATAGGACAGGGACCTATCCTCTTCATTTGTAGCTTATGAGGAACTCCTTTTTGCAATATAGCCTTGTTCAAATGCACCATCACTAGGTCACCAACATTAAACTGAACCTCTCTCCTATGCTCATCCACTTTGGTTTTATGTTTCATGGTATTCTCTGTCAAGGTTTTTTTGACTGTCTCATGAATTTCCTGCATTGTACAAGCAAAGTCATTTGCATAACCACTTCCCTTGACTCCATCCTTCAACTCTCTTAGCTCATAGACACCCCTGGGATGTAAACCATACACAATTTCAAAGGGACTCTTCCCTGTGGATCTATTTACTGTATCATTATATGTATATTCAGCTTGCCCAATAATCTGATCCCATTGTTGACCATACTCCTTGGTCAAACATCTTAAAAGGTTTCCAAGTGTTCTGTTCACAACTTCAGTCTGACCATCAGTTTGGGGATGGTATGCAGATCCAAAGGACAGATTGGTGCCCATTCTTTGCCAAAGAGTCTTCCAAAAATGACTCATAAACTTGGTGTCTCTGTCTGATACAATGCTGATTGGTAAACCATGAATCCTGACTATTTCCTTGAAGAAAAGAGAGGCTATTTGACTGGCATCATTGGTTGTTTTGCAGGGTATAAAGTGAGCCATTTTGTTGAATCTGTCAACAACAACATAAACACTATCCATACCTTTCCTTGTCTTGGGTAAACCAACTACAAAGTCCATGCTCAAGCATTCCCATGGCCTAGAAGGGATAGGCAGTGGCTGGTATAAGCCTGCATTTGAAGAAGTGCCTTTTTCTTTTTGACACACTACACAACTCTCTACATATTTCCTAACATCTAGGTTCATCCTAGGCCAAAAATAAAACCTTTGGACAAGCTCTTGAGTTTTGGTGATCCCAAAATGACCACTCAATGCACCATTATGCTTTTCTTGAATTAAGTTCTCCCTAATAGAACCTCTACGAACACAACGCTGATTCCCTTTAAACAATAAATCACTTTGCAAGGTATATTCAACATATTTGCTATGGAAATGATTCTTGTACTCAAGACATACATTGTAAATTTCTACAAAGTCTTCATCATCTGCATATATATCTTTGAAATGATCTATTCCCATGCTCTTCAACTGAATTTCTTGGATTGTGAGAACTCTCCTGCTTAATGCATCAACAACTTTATTGAGAGCTCCTTTCTTGTGCTTGATATTGAAGGTATAAGCTTGCAAATACTCCACCCATTTCATGTGCCTGTGACTCGACTTCTCTTGTGAATTCATAAAACTGAGTGCTTGATTGTCTGAGTACACAATGAATTCTTTGGGAAGCAAGTAGTGTCTCCACTTCCTTAGTGCTTGGACCAATGCATACACCTCAAGGTCATAAGAAGAGTACTTCTTGGCTTCACTTAGCTTCTCTGAATGAAAAGCCACTGGTCTGCCCTCTTGGCTGAGAACAGCTCCAATTGCTACATTACTTGCATCACATTCAATGGTGAATAGCTTCTCAAAGCTTGGCAACACCAAAATAGGTTGGGTAGCTATCTTTTCCTTCAGCAACTCAAAACTCTTGTTAGCTTGCTCATTCCATAAAAATTTCGTTTTCATGCCTCCTTTAATGGTATCCAACATAGGAGCACAAATTGCACTAAACTGCCTTATGAATTTCCTATAATACTGAGCAAGACCATGGAAGCTTCTTACCTCTGTTGCTGTCTTTGGAGTAGGCCAATTAAGAATGGCTTCTACCTTGCTACTGTCCATCTTCAAGTTGCCATGTGATAGCACAAAGCCAAGGTACACCAGCTCTGTTTTGATGAACTCACACTTTTCCAGATTGATCTTCAGTTTCTCCTCCTCCAGCTTCTTGAAAATCAACTCAATATGATGGAGGTGCTCTTCTCTTGTTCTGCTATAGATTAGTATATCATCAAGATACACTACTACAAACTTGCCAATGTAGTCCTGGAGAATTTCATTCATGAGTCTCATGAATGTGGAGGGGGCATTAGATAAGCCAAATGGCATTACTAGCCACTCATAAAGACCCTCCTTGGTTTTGAAGGCTGTTTTCCACTCATCACCCTCATGTATTCTAATTTGGTGATAACCACTCTTTAAATCTATCTTGGTATAGTACCTAGCTTCACCTAGACAATCCATGAGATCTTCAATCCTAGGGATAGGGAACCTATACCTGATGGTTATCTTGTTTATTGCCTTGGAATCAATACAAAGCCTCCATTCTCCTCCTTTCTTAGGTGCTAAGACAGTGGGTATTGCACAAGGACTAATGCTTTTCCTAATAAGACCTTGGTCAAGTAGTTCTTGAATCTGCCTAGCTATTTCCTCATTTTGCTGAGGTGTCATCTTGTAGGCTGCTTTGTTTGGAAGGGTAGCTCCTGGTATCAAGTCTATCCTATGACTTATGGCTCTTTTAGGAGGTAAGGTTGCTGGTTGACCACTACTTACAATGCTTTCATAGGTCTGCAACAAGTCTTGTATCTCCTTGGGTAACTCTTGTTTTTCAGCTGCCTTCTCCTTGCTTGCTTCTCTTGGCTTGATCATTACTGCATAGCCAACTCCTTCTCCTTCTCCTAAAGCTTTTAAGAAGTCTTTTTCACCAGCTAAGAGCAGCTTAGAACCTGTTGTCTACACCTCAGTATCTTCTAACAAAGATTGAATCTTGTAGGTTACCTTGTCCTTCTTGAAGGTATATGAATTCTTAGCTCCATCATGCACAGCTTGACGGTCAAATTGCCAAGGCCTACTAGGAGCAAGTGGCATGCATCCATAGGTAACACATCACACAATACTTTTTCTTTGTACTTGCCAATTGAAAACTCCACCCATGCTTGTTCATTCACCAAGACATGCTGACCCTTATTGAGCCATGTGACTTTGTAAGGATTCTTGTGAGGTATCCTTGTCAATTTCAATTTTTTGACTGCCTCCTCTAACACAATATTGTCAATAGAACCTGAGTCTATGATCACCTTACACACTTTCCCCATCATCTTGCATTTTATCCTAAACAAGGACCTTCTTTGGCTTGGCTCTTCTTTGACTGGTTCTTTGATCAAAGTCCTCATCATGAGATTCTCACCTTCCTCTGAGTTCAATGGTACTTTTGATTGTTTATTTTCTCTAGTTGTCTCTTCTTGAATCATATTGGTTCTCTTATCTCCTCCATGAGAAGTGCTACCTTTCTCAAGACATCTATAGGCCGGGTGTCCTAATTGGTTGCAATGAAAGCATTTCATGTTGGTGAAGTTATTGCCTCTTCCTTGTCCACCACTTCTTCCTCTGAAGCTGAAACCTCTTCCTCTACCACCTCTACTGGAGCTTCCTTCTTGCTGTTCAAAAAATATGACTTTTCCTTGGGCTCTTGATTCTGAGCTCCTTCCACTATAGCTTCCTCTTTTTTCTCTGCTGTCTTTCCCTTTACCTCTACTTTTGGGATTTTGTTCTTGTTTCTTTTTGCCTTTCTCTTCTATTTTCAAAGCCATTTGATAGCATTGGTGGACTATTTTGAAGTTTACCAAACTCATGTCTTCCTGAATAGACCATTTGAGTCCATTTAGATACCTTGCTAACTTTATGCTTTCATCTTCAACCAGCTTGGATCTAAGGCACAATTTTTGAAACTCCTCTGTATATGTTTGGACATCCATATCCTTTTGCCTCAGATTGTGTCTTCTCCTATGCAACTAGACTTCATAATCATCAGGGAGATAGGTCTGCCTTATCTTAGTCACCATTCCTCTCCATGAAACTATAGGACCTTTGCCTTCTTTCTCTCTTTCAGATTGCACAAACTTCCACCATGTGAGAGCTACTCCTCCCAACCTTGACTTGGCCACCTTTACCTTTTGGGCCTCTGTTATGCCATCACATTCAAAGTGATTTTCAATGCTCTCAATCCAGTCCACAACTAAATCAGGATCCATTTGTCGACTGAAAAGTGGCACACCATCCAATGCTTTACCACTCAAGGCCTGCAATGCCTTCAAGAATGGTTCCTCTGCAAGAACAGGATCAGGTTTTGGAGCTTCCTCCTCCAATTCCACTTCTTTTTCCTTGGCTTCCTACTCTTCCTTCTTCTTAATCTTGTCCTTCACATTATCTGTTGTTTCTTGGACTTCATCCAGGAGTCTCTCCATCTGAGATATCCTTTCTCTGAGCAATCGGTTATCTTCCTCTTGCTCTTCTACCTTCTTTGCTAGCTCTGCATTTGTCACCATGGTTCCTTCCTCTGGTGTATTCTCTCCTACTGACTTAGTGGATTGGCTCATTAATCACAAGCCTTGAATCCAACTCTTAGCTCTGATACCAATATGGTGTATGGTAAAACCCAAGGTTGCTTGCACTGTCTTGTGGAAGACTTTCCACTGTCTCCTACTTGGAACTTGACTCCAATGGGTTCCTCTTGAGCTTGGAGTTTGACCAAACTCTGCTCCAACTCTTCTCAAAGAGTTCCTACCTTGTGCTTTACCTTGGGTAGACAAACACCTTCTTGCACTTGCAATCTTTGTCACTACACCTAGAAGAGTCTAGATGCAAAATTCTCCAACTTGCTTGAACTTCTTGCAGGGAAGGTAGATGCTCTGTTTCCAAGCATTTCTCCTCCATTGGAATCCATGTAGGATATTCTACTATCCTCAAGTTACCCGATCTCTTAATTTTGTCTTGAGAGGGCCTAGTTTCTACTAGCCCTTACCAGTCACTATCTTGCTTGTTCTACCCAAATTCTCCACTGTACCTAGCAAAAAAATCACATCTTCTAACACCCTTTTGGGACTTTTAAATCTTGCATAGGGTTTCAAATCTCTTCCCCTGCCGTACTGTTGTTTTCTATATTCAAGGGATAATATGGTAATTAGGCCTAATACCTAGGGTTTGACTGATCACTTATCTATTTCTCACTCAAAAAGGGTTGATCAAGTATCCATCTCTCTGATATACTGGTGCTTAGTCATATCCCACCTATAGGTGTACTTCTGTATGGTGGTACCTTCCACTGCCTGTTCTATTCACTTTTCACTTCCAAACTCCTAATCAGGTAATTACAACTCACCTAGGGTTTGGCATTAGAATTTCTTGCTTGGCCTTTTAACATTCCTACCCCTAAATATTTACAAAGCACTAGCTTCCCTCCCATATTCAACCAATTTCAGGAACATTCTGTGGTTGGTGACTATGGGGAAGCCATCTCAAACCTTACTAAGCTCAAAACAGTATTTACAAACTTCTAAATTCTAATCTAAAGATTCTAAACAAAGTCTCTACACTAAACGATCTAAACACAAGGTGAATATTTTTCTACACTATCCAATGAGCATGAGCACAATGTTAAATCAACAAATACAGTGCCTAAAAGATCACTATCTCTCAAGATGCACGAGAAGAAACAGAAAATACAGTCTTTATTTATTTCTTGCAACCTAAAACTCAACTACAATGCATGTATTCCTTATGAATGGACTATCTACAAAAGAAAAGATGCTAGAGCATGTTAAGGAAACTCTAATCTAATACCAAACAGGGCATATAGTTCATAACATCATGGTTGTCAGAAAACACACGGGGTTTTCAAACACAGAAATATACAAGAATCTGCTCACTGTTTTTTTTTATTCATCTTCACAAAAACTGGCTACAAAGACTACTCCTACTTGTTACAAGCCATTCCCTTATCTTGAAGTATTTTCCACCATCAAGGGAAGATTGCTCACTCCCATATCCCTGATTTTAAGGGAATCTTAAGACCACTAACAGTTACATGCAATCCAAGCAATATTGCCATGCAACTATGCAATATTCTTGCAACCTCACCATTATCCTTCTTTTTAGGATCTCCAACTCATTAATCTCGAGCAACCATCATCTAAACTGCCCTTGGCATCTTCAAATAATGAAGGTATGGCTATGACAAATTTAATGCTTTAGATCCTGCCATTTGCTGTCTTAAGCTAAACAAAGCAGAATTTAACACTAATGATAACTAATGAAAGTTTTAGTCCTAGTGACTAGCTCTTTCCACACAAATGCAAGACCTTCTAAGGTCCAAAACAAACATACCAAAATCCCTGACTTGGCTAAAGTCAATACAAGCCAAAATTGTGCACAAACTTGGTGGAGGTCAGCCTAGGTGCTCCTGCACCAATATCCTAAACATATACAACTTCAAATTCATTAATGCTAATAGTTTTGACATCAATGATAGCCACATATCAGCAACACAACCAAAAAATCCAACAATCTCCCTGTTTGGCATTGATGGCAACATATGATGTGAAAAATAGCATCAACGCAACTACACATACTCCCCCTTAGGTTCTGACTCTTCTCACAATGTTCTTCTCCCCTAAAAAGTTTTTCACATTACTCTTCTCCTCCTTTGAAATCAATGACAAAGATCTCTAAGCTTTGAACCACATATCTGAACATCTAAACATCTAAACACTCGACTATTCCCCCTAAGTAGCAGCCACCACAACATCAATCCAGATGAAGATATGACTATGAAATTCACGGATTTATGCAAGTCAATGCATCTTAGTTCTGATTAGGAGGGGTAATCACCCCTACCTTCTCTCTGAGATACTCAAAAGTATCCTTAGTCAATGGCTTTGTAAAGATGTCCAAAATCTACTCCTTAGTAGGCACATACTCTAGTATGACTTCCTTTTCACTCACCTTCTCTCTCAAAAAGTGAAATTTGATAGATATATGCTTGGTATTTGAATGCAGCACTAGATTCTTAGAAATGTTAATAGCACTTGAATTATAATAGAATATAGCAATAGGAACATCATACACAACTCTGATATCCTTCAACATCTACTTCATCCACAATACTTGAGTACAACTATTAGCAATAGCAATGTATTTTTCCTCTGTAGTAGATAAAGAAATGGCATTCTTCTTTTTACTTAACCATGAAATCAACTTATTTCCTAAGAAAAATGCACCACCACTAGTACTTTTTTTTTCATTCACATCACCAACCCAATCAACATCAGTAAAGGCACTCAAAGTAAGATCATCATCTTTAGGATACCATAGGCCAAAATCAATTGTTCCCTTCAAGTATTTGAAAATTCTCTTCATAGAAATCACATGAGATTCTTTAGGATTAGCTTGAAATCTTGCAACAATACATACATCATTCATGATATCAAGCCTATTTTGAGTTAAATGCAACAATCCACCAATCATTGATTTGCATCTAGTCTGATTTTCCTTTGGAGAATCATCATCTATTGTCAACTTACATCCGGTCACCATGGGTGTACCAACTAGCTTTAAATCTTTCTTACCAAATTTCTTCAACAATTCTTTCACATACTTGGACTGAGATATAAAGATCCATTTGTCTAACTGAGTAATTTGTAATCCCAAAAATAATTTCATCTCTCTAATCATTGACATCCCAAACTCACTCTACATCTCATTAGCAAACTTCATGCACAAACTATCATCTCCTCCAAAAATGATATCATCAAAAAAACGTCCATAATAAAATATTTATCATAGTTCTTGGAATACAAATTACTATCAGCAGTACCTTTATTAAATCCAATCTTCAACAAATACTTATCCAATCTGGCATACCAAGCTCTCAGGGCTTGCTTAAGTCCATATAGTGCTTTCTTCAACTGACAAACCATATCACTTTGATCAGTCAACTAAAATCCATCTGGTTGCTCAACATACACCTCTTTTTCCAACTCACCATTTAGAAATGTTGACTTGACATCCATCTAATAAACCTTGTAGTCTTTGTAAGTATCATAAGCAAGAGACAATCTCATAGCTTCAATTCTAGCAACAATAGCAAAGGTCTCTTCAAAATCAATTCCTTCCATTTTTAGAATATTCCTTACACACCAATCTTTCTTTGTTTCTAACCAGTTCACCTTGCTCATTCAGTTTATTTCTAAAGACCCATTTAGTTATAATTACATTTTTATCCTTAGGTTTAGGAACAAGAATCCATGTATCATTCTTCTCAATTTGTTGTAGCTCTTCTTTCATTGCTTCAACCCAATGTTCATCTTTACATGCTTCATTCACATTAGTAGGCTTAGTCTTTGAAATCAAACAGTATTCTTCTGCAATCTTTCTCCTAGTCTAGACACCTTTATTCTTATCACCTATGATCTAATCTTCTAAATGATTTAGTCTTACATACCTTAGAGTCTTAGGACGTTCTTGAATTTTAGGCTCTTGTGATCTCTCTTTTGCACTTTCACTATTTTCTCCTTCCTCTTGATCTTCTTGACTCACTGTAATGATTTGAACTTGTTTTGAAGTCTGAACTTGCTTTCCTTTGTTTGTACTATCATTCTAATCATCAAAATCACATCCACAGGTTCTGGATGGTTTAGCTATGTCTTCATCAACCATAACATTTGCACTTTCAACCATTTTCTTCAATATCTTATTGTAGCACCAGTAGGCCTTTCTTTTAGTAGAGTAACCCAAAAAGATTCCTTCTTCACTCCTAGCATCAAACTTTCCTAAATATTCATCTCTTATGATATAAAATTTACTCCCAAAGATTTTGAAATATTTAACAGTAAGCTTATGACTAGTCCATAGCTCAAAAGGGGTCTTACCAGTATCACCTTTGACTTGTACCCAATTGAGGATGTAAACAATAGTACTCATAGCTTCTCTCCAATAGATATGAGGAAAATTTCCTTCCATCATCATAGTTCTAGCAACATATTGAACTATCATGTTCTTCCTTTCCAAAACTCCATTTTGCCGAGGGGTCCACAGGGCAGATAATTTTCTCTTTATTCCATGCACTTCACAAAAATAATTAAACTCACTATAAGTGAATTCACCACCTCTATCTAATCTTATACATTTAATCTTCAAACTAGTCTCTGTCTCAACCATATCCTTAAAGATCTTGTACTTCTCCAAAGCTTCATATTTCTCTCTTAAGAAAGTAGCCCACATCATTCTTGAATAATAATAAATAAGAAACATGAAATACCTATAACCTTGTAAACTTCTAACTCTAGAAGGACCACACAAATCAGTATGCACAAGCTCCAACAATTGATTTGAATTATGTTGTTTCCTCTGAAATGAAATTCTAGTTTTTTTCCCCAATTGGCATTCCTTGTATATGGTATTAGTAGGTTTCATCAAATTAGGTAGATGTCTCACTACTTGAGTAGAATTTATCTTGATAATATTGTCAAAGTTTACATGACACATTCTTCTATGCCACAACCAAGTTTCATCAACTCAAGCAATCAAACAAATTTTACTAGCAACATTGAAATGAAAGATATTACCTCTTTTTTTTGTACCTGATGCAGTTTCATTTTCGGAACACCAGAATATTTTGCACTTTCCATCCTTGAACTGAAGATTGTAACCCTTATCAACCATCAGTCCAACACTTAAAATATTATGCTTCAGACCTTTCACATACAGGACATCATCTGTATTGTTCTTACCATCAAGAGAAATGCATCCTCTACCATGGATCACACCAGCTGTGTTATCACCAAATCTCACAACACCACCATCATACTTTTCCAAGCTCACAAACTTAATTTTATCTCTTGTCATGTGAGGAGAGAATCCACTATCAATTACCCATTCATCTTTCTTTTCAACTCGAGCAGCTAGGGCTTTCTCCACATTTGTACAACTAGCAGATTTAGTAGACACATGATTATTTTCCTTGATAGGAATAAATACCCATTTTTTCTCACTTCCATTTCCTTTATCAAATTCATCATCTATCACTCCTTCATTAGCAGCATAATAACACTTCTTTTGAAATTTAAGATTGTTATGTTTTGGTTTAGAGACTCTTTCCGGACACCTTGATGCAAAATGACCTATCTTATTGCAAGAAAAACATTTAATAGGGAACTTTCCTTTATACTTACCTTGTCCTCTAGCTTCTCTTTTCACAATCAGTGCTTCAAGCTCATCAAGTTCTCTTTCTTATTCTTCAATCTGTCTCATTTCTTCTTTATACTTGAATGTCTTTCTAGAAGAACTCTCTACTGGATCATATCTTTGTTTATCTCTTCTAGATGTAGTAGCCTTGAATAAAGATTCTATCTTAGGAAGGGCATCACCAAATTCACTCAACTAACAAAAGAAGTAAGCTTACCAATCAACATATCTTGAGTAACATTTGTCATAGTCTAGAGCTCTTCAATAGTTGTAGCTTTGAATTTGTAAGAAGCATGCAAATATCTAAGCACTTTAGCAACAATCTCTGATTCTTCCAACTGTCCACCAACGCATCTAATACCACACACAAGTTCATTCACTCTTTGCATGAAAGTAGTAATATTTTGATCATCACCCATTCTCAAAATTTTCATATTTCCCTTTCAGACTCTGCAACTTAACAATCTTCACGTTAGCATCACCTTCATACAAAGTTTCCAACTTTTTCCAAATCTCATAAGCAATCTTCAGATCCATAATATTATTCATCTCAGTATCAGTCAAAGCACTCAACAATGCTTCCTTAGCCCTAATATTGTACTCAACATTCCTAATCTCAACAGTAGTAGTAGGACCATTTTGAGGTATAACATACCTATTACTTGCAATGCTCCAGTAGGGTTCACCAATGCATCTTAGATGGCACTCCATTCGAGTCTTCCACAAAGAATAATTTGTTCCATCAAATTTTGGACTATCCTTCTTGTAATTCAACATATTGGATCACCTCAAGCTATTAAACTTCTTCCAAGGAACCTGCTATGATACCAATTGTTGGCAACACAAGGGTAGACAACTAAGAGAGGGGGGGTGAACCAATTGTCATAGAAATTCACAAATTATTAACATTATTAACCTTATTCTCAGATATAATTATTATCCATGAAAGCATAAATCATCAACACATCAGAAACACACATAACACCAATATTTTTTTACATGGAAACCTTGTTAGGGGAAAAACCATGGTGGAGGTCAGTCCACAAGATTATACCTTGTTAAAAGTATAAAGAATGAAATGGGGAATGCACATGCATTCAAGTGCACTGCCTAGAGCTCACTGCTCAATTACAACAAGGCTCACTTCCCAAAGGAAGTCATACTATCTTACAGAAAGATTCATATTACATCTGCAAGGATTTTAACTGATAAAATAGCATATGCTAATGTTTGATCACAGTTTCAGTTAAGCACATGAACACTTCTTCACTTTTCTTCACTCTTCTTCACTCTTCTTCACACTCAACTCTACCTTAGTATGATTTAGAACATTATTCACACATATGCACATTCAACATTCTTCAAATGAAATAAAAAGTCGCTTATATATCCACAACAAGAAATTAAATCGCTACATGTCGACTTCAAGAAAATAATAAAATGATATCAAATTGCCTGCCCAAATCAATAACAATTATTAATGAGAATCAACCAAGATCGGCCACAACATAGTGAAGACCCGAAATAACATCTTCAAACATGATCCACCTTCAAAATTTATTCCTTGAAGATCCACAACATGCTACAAACACCTTGTTCACCAAGAACATGAAAAACATGAACATGCAAGAGAAAATCTCAGATCGCGAGCACAACGATCAATGATGATGTGCAACATAGATAGAGAATGATCTAGAAACATCCACAAACATCATGAATCACTAGAGAAGCATCCACAACAAATGAACTTATTGAAATCACATCATCTTCATTCAGGACCACAAACTGAAGTAACATAAAAACTGTCAGAATATAAATCTTCATAACTCAATCAAAACTTCACACAGATCTTTGAAACTCAACATGGATAAACTAGATATACTTGACAAGAAACCCTTTAGTCCACAACCTCTTATTATCAACGTACTAAACTCATCGAAAGACTGAACTTCACTTCACCACTGACAACTTGCAACTCATTTCATTATAATTTTCTCAATATCCTCGATTTATATAGCTTCAAATGCATTAATGCTAATAGTGTTGACATCAATGACAACCACATATCAACAACACAACCACAACATCTAACAACTACATGGGATGCATGTGGAGCTCAATAGAGAAATAAAGGGAAGCAGGTTCTCAAAGGCTCGTGCTACTAACATGTGGAGACATGGTGGGGCTCGATAGAGTAGTAAGGGAAGAAATATTTGCAAGGAGTGTGTGGAAAACACGTGGAGGCAACACACAAAACTCTTTAAAAAGGGCCCAAAGATATATAAGCATACGAGGTGAGGGCCAAGGCTAAGTAGAAAAATGTATCAACTCAAAGGGAGCTCAAGGGATTTTCAATCTACAACTTATTTTTTAAGAACCAAGTTGGTCTTTCTAAGGAAACTTGTAGCCATCTAGTGAAAATTTCCACATAGCCCAAAAGAGATAACAATGCAAATTTGTACTCATAATCCACATGCAAGAGAATAGATAACATACCCATGAAAGATGACACAAGGGATACCCTAGGAAAACCCTAAAGAGGGAAAAACCCAACCTCCAAAAGCATCCACACTCCATGTATTATTCAGTGATGTAAACCCATAACAATACTTCTTTAGAGACTTCATGAAAATTTTGAAGCACAAGCTATCTATGCATACCATGTGACCAAGCATGAATCCACACATCCCATGCAATGCTTCAAATCCTCACACATGCACAAGCTCAACCTACTAACCTGCAAAAAACTCTCCAACCTTAGACAACTACCCTTGTGGTTTCTTTTATAGAAACAAGCTCCCAGAAAACCACCAAGTGGTATTACATAAACCATGTGCCCAAAACCATGAAATTACAAAATCATGTGACCCCTCATTTAATATTGGATACTTTATTATATTTTATTATTCCCCAATATTAAATAATTACATTTTACAATTAAGTCCCAATGTTACATACAACATAAAGTGTCCCCAACATTATAACTCCTAGTGATGTATGTCCATCTAGGTACCCCTAGGTGCACCACACACATGATAATAAATTAAAAATTATAATCATTATGCAAGGTGTACAACACCTAATCCTAAAAATCTCCCACTTGTTGTATACATTGCATAAGGGGGTAACAAGTAAGCTCAAACATCAAGATAACAAACTCCATAGGAAAATTTTACCATCCTAGAATCCAAGTGCTCTATGTGCTCCATCAAGATACCTATAACAAGACCCAAGGTGACCACCATCTCATCCATGAATGCTCTCATCCTCCACCATGCCAAAGCACTAAGATAAGAACACAACCAAAGAGACGTCACACTAACTGTCACAAAGAAGCATAATCTTGCCTCAAATTAATATCTCAAAACACAAACACTCAATCCAAAGGTAATGAATATGCACTAGTAGCTATCAAGAATGAATCACCATAGCTGAAATGAAATGCATAGCAAATTCAAACACATCCAACTATCCATACCTCCAAGGTATATGTCGATGCTAAAAATTGGAAAGGTAACAACCCTTTGTGGGAAACTTAGTTTATGGGGGACTTATTGTGCTAAACTGAGTGACCTCTAGATTTTTAAAGAAGTTGAATTCTTCTGTAATTGGTTTTTTAGAATGGGAAAATGAAGCATATATAAAAATAAAGGATCTAACTAAGGCGATGCACCAAAATTTAGATAAAAGGCATGATGAACCCATCTTTTTGATATGATCTAAGGGCCCGTTCAATACTTTAGTATGTCCTAGAATAACATAAATTAAAGATTGAAGCATGAACAACTCATTCAATGACATAAAATAATTTTCACACCCATTTACTAAAAAGAGGAGTCAAAAGACATGATCTAAACCAATAAACTTGCATTAAAATCATAGAAGTTCTGCAAATGAACCATTCAAACAATAATGACATAGTATAAATTTTATCAATAGCATAATAAAGAAGAGAGGCCAAACAATGGCATAGTCTATGAGTTCTTCCAATAATCTAAACAATAAAAAGGCCTGGTGTCTCTCTAAAATCTTGTAAATCTTGAACTTGTGGAACTTGGACATGTAACATGTAATCTTCGAACCCATGGAACTTGGAACATGTAACATGTAATCTTCGAACCCATGGAACTTGGAACATGTAACATGTAATCTTTGAACCCTTCCTTAGAAGTAAAAAGTAGTAGATATAGCCAAAATTCCCACTGTCTCGCGAGTAGTAACTGAAAAGATTTGGAATCCTGAGCAATGATGCAATAGCAATTATTCCCTTGGCTATTGCAATAGAAAAATATTCAGGCCATAGCATTTGGTCACTCCTTATCTAGGTGCATCCCCTGTGAATGATAATAGTGGTCCTAAAAAAGTCCTGAGTAGACAAGTGTCACCACCGAGTATAGGGAGTTAGAAATGTGGCAGCATATCATAGCCCATAGCTTGCTCCATCCTTTGTATTGAAGAAGCATCTGTAAGGAGACAAATGGCAGAATGGCACTGCCCATGGTTCATTCTCCCCTCCCTTCATTGAAAGCTTGTATTGGGATGACATGTAGTAGCAATTTTTACTATAGATGTTGTCTATGGGGCCTGCTAAATATTTACACAAATGGGAACTACGTGGTGCACGGGTGGGGCCCAATGAGGAAGTGAAGGGAAGTAGTTAAAAATAGCATGCGGTGAAGACATGTGGGAGCATAGTTGGGGCCGGTAGAAGAGAAAAGGAGAGAATTCCTTCAGAGAGCATTGAGCGGACACGTGGTGGAGGCCGACGACCATTTATCAAAAAGGGTTGATGATGTTTATTGGAGGCATGGGCCAGTACTTAGCAAAAAAATAAACCCAAAGGGAGCTTGATGAATTTTACATTCACAGCTTCTGGTGACTATCAGGGGCATTTTTCTTGTGGAACGAAGAACCCAAAATTTTATTTGGTGCACAGACCAGAGCACCATCCATAGGAAGATGGATTCAAAGTTTAGTAAGGGTTTCCTACAAGGGCATCTAGTCATCCTCAGATGGTTTTGATATATCATGCAAATTATCTTGCACTTTGATTAGGTTGAGCATTTCTTTATAAGGATGCACCTTAGGCAAATTGGCCCCTGACTTGCAATGGAAAAGTAGTTGTGCAACTGCATGGATGACACCTTCAATGTCCTCTATGGTAGGAGGTTGGTTGAACTCTAGAAAATTATAGGGTCCTGCTCCTTTTCTTCAATCTTCTCTGCAATTTTCTTAGTTGTGGCAACTGACTCATCTTCAAGAAATGGGGAAGGCATGCCCATATTAGTTAGTCGAGACAAAAAAATTTGCATGCCATCCATAGTCCGGTTCATAGTAGGTATGCAAGCATTAGTACGCAGGATGGCCGAGTGGCAATGGATGAATTTATTTGTCATTTTGGCCAGAACATTTTGATCCTCAATCCCTGCTTTTGCTAAATTTTCATCAAAGACCATGTATAGCTTATTTAGCAATTCCTTTGCTTTAGGGACCCTTTCTATGATGAATTGTGGAAACTACTCAATGGCTCCGCGGACCTCCTGGCTCAAGCCTTTTGACTCTGACATATATCAGAGTGTTGGATGTAGTGTTAGGGAGAAGACCTTAACCTTTTCCTAGTATGAAATGTATAAATGTCGAGCTACTTGAACGAGGTCTGGCTACACAGCAAGGGCCTGGGGAGCACTCTTTAGAAGGGTAATTTTTGCATCCTTTGAGTTGACATCCTCTATAAATTCTAAAATTCTCTTTTTTTGTGAATGCAAGTTGCTCCCCGATGTTACTTAGCTCCTTAAACTAGTTTTCCTCGGCTCGGGCATGGTTCACCAACTCTATGTCAAGAGAAGCCTTCGTCTCTTGGAGCTCTTTTTCTAATAAGGATTTTTGAACCTTGAAATATCCTTTGTTCATTTCTAACTTTTGCTCATGTTGAGTGCACTGAGATGCTAGCTCTTTATCTCTTTGTTGCATATTCTGCTCCCCCAGGGCCAATTGGCTTTGATATTTTCGGTTCTTCATTCGTAGCTCGTTGATCAGGATGGGATCAATAGATTGGGACTTTGTGAGCTTCTCTTGGATTTTATTCTACTCCAACTCTTATGTCCACACTTTCTTTGATAAGTGTTCAACTTCTACTTCCAGTGATTTATCCCTTGTTTCTGGGAAACTAGACCTTTCCTTCACAAGCTTCAACTTCTCCTCCTTTTTCTATAACTAATGGCCAGAGTGGAGGAAGTTAGTCATTACCACCCACTGCATTTCTTCCATGAGTTCTACCTTGTCCTATGGTCAGATTTCTCTCAGATCAAGTTCCACAACATACATTTTTTAATCATTCAACAGGATCTCCCCTTGTGGTTTGATGGTGTTCAGGTACATGGTGGTGAAATTCAGCATTTGATGCACCTCATTGTACAAAGTATACACCTTAGGCTCTGCAGCCTTCTTGTCATCCTTAGCCTTTTTCTTTTGCATTTCGAGAACCCACGCTTGTTTTGTGGTTTCTCCTTGGGCTATGAATTGGGATGGCAACTAAACTAGCCCACCTACAAAGGGTGCATGAGGAGGTACGGTAAAAGGGAATATAAGTGTGGAAGGCCTCTACGTTTTTCTCTTTAGGAGAGTAATAGTCTGTGGGGAGAAATAAGGGACTTGCCAAAGTTTTATTTGCAAATCAGTGGAAGGGCTCATTGGTTTCCGTGGTGACGGGGTTGTCATTGTAGAGTCCATTTTTTTGGAATATTGGGTTAACCCCAAGGTAGTAGAAGCAATTTGGGTTTCAATGACAGTCGAGCCTTCGAAAAGAGAGGCAAGGAGAGATTGGGCAGCAGTAGCTAGTGTTAGGGTTGGTAGAGGCATTAAGATAGATGGCCTTGTTTGGGAAAATTGGGAGAAACCTCCCGTAAACATTGTGGTAGAGGCAGAGAAGGTAGGGCCAACACTTGTAGTAAGAGGCATCATGTAAGCAACAGAGGATACCAAAGATTGGGAAGTAAGAAAAGAAGGAGCAAACATTACCTGTTGACTTGATGGTGGTGGTGCTCCACCCTTTGATGGCTCCTTACTTACTTCAAGTTCATGGCCTACTACGAGCACTTGGCTTGTGGAAGGTTCTTGTGAACCTTCTCCCATAATATCTTCCATGCACTATCGTTGAAGGGGCAGGGAGTCTCTCATCTCTACAGTCTTTGGCTGTTGTTTTTGGGACCCTCTTGTTTCTTTCAAAGCCCAGGAAAAGTGTTTGTGAGGCTCTTGATATATTCAACTACACATTTGAGGCATCATGGGTAGAGTTCCTTGTGGTCCTTTTCCTTTGTTGAGTGAAGGATGCTGATGTCTCAGCCTCCTCCTTTTTTTCTACTCTTCTTCTTCATAATATTCATTACCTCTGCTAGAGCTTGAATCAGAATCTAGATGCCCATCATCCCACAACTTATCGAATGGTTCATCATCCGGAAAGCTTTCATAAGGTGCATCAAGCTATTTTGTCTCTTGGCGATACACCTAGAAGGCTTTGATTCTTTCCACACTCCATTCTTCTTCTTTTCTCAACCTATTGAACATGGTTCCCATTTTGCAGTTCTCATCATAATCTGCCATAGCAAAGTAGAATCTATGTCATGGCGGCCTATTGTCCTTTGTGGGAATATGAATTAGGTCAACCAATAATTCATCTTCATCCTCCAATGGGCTGAGCCTCTTTTCTCTATAAGGTGGAGAAATGTGAGTTACTTTGATATGCTCATATGGTAGATCATTGAAAGGGTTGTAATTCTATTTGTCACAGATCATTACCAACGCTAGATGAGCCAACTTATCTTGCAACAATGGGTGTGTCTGCTTCTTTTTCGTGGCCACTATTTTGAAGCTTTGCGAGCAGATGAAGAATCCCTTCTTGGGTTTTCCACTGCAGAAAGTAACATTAATAATACAAACCTGTTAGAACAATTCAAGGGCTAACACTCAATTTGTAATGCATTTCAGAAAGTGGAATGGTTCCTCGGTGAAGCCTCACATCCGGATGAATGTGAAATCCACTCCGAAAAACTAGTCACATCTGGGAATGAAGTTCTACATATAATCTGTCTGTGTCAAGGTGAGCCAATTAATACCATCCTCTCCTTGGAAATCTTGCAAAATTAGATTCAAGAAATAATCTAAAAATGCATAATAGTCGAAAGTGGAAGAGAGGAGGGGAGTCTACAGAGAAATTGGATTTCTTCTATTTCTTTCATCAAAAATAGACAGCTCCACAAGCTTACCAAAGAAATCAGGGTTCTGATGCAAAAACATATGGGTGAGATAGGAAGGAAACCTAAACTTACGGTCAACTTGGTAATTGTTAATTTTCCCTATCAACTCCTTTGAGAGGTATTTTGCAAAATCATACCAGAAGTAAGATTGTAACCTATGAAACTAGAAATCTGGGCCTAAGTGAAACATGTGCACCTCTTTGTTGATGTCTAGACCATAATCAAATGCCATCATTGAAAAGGCATCTTGCAAGTCTGTTTCGAAAGCACTGTGCTACACCAGAATTCTTGGTGGCTTCCACTACTCTGCTTCAGTCCTTTGGGTTTCTTTGTTATAAAAATCTAGAGCCTTATCCCTTGTGTTCCATATATTTTCCCCTTTTGTAGGAGTGAATTCCTCTATTTTCATTTTTCTTTGCTTATGATCAGGAATACACAACATATTCTAGATAGCTCCCAGGGTGATATTAACTAATAGAGTTTGGTCTTCAATAGTGTTGGTGCTTGGGTTGAAATGCTTAATGGTCGCATTGACTAATTATGGGTAGTAGTGCACAGATGGGACCATATATTTTGGAAGCCCGTTGAACCATATTTTTTGTGTCATTGACATTATCCTTTTGGATACCTTCATTCTTTCGCAGGTTGCTTCCCTCAATCCTTTAGGGTTCTTTTCAAGAATGGGATCATGAATATTATCCCAGTCCTCCTAGATTAGGGTCTGGTCTCTATAGATTTTGGGCTTCTCCAGTTCCTGTGTGTTTTCCCACTTTGGCTTGTCAGGAATACCAGGCATAGCATAAGAAATATTTTCAAAGACATTGATGGCTGGTGCTCCTCGCTTAACTTTAACTAAGTTTTGTGTTGCCCCTCCTTGTGCTTCCTAGCTTGAACTTTCTACCATTTCAAGTTTGTAGGAAGCTCCTGCTTAGCTTGAACCTCTCTACAATTTTAGCTCGGATCTGGTTGTGCACTAGAAATTTCCTTCGCTCTGAATGACATATTTGAAGAAAAATTTAATTGCTTAAACCTTTTACATGCAATACTTAGCTATCTTTTCTCAAGGTGGTAAACAAGAGTTACCTTTTTGCATTTAATTTAGCATGTACGTCCAACCTTTTGGCTTGTGTGAGATGAATCACTTGCCATTTTGATATGAAAATAATTCATAATTACAATTAGCAACCGTATTGTATAGCATGATTTTCTCGGAACTTGAGCTGATGCTTTCCTAGTAGCTTAAGCATTCGTATGCATTGGCAATTAATATCCCAAAAGGAATGATTAAGAAAAATATTCGATCAGTGTTTGAAAAGATATGAGCTCTGTCTTGGAAAAAGAAAAACACCTGGAGAACTACACTTTAGTATTTGGCCATGCATAACACCGCCGATTGCTGCCACTAGCTTAGGCTAATTAATTATCCCCTATTAGTTTTGCACATAGCAAGACGTAGTCAGTAGACACAACCAGGTGGGAAATTTGAGCAAGCTCAAGCATGACTTTCAAGTTGGTATTCGATTAACATCACATTTATGGTAAGAAAACTACCACGTATTTCCTCACTTTCTCTATAAATAGGCACCTCGGCAGTAGCGAAATCACACTTAGTGATTTGAGCAAAGTTAGTAATAGGTAATTGGCTTAGTAGTTTAGCATTAGTAGTTGCATATTTTTTTCATAGCCTAGACCTAGGTACTTTGCAAAAGTAGTTTTAAGGTACTTATAGAGCGTCTGCCAACATGAATACCAGAATTAGGCTAGTCTATCACAAGTCTCAAACAACTTTTTTAGGTGAGATTTCAACTATGCATTTGAAAAGGATGATGAAGAACAAGCACTCACTGGATAACATAGTTATGAAATGGGTTTTGGGGTGGGATTGTCTTGAGTACGAGGACAAATATCAAGTTAACATTGGCATGTGCTCACATTTTGTTGCCTCCATGTTAGATATTGGAGTTCCCAAGTTGTTGATTTTGTGTCTGGTCAAGGAAATTTTCTTGAAGTACTTGAACGACCTTAGGGAGGTAGTAGCAAATGATGCATACGGTGGAGGAATTTTGACCCTGAGTGACCTTAGGAGGTTTATTGAAGAGGACATAGTTGTACCACATGTGGCTACCATTTCTGAGTGGCTTTCACCTCCAGTCACAGAATGAGAAGCACGAGAAGGTCACTCGTACTTTCCATTTTCTCTTTTACATCTACAACGTGGTGTTGTTTTATGACATTGACTGGTACATGGACTTCAAGAACCTAGTGTTCCCTCCACCACTAGCCATTGCTCCCTTGGATAATGTTACTACTGATGATGATACCCATGTGGATGAAGATATTGTGGACATTGCTATTGATGCGTCTCTTGCTGCTACCCATGTTGTGGACTAAAGACCACATTTTTCTTTTTCCTTTTTAAAAATAAACTCATAGAAATTCGTCTATTTTTTATATACATTCCTAAAAAAGGATTTTCCATAGAATATATGAAAGAAGTAGAATAGAGCTATATACTTTTAAAAGCGTGGACCTTGAGCCATTTTGACAATGTAAATACATAAGCATATATATAATGAAAATATAACTTTATATAATCATCTTGCTTTATCTACTTCATGGGTCATCTTTTTCCTTTTCAACATATATGTATGAATTCAATCTTCCATGTGGGTGTTTGATTTTCTACTATGTGAGTTGTGAGTTTATTTTTCTTGCTCTCTGCAACAATGGGTTACTTATTCCTTTCTACCTCAAACCATAGAATAAATAAAAAGACTAACAAAAATAGAAAGGGAAAGAAGGAAAAAACACTATAGACATATTTACATCAGTAGGACATGCAAGCTTATTTAAATAATTTAAGGTGAATTTTGTTGATTAGAATTCCCAACGCTTCATTTTCCATAGTTTCTAACTCATATGCATTATGTTCTTTGCATTGAATCATCCAGAACAAACCTTCCCAAAGGCTTTCAAACTTTCCATGTTGACTTGGCTTTGCAACCCTTTCATTAAACTTTAGCACTAAGTCTCCGTACTTCAGGTCCTGGTCGGACGATTTTCTATCAAACTGTCATTTAACCACCTGTTGGTGGTTAGTCATGGCTATTAGGGACTTTTCCCTTTTCTCTTGTACTTCTAGCAACTTTTCTAGCCACACCTCCATTGCACCATTTTGTTCCACCTCAAGAGATTTTAGCAATTGCAGCACTGGAATCTCCATAGAGATAGGAAATAGCGCCTCTTTTCCATATACTAGTTTATACAGTGAAGTCTTGAGGACTTGCTTAAGAGTTATGTGGTCTACCTAGAGCACTGGTCAGAAGTTTTCATGCCATTCACTTTGGTATTCTAACCCAATCCTTTTGAGGAGTCAGACTAAATTCTTGTTTGTCAAGTCAGCTAAATTGTTCCCCTACAGGTAGTAGTTTGATGATGTTTTAAGGAATATGCCATGCGTAAGTGCGAATTGAATTTCCTTATAGCCTAGGAAAGCTTTAGCATTGTTGGAGATGATGGTTTTGGGTGGGCCAAATCTCATTACCAGTTCCTCTAGGAAGTCCACTATCTCTACCTTTGTTGCATTCTTTAGTGGTACGACTTCGGTCCACCTTGTAAAGTAGTCAGTGAACATGAAGATCCATTTATGATCTGTGTTGGAGGCCGGGTCGATCATTCCAATGAATTCCAGGACCCATTGTACAAATGGCTCATCAACCACTATCAGATTAAGAGACATTGCAGAATTCTTTCTTCTTCCTGCAAAGAATTGGAATTCCTTGCAAGCTTTTACTGAGTAGGAATCATTGAATAGCGTTAGCCATAAGTACCATGCACACATGATTTTAATGATGGTGGTATTTTTGGAGAAATGCCCGCTAGTGGGACTACTGTGGTAAGTTTCGAGGATCCTTTTTGCTTGCTCTATGGTAATGCATCGAAATAGAATTCCATTAAAATTTCTTTTGAACAGGATCCCTTCAATGAGTGCAAATCCACTATTTTGCAGTCAGTAGAATATCCTCTTCTAAGAAGGAAGACCTGGTGGATATTTTTCTATGTGCATGAATCTTACTCTATTCGGTAGCCAACAACCTTCAGAATCTGACTCATTCATTAGGACTAGCTCCAGTTGCTCTTCTTCAGTGGCCATTTCTTCATTATGCACAAGATATTTGTACAGCCCTCTCCCCCAGACATTTTTTGTAGGCTTGACCTCAATGTCATATTCAAGGATCTTGGTGATCTAATTGGATCTTTTCTCAGTGATTTCTCCTTCCATGATGTATTCGCGCACACTAGAATGCATGACATAGACAATCACCTTATTGTAAGAGAATAGGTGTCGAAACTTCTTGAGCCACTTAACTATTGCAAACACTCTCCTCTCCATAAAGTTGTAGTTTGTCTCATATTCCTTCAAGGTCCGGGAGTGAAATTATATCAGATATTCTCCCCTTCCCTCGCCATATTTTTGAGTTAAGATAGTAGCAACGCTTCACTTTCTACTAAATACATACATTATGAAGTCCTTTGATAAGTTTGGACTGACCATAATAGGAGTAGAGGAAATACAATCCTTGACTTTCTCAAAGGCTTCTCTGGCTTCTTTTTTCAATTTAAATGTTTGATCCTTTTTCAACATCAAGGTCATTGGCCTAATTATTCCTGCAAAATCAGAAATGAATTTGCTAAGAAAATTTACCTTTCCCAAGAAGGAGTGAATTCCTTTCTTGTTGACCGGAAGGGGAAGCTCTTTGATTTATTTCACCCACTCGAGATCAATTAAAATTCCATCTTTGGACACTACGTGCCCCAGTAGCTTTTCTTGCAACACTCTAAAGACACATTTTTTTTGGTTCAAAGATATCCAAAACTCCTATTATTTCTTGAACACCATCTCAAGATGATCAAAATGATCATCCTTGGACTTAGAGAACACCATCAAATCATCCAAATGGATTAGGATAATCTTATTGATTATTTCACTAAAAGCAATATCCATTTCCCGTTGGAAGGTGGATCTTGCATTTGAGAGGCCAAACGACATCTTAGCATATGTGAACGTTCCCAACTTGGTAGTGAATGTTTTCTTATGTTGATCTTCCTCTTTATCCCAAATTTGATTGTAACTAGGGAAGCCATCTAATAGGGATAACATCTTTGATCCCACCACTACTTGTAGGATTGACTTCATTGAAGGTAGTAGGTAATGATCCTTCAGGGATGCTTTTTTTAGGTCTCCAAAGTCTAGACATAGCATATATCTCCATTTTTCTTTTGGAATAGGACTAGATTGGATACCCATGTGTTATGCTTAATTGAGATGGCAATTCATGAATATATTAGCTTTGTTAGTTCTTGCGCCATTAGTGCTTCAATCTTGGGACTGACTGGCCTCTATTTCTGGTAGACTAGTTTTGTGCCTTTCACAAGCTCTATTGTATGTTGGATGATATTGAGATCATATCCCTTGAGGTCATCATATGACTAGGCCATCACTCCATATTTTTTGCAAAAGTCGATGAGCCTTTCTTTATCATGATGTGGGACATCTTTTACAACTTTGGTATTTCTTCCATCTTTGACCTGAAGATCTACATAGTCACCTTTATCTGCTACAAACTTTCTCTTGTCATTTCTTGCATTGTCATAATAAAGAATATTTTTGAGAGTGACCAATCCCTTTGGAAGCTTGTTGGATTTCAAATGAATGATTTGTCCTTCATAAGATTCAACGATCTTCGGTTGGAGCTAGTCAAAAAATTCTCCCAACTACTAGATGAATGAGGAAATGTGTTCATCACTATCAAACACTTACCAAATTCGGTCATTGTCTGGAATGGTTGGTCAGACTATCACTTGTATAGAGTGTTTATCACGAATAAGGTCAGAGGTGGGATAAAACTAAGATTTGATTGCTGCCATGCGATCCGCATCTATATTTTGTTCTCTGGGCACCATTTGAGTGTTGAATGCTTGAAAGCTCTGAATTAGGTCCCAAACTTGGTGTCTATAGGATCACATGCAAACATTCTTGGTTGTAGAAATTCCACAGACTTGATTGAATAATAGTTCAAAATCTTTGAACACCATTAATTGCTTAACGCTTAATGCCCATTCGCACTGCGAGGCTTAAACCTTGCACTAGTCCTTCGTATTTAGCTTCATCGTTCAAGCAAGTGAACTAGAAGTGGAAAGACCTTAGTGTATTTTCATTGTGTTGGGTTGTTAAACATGTCCTAACTCATGTGCCAACCTTACATCTTGCTCCGTCAAAGTGCAACATCCATAGTTCTTAGGCTTGACCGCTCTCAGATTCTTTGAAGACCTTTGGGAGTACTTGATCTTCATCATAGATAACATACGTGCCCAACCTGGTAGCATGGTAGTTGCCAAAAGGATCAACATCTATATTTTTTCTTAAGAGAACATCTTCTTGATCGGTCTAATCTCTGGTCACTTTTTCATCTTCCAGTAGCTCAACATGATACATTTCTTGCTTGATGATAGAAGTATGAGTGGCCTCAAAGTTGATCATGGATTCAACGACCACATGTTCTGAATGTAGGGCTTCATATACTATCTTCATTTTAGCTCCATGCTTGGTCCTTAGGATCAAATGTGACCAGTCTAGAGAAAGATACCCACCTATTTTTGAAGTAAAATCCCAGGATAGGAAAAGACCAAACATAGGGGGAACATCTATGATCATAGTGTCTTGAAGGATTGTGATACTAGGACAAGCGAACAGAGTCAATGGGAGGTCTTTGATGAGGCCTATAGTTTCAACTTTATTCCCATCAAGTTGGATAACCCCCTTTAGTAAAGGTTCGTAGCTAAGTCCTAAGGCCTCCGCTATCTGTTTGGGCATGACTATGGTGCTAGCACCAGAGTCAATCATCAAATTATGTAATAATTTCTCCACTATAATGAGAGTTAAGAATAAAGGTTGAGGCTTTGGCTTGTCTCTTACTTTAGCATGGGCTTCTTCTATGCTATTTGTAAGAATTGTGGTAGGAGGTGATGCATCAACATCTTTTGCTTTGAGTGACTACTCCATTGGCATGATGCTTGCACCCTCTTGGAGAGCCTTCTGTATTAATGTATTCTATTTCAGGATGGATAGGATATCCCATAGAGACACATTAGCGGATGATTTTTTCAATTTCTCTACCACACTAAATGGTGGTAGATTCGAAGGTTTTTGTTCCTTATCTCTCGTTATAACAATTTCCTTTCATAGTAGACATTGTGTCACCACTATGGGGGTAGTAGGTGTCTGGTCGGAAGCACTTATAAGTTGCAAACTGACTAGTTGTGGAAAAACTAGTTCACCCATGAATCTCCTCTTCGAGTGGGTGTTGTAATTGGACTGCACTTGTGGTGTTTTAGATGTGGATGCTTCATTGGAAAACATTGCTTCTTCCTCTTATATCCATGAGAAGAGTGCATGATCGGGAGCAATGTCTGTTTCTTGCTCCAGTGACATCCCCTGCATTTGCATGTTGAGCACCGTATTGTCCATTTGTGAAGAGGTATACACATAGCTTCTAAGATCTGATGGTGCATCTTGGTTGTGCTGCTTCACCACCTTTTGTTGTAGGTTGATGCATGGACAGTTTTGGGGCATGTGCGAATCACTGCAAGGGAAGTACCAGGGGTTGGTGTCATCAATTAAATTGTTTTTCCCCATAGATAGCTCTCTGCTTTATCTTAGACTAGCACTCTGCAATAGAGAAGGCGTCAACACTATTTGATTTTTTGTTTGAGCCTACAAATTTATGCGAGTGCCTCCTTGGAACTAGCATTGTTGGTAGGAAGACCTTCTACCCTGATAATTTTGATAGGTCAGCTTCAGAGGACCACCCTAGTTGCGCTTGATAATGGTTATCTCGTTGGCCATGACCTACAAAATTTCCTTTATGTCACTCATATCCTCCTTTGAAGAGTTGAATCTAGATGTGACATTCTATAGTGCACTCGGATATGTATACATAGATTGAGGAGGAGTCATCATGCTGGTAGAAGGCATCTCTTGATCAAGAACCAATATTTCTAGAAATATAGGAATGATGGGCCGAGGTGGCAACTTCCTGACATCTGTCAAATTGTTCTTTGCCTTAACAACAATGTTGTAGGTGTTAGGTGGTGTGGTCCCACCCAAAGACTAGATCATCTTTGAAATGTCGAGGTTGATAGACTTCAAGTAGAACATAAATGCCATATTGGGTGGCAGGTGGATATCAACTTGAATTATCTGCCAGCTTGTATGGAACCGGGCACTAAAGTCAGCCATGGCTTCATGCGGAGCTTGCTTTATGACCGGCAACTGATAATATAGCGAGGACTTGTCTCCATCATTCAAAAAATTTGGTAGAAAGGATCTCTGAGCTCATCCCAGGTCCTGATAGTGTTTGTTACAGTGTTCGGTACCAATCTAGTGCCTTTCCTCTAAAAGTAGTAGAGATCAATCTTAGTTTTATATTTTGGTCTATAACACCGTGTACCAGACATACATTTGCAACATCTTCAAGATGTTCGACTGGTGTTCTTGAGCTGTCTCCAGTGAATTTAAGTATGGATTTTAGGGTGGAGACTGAGATAGTGGCCCAAATGACATGTGCTACTGGTGCTACAAACAGACTTTCAGCGTCCCATGCCACATAATTTATGTTAGCAACATGTAACATGGCTAGCGGAAAGGGTAGAGGAGGTGGAATTTTCACTAATTGGGTAACGAACTGTACTATCCCTAATGGTGGTACTAGTAAACTAGGGTTATTTATTGTTTAGGACCTACTAGCAGGCCGATGGCTAATACACCCTCCTTAAAATTAGGTTCATTTAAGCTTGGTCCCACTGGGTGTGCTAGGAGAAAGAAAAACTATTGATGCCAAAAATTGGCAAGGAAATAGCCCTTTGTGGGAAACTTAGTTCATGGGGGACTTATTGCGCTAAACTAAGTGACCTCCAAATTTTTAAAGAAGTTGGCTTCTTCTGTAATTGGTTTTATAGAATGGGAAAAGGAAGCATATATAAAAATAAAGGATCTAACTAAGGCAATGCGCCAAAATTTAGATAAAAGGAAAGATGATCCTATCTTTTCGATATGATCTAAGGGCCCATTCAACAATTTAGTATGTCTTAGAATAACAAAAATTAAAGATTGAAGCATGAACAACTCATTCAATGACAAAATAATTTTCCCACCCATTTACTGAAAAGAGGAGTCAAAAGACATGATCTAAACCAACAAACTTGCATTTAAATCATAGATGTTTTGCAAATGAACCATCAAACAATAATGACATAGTATAAAGTTTATCAATAGTATAAGAAAGTAGAGAGGGAAAAAAATGGCATAGTCTATGAGTTCTTGCAATAATCTAAACAATAAAAAGGCCTGGTGTCTCTCTAAAATCTTCTAATTCTTGAACCCATGGAACTTGGAACATGTAACATGTAATCTTCAAACTCGTGGGAATTGCAGCATGTAACATGAAATCTTCGAACCCTTCCTCAGAAGCAAAGAGTACTATATATAGCCAACATTCCCACCACCTGGCGAGCAGTAACTAAAAATATTTGGAATCCTAAGAAATGATGTAGTAGCAATGATTCCCTAGGCTGTTGCAATAGAAGAATATTTGAGCCATACCATTTGGTCACTCCTTATCCAGGTGTATCCCTTGTGAATGATAGCAGTGGTCCTGAAAAAGTCCCAAGCAGATAAGTGTCACCACCCAGTATAGGTAGTTAGAAATGTGGCAGTATATCACAACCCATAGCTTGCTCCATCCTTTGTGTTGAAGAAGCATCCACAAGGAGAGAGATGGAAACATGGTCATTCCCATGGTTCATTCTCCCCTCCCTTCATTGAAAGCTTGCACTGGGATGACATGCAACAGTAATGTTTACTATAGACATCACTTGTGGGGCCCACCAAATCTTTATGCAAATGGGAGCTATGTGGCACGCGGGCGGGGCCCAATGAGGAAGTGAAGTGAAGTAGTTAAAAATAGCTCGTGGTGAAGAAACGTGGTAGCATAATGGGGGCCAGTAGAAGAGAAAAGGATAGAATTACTTTGGAGAGCACTGAGAAGACACATGGTAGAGGTCAGCGGTCTTTTATCAAAAAGGGTCGATGATGTTTATTAGAGGCATGGGCTGATACTTAGCAAAAAAAAAAACCCAAAGGGAGCTTGATGAATTTTACATTCACAGAATACATAACATAATAAACTCATGCCATCACATATCCACCCATAATCTTCAATAACAAAATCCATGTGCAAACCTATCAAGGAGTGACATACACATCCAGGAGCTCCCACTGCATGGGAAATGTCAAGATGAATGAAAACCTAGAATGATCGCATTCAACACATCACTTCATTAACATTCCAGAAATAAGGCACCATCACAAGTGATCAAGGCATACCAAGTCTACTAACCACATCACATAGAATATGTAAAAATGTAGTACCAAAGAACATCCACAATGATATGTAGAACCTAAAAACCAAACACCTATAGCATGTCCTCCTACACACACCTCTAAATGGAAATTGTGTCAAGTATGATCTCCTCCACAATACCCCATAAAAAAATTCATAACAACATACAACCGTCCAATCACCAAGATCAAACATAACATATGTATCATGTAACTAATTATGGATGTAAGCATCTCAAAACAAGAAGATCAAACTCAAAGTAACCATTCCCAAACCAAGGAAATCAACCTAGTGAACCATCTCCTAAACCCAACATGTATAAGGAGATAAACATGCCAACCCTCCTAAAATGAACCCTCTAGAACCAAATACCCATCTAGCTCAAGATCCATATCCATGAGAAGACAAATCGTAAAAATAAAACACTTGAAATTAAAATGGGAAATACCTCTCAAGTGAACCATCGAGTAGACCAAGAGTGGGGAATGAGAATGCTCCTCTAGGATATCCAAGTCATCATGACTCAACAAAGAAAACTCTCCTCATAGGTCCATGTTGGACTTGCATCCAACCAAGTTGTAGGCTCCTCAGACTTCCTTTTGAAATCTCATCAAGAGCAACCATCTCAATAACATGTCTCTAACCACAAGAGAACACCAATCCTCACCTAATTCTTCATGTATCCATGAGTATCTATAACTAATCAATCCATTCTAAACTCCAAGAAAATTATCAAAGTACTCAATACAAAGAGAACCACCCAAGATCACAATGATAGCTCCATTTGTAGAATAAAGAACATATACATGACACCATGATCTCACATCTTCTCAAAAAAAGATCACATGCTCAAATCATCATAACAAGTACCATGCCACAACTCTAAATTGGTAATCAAGAGTATAACATGACATAATTACAAAACCATCCTACAACCAAGGATCACCTATCAAAATCAACAAGTCATAAATAATACCTCAACATTTGCAACACCTAATGTCAATGAACTCTCACTATAGCACACATAGTCCAAAATCTCCTCCATGACACCAATCAACCCCTACTGAAGACAACCATCCATAATCAATAATGGATTCACATCATTTCCAAATGCTCCCGCTAAACTATGATACCGAGCAATCCCATGGAATCATGATGCACACAACCAACACCACATCACTATCATAAGCTCACACCAAGCCTATAAATCCAAGATCTCAATGACAACATGATAACCATCCTCTAAAGCAAGAAGATACACCGCCAAACCATCATATCCATCACCACCAATCCATCACTGTCACAAGCTCCCATTGAACCATGCAACCAAGCTATCCATGAAATTGTGATACCAATCTCCTCAAACCAAGAAGATACACAACCACAATCTGAATCAGGATCCAATCCAACACCACCAACAATGCACCTGCATAAACCATCATGACATGCCAAAGTCTCTAATGCACAAGAAACATCCATGACACCATGGTCACCACCAAATGTACCAACAACTCAACCCAAACGTGTCCACATATTTGCATAATCATATTCAACTACATAGGCCTCATATCATGATTGTACCTAGTAATACCATCTCACCTCCTCAACATGACAACAAAAACCAGCAAACCAAGCCATATAACTGAACATGCATCAACACATAAATATCAATGGGAAAAGACATCCATGTCCAAGTTATAGATGCAACATGTAAGTATAGACCACCTACAACATTGCACAACTTGTAGATACAACAATGCAACATACAAATCCAACCATATACTAATAACCATGTCAAATGAGAGAATAATCTGAGATATACAACCAAGTATACAATGAATCAAACATCAAATCTCCACTTGATCTGATCATCCATAAACTTATAACATCACCATAGTCAAAGAGACCCATAAACATCTCAAATAAAGAAAACAATAGATAAACCATGCCATGATAGCTCCAAACCTGATCCACTATGTAGTGCTCTAAACAAGCTTTTTGTTGAGTATTCAAAGTCCAAAATTCAACTTCGTATGCACCCGATACCACCTCTCGAAGCTCAAAATAAACACCTGGATTCCAACATGAAAAACACTATCAAAAATGAAAAATCTCATAAAATCACTAGCACCACAACATAGAGCATGCAAACAACTTTCCAACGAGTCCAAGAAGAGCAAAAACAAACAATTTGGGCCAAAGCTATGCCCCTCCGAAGTAAAACAACAGTTTGCATGTGAGGCAAAAAGAATTTAGCCATCCTTGGTGGCTTGGTAGTGGCCCTACTCAGGCGGCACCACCCACCTAGTGGCATAACCAATTTTTTTATATATTTTAATTTATTTTTTCCATTTTCAAAAAACATTGGTCGACATCATAAATATCCATGGCATTTTAATATTTATGGCGGACAAAATAAAAATAATAATTTTTGTTTATACCCCATAAAGGGGTTTGGCAGGCTTTTACATATAACGCTGGTGGTTCCACTTGACCGACAGTCTTGTTGCCCAAGTGGGCTGATAGGGGGCCTTCCATTGCAGTGGCAGGTACAGGGTCAGACCCCCCCTTTTAAAATTATTATTTTTTTCTTTTAAATTTCAAAAGGTTGAAATAATATGTTTTTGAATTTTTTTTTGAATTTTGAATTTTGAATTTTTTAACATTCTGGCTTTTATTTGTAGGTACTGATGATATTTTTCACTTTTGGATTTTTAATGTTTTCTACATAATGATGTCAATTTTTAATAGCAAAAGAGGATTTTACAAAAAAAAAATTGCATGTTTTTCTAGTAATCAAAATAGGGAAAATTATATATCAAAATTCATCTCGTAGCCAACTTGAATCAAACCATAAGGTACACTTTTTCCCAAGAGGTCATTTGTAAAGTTTCCCCTCAAAAACCCCCATTTGAATGCACAACCAAGAAACCCTATTTTTCCAAAAAAAAAAATCTCACCCCAAATTTGCAAACAACCCATCAAACCAAAAAACCCAAAACCCTCAGATCTACAATAAACAACCTACAAAGCCCTCATATCTTGCCTTTTATTTCATTCTCTTATGCAACCTAGGGTTATCCAATCCACAACCAATGCTCTAATACCACTTGTAAAGAAATTTGCAGCTATCTAATGACAATTTCCACATGGAAGATAATACACAATATACCCATGAAAGATGAGACAAGATATACCCTGGGAAAACCCTCAAGAGGGAAAAACCCAGCCTCCAAAAGCATCCACACTCTATGTACTATTCAACAATGTAAACCCATTACAATACATCTTCAAAGACTCCATGAACACTTTTGAAGCACAAGCTATCCATGCATACCATGTGACCAAGCATGAATCCACACATCCCATGCCATGCTTCAAACCCTCACACATGCACAAGCTCAAGCTACTAGCCTACAAAAAACTATCCAAACTTAGACAACTACCCTTGTGGTTTCTTTTATAGAAACAAGTTCCCACAAAACCACCAAGTGGTATTACATAAACCATGTGCCAAAAACCATGGACTTACAAAATGATGTGACCCCTCATTTAATATTGACTACATTATTATATTTTATTATTCCCCAATATTAAATAATTACATTTTGAAATTAATTCCCAATGTTACAACATAAATTGGCCCCAACATTATAACTCCTAGTGATGCACGTCCATCTAGGTACCCCTAGGTGCACGACACACATAATAATAAATTAAACATTATAAGCATTATGCAAGGTGTATAACACCTAATCCTAATAGTGTTCAGAATTATTTGTGGACTTTTCCATTTTTAGTAATTAGCAATCTAAAGGGATTGTCCAATGAACAAGTAAGATCTGCAATACTTTTACTCCTATAGTTTGGGATCTGTGAAACCTAGGAGGGTAATCCCATAATGCATATTTAATAACTCATGTGATTTATATTTAGATACATTGTAAACAATAAATAACTCTCATATATATCTACTCAACTATATAGTGTATCAAAAGAGTTAGCAATTCTCTTAAATAATACCTTCTACTTGGAGGATGAGAAAAGTGAAATTTATCGTAGCATTACTACAATGGTAACCCATCTGAAAGATTTTTAAACTAAGAGTGATTATCTAATTAACTGACCCTGAAATTGAATTGTGAGTGATTTACTAAAACTAGTGCCATATCCTAAACTTGGGGTCAATCTTAACCTATGCAACTTGATAACACTTCAAGAAAAACAACATATAGTTTAAGAAACACTATATTACAACATTCTCTCATAACATTCTCGACCATTACTTCTTGAAAATATCCTAGCACATAATTCAAATGAGTCAACAATATCAACAATATTGAGTCAACATTAATTGAATTAATATGCAAGAATGAAATTACACATCCATTGGAAAGCAATGGATATGAACAACATAATACTTGATTATATTCATTCATAACTCGTAGAGAAATTACAGAGGAGAGACAATAGCCATGAAATTTGCATAATTCTATATTGTATTTTCTATCGTGTTATCAAAATTACATAAGTAACTATAGACTCAAAACTTAAGACAAAACTCAAACTATGCTTAATTCTTTACTAACAATTCACTGTGTCAATTACAATTCAATGAACCCCTTCTTTTTTCCCTAAATTCCTCCTTATAGAAACGTAGGAGAAAAACAAGCCTCAGGCCCGAAAGTACACATATAAATACCTTATTGGAATGCTATAACATATATTCCATTGTCAGTTACAATGAGTTTCTAGGTGGTGGGAAACATGTGTGAAATAAGAATAGTCTTCATTCATTGTTGGAGACCCGATCCGACCTTCCAAAAGGCATATAAGAATAGTCTCCTAAAAAATTGTGCCTAGGCACACAAAATGAAAGTGAAAGAAAGCATGAAAGAAACAAAAAGGAAAGGACAAGTAATATGTCCACGTCTACAAACCAATCACTGATTCAATTTGATATTTTCTACACTTTAGGAAAAGCCTAATCTGTACTAAATCTAGGCTATGCAATGCATTTTCACCCTTTCGTTGCTCATCATGATTGTAGACTTCAAAAGAAAAAAATTCAAATCACCACCCCACCATTTCTTATTAATCCACCACCCCCTCCAAGTATCTTCGTCTGCATGCTAGTAATTCCTCTTTAGTAGGCCAGTTGAAATTCATGACCTCATCGACATTTTCTCTATAATGCCAATACTTGGTAACAATTTGGTTGGCCTACTTTTCAAACTCCAATAAGACAATCTCTACATGAGCCAACATATCCATATTTCTCTTCAGTGTTCCCATATCATATCTTTGACAAATTGAAACTGCTTGATCTGAAATAGTTTTATTAGTTTCATCTTTCCATTCCTATAGAGTTTTTATGCTAACATCATCCCTTAGAATGGATGGAAGGAGACGATGTGATTGATGAATAGGAAAATGGATACCTTTTTGGGATATCACACTTTTCCTCTCAACCATTCACTAATGTCCTAGGGGTCCTAATTGGATTGACTAACAACCTCACAAGGTGAGCCAATTCACAATGAGGAGGACCTAGGAGGAGGTTCTTTTAGCTTTAAAGGGTTCACCACCAAGCAAATGATTGGAAAATAAACTGTTTGAAAAAACATTGTGATATATGCAAAATGTAAGCTAAATGAAGATAAATGAACATTTAACTCATGAAATCAAGTAATATAAGCCAAATAATGAGTGAAAGTGATGAAATTAAGGTACAAAAAGTTAGGGTATGTGTACTTGGGAAGTTTGGAGATGTAATGAGGATTCTGGAAATGTAAAGAAGCTATAAAAAAGTGTTGTGGAGGACTAAGACACCCAATATGGTGTATTATTCATGTTGCTATTTTTTGGGGAAAATACAGAGTCTTCGGATGCTAGAAAAAAATATTGAAGAATCTCTGAAAAAATACCTCATGGATGATTAAGATGCCCAAAGTGGCATATTAGTCTCATTCTAAATTTTTGAACTTTCTAAATATGGCATAGAAGGTTAATGTCTACACTTGCTTCTTCTCCAATCCGAGGTCCTAAAACTTCCATATCTTACTTGTAGGTGAGTTTCCATGAAGATTAAAACTTTGGAATTGTAACTTTGCAACTTTTCAATCTTGCACTCCAAATGATCTTCAAGTCTTCAACCTAGATATGCAAATACAAACACACAAGGGAGGGAAAACTTGTTGATTTTTAGTAAATGGGGGTCTACCTTTGTCAAACCCCTGTTACGTAATTAAACCAAATGATGAAATTAATCATGAAACATGAATTATGTAAATGATATCACCTTGTATGATGTCTTGTGAAGAAAAACTGTAATATACCATGTAGTGTCCATGAAGAATGTAGATCTTGGATCCTTGAATATGATATGAACAATGGTTGCAAATAGATCTTCAATGCTTCATCCACAATCTTGGCTTAACAACATGAATGGATGTGCTAAGCCCTCGACATGATGCTTGAATCTTGATGATGGCTTCAAATTCTTGATGAAATTCTCTTGAATGCTTGAATACTTGAATGTTTGGATACTTAGATTGCTTGTTATCTTGTTATTATGAAAACTGAGTGAAGGAACCTTGTATTTGTATTTATTCATGCTTAATATCCCAAAATTATAGCACAACAAGTCAACATGCAAAGTCATTAATTAAAGGAGGATAAATCCCACCCAAATTTGAAATTGGACCCTGAAAAATAAGCCAAGGACAACTAAGTTGCCCTAGGTAGTGTCTCAGTCCAAAGGCTCAATTCTTAATGCACAGACTGCAAAAAGGGACCTATTATGGTTGTTTTAAAATCAGGGTCCCAAGACACATGGAGGACAAAGACGCCCTAGGTGGCATTTTAGTCCCACTCAACAAATTAGGGACACATAGATAGAAATATTAAATGATCATTTTTCTTTTGAGGTTTTTAGGATTTTCCATAAAAATATATAGTTTAAAGGGCTTGTGGATGCAAAATAGGGCCAATTAAGCCATAAATAAGCATAAATAAAGCAATGTTGGCCCAAAAATGTGTGTAAATGCAAGGGTATGCATTTTTCTACATTACATTTAGCCCCCCACTTTAGTGAGAGGATGAACTTGCTTCAAAATCACACTAAAGTAGCCAACCATGCAATCAAGAGGGGTTCAAATGTACAAATGTTAGTAAGATAGGATGACAATAATCAAGAGGGTGGCCAAGCCCCTAGGAGCAAGATCCTATGGAAAAACCAACATAAGCACAAAGGAACACGCATACAAATGATATATGAAGCCATAATAAAAAAAGGTAAAAGAAAAGGAAAAATGCAATGGATCAGGCTTCGACTAGCCGTCAAACGCATTGGACTAGTTCTAGGCTACTTTTCCATAAAGAGGTTTACAAGTGGAATGCATTGTCCACTATGCAAACAAAATGCATGCTCATAAGGGCTAGTGAGAGCTAGGTGTCCACTAGGTATTCCCCAAGGGACCATATTAAAGTCATACCTCCATGAATCTAATAAGGCACAAAAATGCATGCTCACACAAGCAAGTGAAGCTAGGTGTGCACTAGGTGAGCCCCAGGGGACCATATTAAAGCCATACCTCCATGAATTTAATAATGTACAAAAAGAAAATGCAACACTGCAAGAAAAACAAATGTTCAAAGGGATTTTTCTTAGTTCATGCAAGGTCTCTTCTTAGGGAACATTGTGCTTAATGTTTTTTGTTATCACACGATTGCAATAAATATCATGCTCTTGGAAGTGGAGTTAATAGGCACTTTGGAAATGAAATCATTGCAAAGGAAGAAAATGGCCAGAGGAAAATGAAAGCAATGGAAGTCATGTCCAAAATAATAAATGCCAATGTATGCCCCCACTTTGAGGTTGTACCATGCTATGAGAAATTACTTTAAAGTAGAAAAAGATAAATTCTAACAATAAAGAGGAGAAGAGAGATTATTCAGAAAGCCCTATTCCAAGTCGTATGTTTTTTATAAGCTACGTCATGAAAAAGGTAGTATGTCACATGCGAGCCAACTTAAATCATGTCGTCCACATCCCAAGCTTTCTCTTGTATGTACATGAAAGGTGGTAAACTAGCCAAAGAGACAATGACAAGTGAAATATGAGGAAAAGGCTACCTAACCCCTTTCCCCCAATGAGTGCAAGACAAGGGTGAGCCAAATTGAAAAGAGGAACTAGGTGCATCAACCCAAGGGAGAGCACCACAATCCATAAGATGTTGGATTTTTTTACTTAAAGCCTTACATTCATTAGTAGAATGACCATGAACTCTATGATATGCACAAAAGGAAGTCTTGTAATAAAATTTCTTTTGTGTTCTTGGAGGGAGAGAGATCTAATGATCTTGGAGGAGTCTCGTCAAGATACTCTCTTGGTCAAAAGTTGAGGATGTTGCTTTATTTTCTAACAAAGACCTCTTTCTTAGCACAAGGTGTCATACCTACACAAGACACTTTAGATTGTAAGATTTTGTTCTCTCCTTTACTAGAGGGTGTAAAATCTAACAAATTCAAATCATTAGTATTTTTTGTGATGACATTTACATTAAGTGAGGATTTCTTTTTTTCTTCATTTCTTGTAAAGGATAATGATCAAGGCCTCTAGTCTCTATCAGTTCAGGATGCACCACTCTTAAATTTTTCTTTGAAGGATGTTTTATAATAGTGTTGATATTAAGTGAAGGCTTGTTTATCTCTTTCGAGGGACAATAACCAAGACCACTAGTATTTTCTTCTGTGTGAGGCTCTATAGGGACACAAATACCTTTTTCTCTAGCACCACATCCTTTTCCACTATATCTAAGTTGTTTCATAAGTTTGTAGCCTTTTCCATAAAGCTTCTTCATTTCTTTAGGATTTGGTGCTTTTTGATAGTCAATTTATTCAAATTTTGTTGTCTTTTCTTCTGAAGTGGTTGAGGTGGATGCTTTTGAAGGGTCTTCCAAATTTTGTGTTGACGTTACTGTTGATGGTGTTTTTTGCACAACAATAACTTAGACAGAATATGATATCAAATCTCTATCAACAAGCCTTAAGAGATTACCCGAAGGTCTATAATGTCAAGTCTTGAGAATGCAAAAAAAAATCAGTGATAATGTGAAAATCCTAGTAATTACAAGGGATATTACAAAACAAATACTGAAAGCTTCAAACTCATCAAATCTTGCAATATGTTGATGCTTTTTGTAATCCTAAACTAACCTATATTTTAAAATAAATAGCAAAAGATAAAGGGTTTAGAGAGATTTCTAAAACTAAATCTAAGACCAATTGTGTAAACAATCAAACATTCAAAGTTGACAAATCCTTCCAAAACTAATTCTTTCTACACTTAGATTCAACCTACAATCTCATAGAAACAGTGCAATCTTCTAAGGTAATCAATATTTTCAAATTATAGAGCATTCACATAAACCAAGCTTATTTTGTAATTGAAATGAATAAATACCCACAATTGAACTCAACACACAATATTTAGGCCCATGCTAACTTTACACAACAACTTACAATCAACAAGTTGCTAAAAGTATGGACCAAGTATTGCTCAAGAACTTCAAATATTGAATCATCAACACAATTGCATGACATCTAAATCTAAAATCTAACATGCAACTACAATTTCAAAGCAATATTTAAAGATCTAGAAAATAAGAACCATGCAAAAGTGAACAACACGGGAAAGAGCAGCAAAGAACAATGTCTTTACTTGTATTGAATTCACACAAATTTGTAACATTTCATGTGTCCACAATATTACATCAATTGCTCTTAGAAAATACCTAACTCTTTCTAAGTTCTAGCTATCTCAACTATGTCTAACACTTATAAATGAAGTTGAGGCATCAATTTATAGAAATATCACTTTAGATCGGCCCATAATTAGGTCGAACAAACAGGTTGGCCCAGAGTTTTTTCAATAAAAAAAAATTACATTTAATATTTTCAAATAAAGTCTAGGTTGGCCTAGATATTTCTAGAAATATTCCTTTGTTGGCACAAAATTCTAGGTCATCCCCTCTGGCTGGAAAGTCACATGACTGGCACCTTTTCATAGGCGGCTCCAAGTTGGTTATTTTCTCCTTCCTTATTGGCCTCTAACCTGCTAGATAGTTCCTTGAATTTTTGCAATATATCCTTCATATCAGCTAGATTTGGAGTTGGAATAAAATGTATTCTTAATTTATGAATTTTTAGTTCATCAACATATTTGGGCATTAGTTTATTCCATTCAATCTATAACTCATGATACTTATCTATCTTAGAAAAATGTATAGTTGCATCTTCTAAATGATTCTTGGAAATGGGAGCACTATTAGATGGAGCATAAATTTCATGTCACCATGCTTGCAGTCTACTGATGTTCATATTCTTTTGCCCAAACTTTCTTCTCCTAGTCATTATTTCTAGAAAAGTGATACAACTATCATATATTCCTTCATATTTCCTTCTAGCTTCATTATCTTCTTCAGGGCCTTGGAGAGGAGTTCCTTTCTATAATTCCATACTTCTAGCAATTCCATTACTTTACCAATATCATCAGAAGTGAAGATGTTGATTTTAGCAAGTTCCTCCTTGGGCACCTGCAAAATTTTCTTCAACTCCTCTTAAATTGATTCATTAGCTTTGTTGCAATCAGCAAAAAATTGAGAAGTATCCTCCAAGAACTCAATAGTGTTAGCATGGATGTTGAAGATTTGTTCAATGGACTCATCACCTCTCTTGCTGACATCATGAAGCCATTCCCGAGTGCTCTGAACTGAGGACTTCAACTTCTCAATCTCTGAAGCATCCTCCTTTGGCAATAATCCTTCTAGAATTGGACCCTCATTGCTAGCTCTTTGAAGAGTCCTCAAGTGTTGAACATACCTATACACATCACTAAGCTACTTTTGTAACTTTTCCTTTTCCCCAGTTTCCTTATCAAGTCTTCTTAAAATGGCCTAGGATGATTCTTGGAACTCTTCCTCCTCCTATTCCTTAGTGGATGGACCCAAACTGATGGTTTTCACCTTGTAATCAGTGGGCCTTACTTCAGCTTTGTACTTGTTCTCTACAAGAACAACCACATGAACAACCTTGTTATTGAATTCATCTCTTGAGAATTTTGAGACAATTCTAGCTCTCTTCCTTTGGTTGGGTTGTCCCCATTGTTATAAAAGCTTGTCCCAACTAGGAGTCTCCTCTTGAACTATTATTGGTGTTTTTTTGAGCCTATTTTTGATAGGGAGGTTGGAGGAATCAATCATTGATTCCTGCTCTAGGTCTTGCTTGCAAGACCTCCTTGGTGTCTTGCTTCACCACCTTAACCTATAGGATCTTCTTCTTGGTTAGGTTCCCCTGGTTCTCTTTGCCAACCCCACTACCATCACAAATCAACCTACCAAGTCAATCTTGGTGCAATGTCTCCAACTCTTCCTTAGCCCTTAATCCACCCTAAAGGCTATTCTACTCCAAACCTTGAACTTAGCTTTGCAGGGGTGTGGAGAGGTTTCAAACAGGTTCTTTCCATCCCATCATGGCTCTGAAGGATCCTCCTAACTCCATCTTGTCATCGCTTCCACCAAACCCTCATTTAATGTTAAAAAGACCACTAGCCTAGGAGCCCCCAATTAGGTCTTCTTCTCTGAGAAAACAGGGTTGTTCTCCTAAGCTTCCCAAAGAACACATAATCTTCCCTTAGGGTTCTTTATCCTTATGCCCATCCCTCAAAGATTTTAGAGGTCTTAACCCTCAACTGTCTGTACATAGCCATAACCCTCAATTAGAAAATTAGGCCCTTTTTTTAAGCCATTTCCTAACCACACAACAGACTGTCATGAGTTTCTCTCACCAAATGGATTGGTGGAGCTTCCTCCTCCATGCTAAGCCTTTGCAAGGCATCTAGTTACCCTCTCCACACCGTGAGTTCATAGGAAATGATCACACCTACAAATCAAAGTTCTTTGCACTCCTTGTCTTCCCTAGCCGAACACTTCCTGACTCGCCTAGGAGAAGACTTCCACAGTGATACCCTGACTTCTAATGACTCCTAACCCTACCATATTTACAATCATGGAGTCTAGTCACAATTCCCAAGAGGCCGTATGTTATGTACAGTGGGAATGTGACCTAAACCTCCATTTTCTACCAACAAACTGTTAGATCAGCAAATGCTTGAAATTGAACTAGAAATCTAAATTTCTACCACACAGGGCTTAACCTATCAGTACACTACATCCTATGTACAATATAGTAACAATTTCAATCCATTAAAGCTCTACTTTGAGACAAAACCAAAAATTCACACTAAAACACCACTGTCTTTTCTTGAATTCAAAAACTCCAATCAAAGTAAAATGCTTCCAACCTTTATCTCAGGTCAAGGCACACCCTATATAGGTAAAAAAAAGTAGTTATGCCTCCCCTTGGTTGGACGTCAGTTACATTGTGGCAAAGTTGCAAAATGCACCATTTTGCAACTTTTTCCAATTTCTAGTAAACTAAGTAAAATGAGTTTCTAAACTCATCCACCCTTCCTCAATTTCTATCCTAGAGATCAAACATATCCCTAAGCTATCTCCTCTACTCAATGGTCAACATGACCTTCATGGTAACACATCAAAAACAAAAATTCATCCTAGATTTCCTAATTGCCTAGTGTAACTGCCTAGTGTTTCCTAGGTGCTCCTGCACCATTCTCCCCCTCTCTGCACAAACACTAAGGAATTTGAGGAGAGATCAGTGACACATCAATGCCCTGCTTCTTAAACTGAGCTTCATCCACCCATGTAGCCTTTGATTCTGGTTTGTCCCTCCTTTGATGAGATGTTCCAAGTATTCCTTATGCTGGGTAGACTTCTTCACCCTTGACTCTAAGATTCTCTCTGCTTGTAGGTTATCTTGAGTAGGTAAGGCTATGTTTCTCACATCCTTGAAGATATCCCTATTGTTCTGATCCATGTCAGTGACTGTTCCCTTATATCTGATTAGATTAGCTACATTGAACACTAGAGAGATGCCTAGATCTACAGGTAATTCCACCTTGTAGGAATTCTTCCCATATTTGGCTAATACCTTACATGGTCCCACTCTTTTCATCTGAAATTTGGTTGATATCCCCTTCTACAACCTAGATTTGTTGAGGTGGACCATAACATAGTCTCCTACTAAAAATTGTAGATGCTTTCTAGATAAATCCACCTTCTCTTTCAACTTTTGAGTAGCCTTGATGACTGTCTTCTTCACCTGCTCCTGAATCTTCTTCATGGTCTGAGAGAAATCCTCTACATGTCCACTCCTATGCTCCATAGCTCCTAGATCCCTGAGCTCACACACACCTCTTGGGTGCATTCCATACACTATTTCAAAAGGACTCTTCCCTATAGTCTTGTTCACACTATCATTGTATGCATACTTAGCTTGTGATATGACCAAGTCCCATGTCTATCCATACTCCTTGGTTAGGCATTTGAGAAGGTTACCTAACACTCTATTAACCACCTCAGTTTTTCCATCGGTCTGAGGATGGTAGGCTGATCCAAAAGACAAATTAGTACCTAATTTGCTCCATAGAGTTTTCCAAAAATGACTCATAAACTTCACATCCCTGTCTGATACAATGCTCAATGGCAATCCATGGATCCTCACAATCTCTTTGAAGAAAAGTTGAGCAATATAGCTAGCATCATGTGTGGTCTTGCAAGGGATAAAGTGACTCATCTTGCTGAATCTATCTACCACCACATAGACACTATCAAACCCTATCTTAGTCTTAGGGAGTCCTACAACAAAATCCATGCTAACACACTCCCATGGTCTGTTGGGAATGGGTAGAGGTTGATACAAACCTGCATTACTAGCTCCCCCTTTGGCTTTCATACAAACTACACACTGCTCCACATACCTCCTAACATCCCTTGGCAACTTGGGCCAATAGTAGAACCTTTGCACTAGTTCCATTGTCTTCTTGATGCCAAAATGACCACTAAGACTACCGTTGTGCTTCTCCTGGATGAGATTATCTCTCATTGATCCTCTTGGAACACACAACTGATTTCCCTTGAATAACAATCCAATTTGCAATGTATACTCCGAGTATTGACTATGAAAGTGATTCTCAAAGTCGAAACATACCTTGTATGCTCCCAAGAAGTCTTCATCTTCCCCATAGAGATCCTTGAAACTCTCTATTCCAATGCTCTTTATTTGTATCTCTTGCACTATCAACAATCTTCTACTTAGTGCATCTGCCACCTTGTTCAACTATCCCTTCTTGTGCTTGATGGTAAATGTGAAAACTTGGAGATATTCCATCCATTTCAAATGTTTATTGCTCAACTTCTCTGAAGTGTTGATGTAGCTAAGTGCTTGATTGTTAGTAAACACTAAAAACTCTTTAGGTAGGAGATAATGCCTCCACTTGCTAAGTGACTTTACTAGAGCATAGAGTTCTAGGTCATAGGTAGAATAATTTTTCTTAGCTTCATTAAGCTTTTCACTAAAGAAAGCTATAGGGCTGCCTTCTTGGCTTAGCACTCCTCCTACTGCAATTCCACTAGCATCACATTCCACAGTAAACAACTTGTCAAAACTAGGTAATAAAAGAATAGGTTGAGTTGCCACTTCTTGTTTTAGTTTCTCAAAACCTTTCTCAGCTTCTTGAGTCCACTTAAACTTAGTCTTTAAGCCACCTTTGATTGTATCTAGGATTGGTGCACATATGCCACTAAAGTTTCTTATAAACTTCCTATAAAACTGAGCCAATCCATGAAAACTTCTTACCTCTGTCCCAGTGGTTGGTGTAGGCCAGTTTAGGATAGCTTCCACCTTGCTTGGATCCATCTTCAATGATCCTTGGGATACTACAAACCCCAAATACACAAGCTCTTGTTTGAAGAACTCACATTTTTCTAGGTTGATGGCTAACCTCTCCTCCTGCAACCTTTTAAGAACCAGCTCCACATGCTTTAGATGTTCTTCTGTTGTCTTGCTAAAGATGAGTATGTCATCTAGATACACCACCACAAATAACCCTGTGAAATCCTTTAGCACTTCATTCATGAGCCTCATGAATGTGCTAGGGGAATTTGAGAGGCCAAATGGAATCACTCTCCACTCATACAACCCATCAGTTGTCTTAAAAGTTGTCTTCCATTCATCCCCCTCTTTGATTATAATTTGGTGGTATCCACTCTTGAGATCCAACTTAGAAAAATACTGTGCTCCTCCAAGATAGTCCATCAAATCCTCTATCCTAGGAATAGGAAACCTATATCTGATTGTAATCCTATTGATATCCCTAGAATCAGTGCATAACCTCCACTTACCACCCTTCTTGGTTGCTAAGACCACTGGTACTACACATGGGTTGATGCTCTTCCTAATTAATCCTTGATCCAACAACTCCTGCACTTGTCTAGCTACCTCTAGGTTCTGATCTGGTGTAAGCTTGTAAGCTACTTTGTTTGGAAATGAAGCTCCTGGTATGAAGTCAATTTGATGGCTAATGGCTCTCTTTGGAGGTAAGGTTGCTGGTGTTCCATTACTGAATATGTCCTTGAATTTCTCAAGCAACTTCAGGACTGCTCCTAGTATGACTATTTTCTTAGTCTTATCTTCCTCCTTGGGTTGCACCATGACCACATATCCTTTCCCTCCTTGTTGTAGAATGTTTATAAACTCCTTGAAACTTCTTAACAAGACACTAGGGGTCTTTGACTTTCCTTCTTCTTCATCTGATAGTGACTGTAGTTTGAATGTCTTCCCATCCTTCTTGAATGAGATAGTGTTCTCCTTTCCATCATATATGGCTCCTCTGTCATACTGCCATGGTCTGCCCAATAGAAGATGGCATGCATCCATGGGTAACACATCACAAATCAACTTGTCCTTGTATCCTCCAATGGAGAACTCCACCGTTGTTTGCTCATTGACAAGAACACTCTGTCCTTTGTTCAACCATGTCACCTTGTAGGGATTAGTGTGGGGTATTTTCTCTAATTTCAACTTCCTTACTGCCTCCTCAGAGATTATGTTATCAGTTGAACTTGAATCCACAATAACCTTGGACACCTTTCCAAGTATTTTGCATCTTGCCCTAAATAAGGCTTTCCTTTGCTTTGGCTCTGCTTTGGCTCTGCTTTGGCTGGTTGTTTGATTAGAACCCTACTAAACATCAAGTTCTCGCCCATTTTTGACTCAATGTGACTAACCTCTAGTGACTTGACACTCATAGTGTCTTCTTGAGTATATGCTACTCTCTTTTCTGTATTTGAAGAAGATGCTTTCTCTGAGCACCTATAAGTTGGATGACCTACTTGACCACAATTGTAATACTTCATACTAGCAAAGTATGAGTTACTTCTTCCTGCTCCTCTTCCTCAATTTGAACCTCCTTTATGCCCTCTACCTCTTCCATATCCTCCTCTAGAAGTTGTTTCACCTCCATTCTCTGTGAGTTTAGACTCTCCCTGATTTCTTTGCTCAGTCCCTCTACCTTGGTATCCACCTCTATGTCCTCTTTGATCTCTTCCTTTTCCTCTGCTCTTAGAAGCTTGTTCTTGTTTCCTCTTACTCCTCTCTTCAATCTTTATAGCCAATTGATAGAATTGGTGCACTGTCTTGGGACTTAGAAGAGTCATCTCCTCTTGAATGTTCCACTTCAAACCATTAAGGTATCTAGCCACCTTAAGACTTTCATCCTCAGTAACATTAGACCTCATGCAAAGTTTTTGAAACTCCTTAGTATAAGAATTCACATCTTGGTCTCTTTGTCTCAAGCTCTGTCTTTTCTTATGCAATTGAATCTCATAATCATCTAGCATGTATGCTTCTTTCACTTTGGCAACCATTCCCTTCCAAGTAGAAATAGGCTTCTTGCCTTCCTTTTCCCTCTCTGTCTGAATGAACTTCCACCATGTCAAGGAAGAACCTCTTAATCTTGACTTTGCCACCTTCACCTTCTATGCTTCAGTGACCCCATCACATTCAAAATGGTTTTACATTCCCTCTATCCAATCCATGACTAGATCAGCTTCCATTTTCCCACTAAGCAGTGGTATGCCTTCAAGTGATTTTCCACTCAAAGCCTTCAATGCCTTCAAGAAAGGCTCTTCTTGCAAAACAGGGGCAAGTTCAGGGATCTTGTCTTCCTCTGCAACCTCTTCTTTCTTTGGTACCCTTCCTTCCAACTGCACATTACTCATTACTTGCTGAAGTTGGGCTATTCTTTCCCTCAATAGCCTATTGTCTTCCTCTTGTTCTTCGAACTTCTTGTCCAATTTTGTATTTGTCACCATCTCAATAGAACCACTAGACTCAACCTCTGACATATATTATTCTATCCCAAATCTTTTGTTGGCTCTGATACCAATATGATAGGGAGGTTGGAGGAATCAATCATTGATTCCTACTCTAGGTCTTGCTTGCAAGACCTCCTTGGTGTCTTGCTTCACCACCTTAACCTATAGGATCTTCTTCTTGGTTAGGTTCCCCTGGTTCTCTTTGCCAACCCCACTACCATCACAAATCAACCTACCAAGTCAATCTTTGTGCAATGTCTCCAACTCTTCCTTAGCCCTTAATCCACCCTAAAGTCTATTCTACTCCAAAACTTGAACTTAGCTTTGTAGGGGTGTGGAGAGGTTTCTAACAGGTTCTTTCCATCCCATCATGGCTTTGAAGGATCCTCATAACTCCATCTTGTGATCACTTCCACCAAAGCCTCATTTAGGGTTAAAAAGACCACTAGCCTAGGAGCCCCCAATTAGGTCTTCTTCTCTGAGAAAATAGGGTTGTTCTCCTAAGATTCCCAAACAACACATAATCTTCCCTTAGGGTTCTTGATCCTTATTCCCATCCCTCAAAGATTTTAGAGGTCTTCACCCTCAAATGTCCGTACACAACCATAACCCTCAATTAGAAAATTAGGCCTTTTTTTAAAGCCATTTCCTGACCACACAGCAGACTGTCATGAGTTTCTCTCACCAAATGGATTGGTGGAGCTTCCTACTCCATGCTAAGCCTTTTCAAGGCATCTAGTTACCCTCTCCACATGGTGAGTTGATAGGAAATGATCACCCGTACAAATCAAAGTTCTTTGCACTCCTTGTCTTCCCTAGCCGGACACTTCCTGACTCGCCTAGGAGAAGACTTCCACAGTGATACCCTGACTTCTAATGACTCCTAACCCTACCATATTTAAAATCATGGAGTCTAGTCACAATTCCCAAGAGGCCGTACGTTATGTACAGTGGGAATGTGACCTAAACCTCCATTTTCTACCAACAAACTGTTAGATCAGCAAATGCAAAGAAACAACTACCTACTATAATGCTTGAAACTGAACTAGAAATATAAATTGCTACCACACAGGGCTTAACCTATCAGTACAATACATCCTATGTATAATACAGTAACAATTTCAATCCATTAAAGCTCTACTTTGAGAAAAAACTAGAAATTCACACTAAAACACCACTGTCTTTTCTTGAATTCAAAAACTCCAATCAAAGTAAAATGCTTCCAACCTTGCTCTTAGGTCGAGGCACACCCTATATAGGTCAAAAAAAGTAGTTATGCCTCCCCTTGGTCAGACATGTTAGTTACATTGTGGCAAAGTTGCAAAATGCACCATTTTGCAACTTTTGCCAATTTCTAGTAAACTAAGTAAAATGAGTTTCTAAACTCATCCACCCTTCCTCAATTTCTATCCTAGAGATCAAACATATCCCTAAGCTATATCCTCTACTCAATGGTCAACATGAACTTCATGGTAACACATCAAAAAAAAAAATTCATCCTAGATTTCCTAATTACCTAGTGTAACTGCCTAGTGTTTCCTAGGTGCTCCTGCACCACTTTTCTAACCAATCAGGAACAAGAAGCTACCCGATTTATATCTTCGTAGATGGGGAATCTTTCTCAATCTTGTCCTGAGTTGGACTGTCAGCAACTTCTTCTACATTCTTCTTTGTTTCTTGTTGATCCTCTTTTTCATTAACCATCTCTTTTTGTGGGGACATGGATGGAATTTCTTGAGTCACCTTTGATTCAATATTCTTGCTTTGGGTTCTATAGGTTGATTGTCCAATTTCTTCCATATAATTTTTCCATTCTCCACTTCAAGGAGTAGATATTTCTTCATCCTTAGATTCATGCTACCCAAGATCATTTGATATATTGCCTTCTTCATTGATTTCTTCCTCTGATATTTGTGTATTGTAAGGAGGAGAAGGAAGAGGAGAATTATTTCCTATAACTACTCTCTTTACATTATCATCTATAGGTGCCTCTTCAATCTTCACCTCCTTTTCAACAGTCTTCATCTCTACTACTGGGGATGTCTTGTATTTAGGATAATTTCTCCTAACATAAACCTAATGTTTATCCCCTAAGCTCTTTATTTCCACAACCTTGGAAAAAGTGGGGGCATCAGTAGTGGTGTTATTCTTCCTAGCCTTGGTTACCTTTTGGCCTTCAGTGACCAACTTCCTCTTCTTGGCTGGCTTTGAAGCTTCTCCTTCTTCAATTGTAGCACTAGGCCATGGAGCCTTCTTTGTTTTAGGAGATTATTTTTCAACATGCATAGCCTGTGTTTGAATCCTTGTTTTTATCTTCAGAGTAAGGGGTCTATCTTCCTCTTGTCCATCTCCACTATGACACCCAATAGTTCCATCCTTATCAACTTTAACTTCCTCCTCATATTGGGATTCCAAATCTCCCATCAATTCATAGGTAAAATTGGTGCCATCAGCCTCCAATTCCAACACTTTATGCTTTACCCACTGTCTTGAATACTTCCTAACTAGTTTTGTCATCTGGTCCAAATCTGTCATTTCTTCTGACCAGTTTACTGGAGGTAGAGGCTTGTTCTTAAAAGGCTCAAAATCATGATGTTGGATTAAATTTGCATCGTCATCTTCAACTTGATCTGGTACCTTTATTACCTTATAAAGCCTTATCAAATTGAGAGGTAGCTTGGAAAATGTTCTCCTGATAAATTAAAATTCATCTCAGCAATTGGCCCAATAGTTTTCAATTTGATCCTTGTGTCTAAACTCTTTGTTGGCCTACTTATGAGCCTTGTCATAAGGATCAAAGTTATCCTTGTTAGTGTGAGAGTATAATTAAAATTGTGCCATATCTTTCTCAGAATATTAGGCACTTTGAATGGAGAGGCGTGCCTCTAGAGTTCTAATTCTCAATGGGAATTCGGCTCCCAATGTTTTCTTATTCAAATCTTTATATAAGATGGCATCAAAAGATACCATTTTATTTGTTAACTCCAATAACATAAGCTTATTGGTTGGGTATTTTGGCAACTGAGAGGAAAAATAGGAGACCCTTGTATCTGGATGTATGTGAATCTTTGAAATTGAATGAACCACTGCCCATATTGTTTAATAAGGTCCATTGCATCATATGAAACTCTAACATGGAGGGAATCCTGCAACAACCTGGGAATGTACGTGAAGAATGCATCATTTTCTCTCCTGTAGTTGAATGTCTTATACTGAAATTGTGGGTAGATGTCCCATATTCTATCTCTTCCCATGGTTCCTTTGCAACTCAGACCTTTATACATGGTTTTTCTTGCCAACATATACATAAGGTATGAGGTCATTTTGAACCTATTAGTCTCATGCACACTTCTCAACTGTGCATCCAAGTTATTTATTATGATTCTAGCCCAATGATAATGCTTCCCACCCATTATTTGTGTGATGGGATAGAATATACAAGTATGGAAAAAATGAGCCTCTTCTACCCCCATTACTCTTCACAGGAGAGTTATGACATCATGGTACTCCAACTTGAAATCACTTCTATGTAGTTGCTTGGGAAGCTTGGAATAATTTGGCTTGGGCTTCAATATCTAGGAACTATTCATCATCCCCAATGCTCTATTAGGATCTTCATCATAGAAATTTATTGCCTCTCCAATGTTTATCTCCTCAATTAGTTTGTGATGTGAGGCAATATTCAACACTCCTACAATGGACTCTTCTGTGAGATTGGCCAAGACTCTTCCTTGTGGCCCAAATATGATCCTCTTGTCTGAGTCATAATTTCATGCACACTCCAAGACCAATTCAGGGCACAATTCAGTAGGAGGGAACCCTTCTACTTGAGCTAGACCAGTGTGAGTAAGGATTTGTGCCAATTGAGTAGTTGAATTTCCAAACATTCTTGTTGAAAATAATCATAGTCCACATGCCCCATATTGGTGTTTGAAATATTGGCCCAATTAGGGGAAATCCTAGACTCTAGCCATATGCCCTTGAAGTTATACTTCATTCTTTTAGCTCTCTTTCTCACTTCTTCTCTTACTACAATGGCTTTGGATTGGAAGTCTTATCAGGGCTTAGCTCTGCCAACATCTGTTAGAGAAAATCATAATCATCCATATGAAAATAACAATATAACTCATCACCACATGCCATTAATTTAATGAGATTTATCAATATATGTTGAATGATACCATTTAAATGACAATATGAATCCAGATGGCAATGCAAAGTGAATTACTTACTCATTGAGACTCCATCATTTGATTATTTGACAGTATGCAAGTGAATCCCATATAAACAAGAAAATGCTCAAAACTCACCAAGATTTCATCAATGAATACCACATTACCACATATGCAAGCCCAATTATTACTGAAACTTGAAGTTTGAAGGAATTAGAGAAAGCTCGAGGATTCCACCTAGGGGTGAATTTTTTGGCCAGACTAGAGCTCAGGTAATCCAAAAGAGCTTGGATTTTCTTAAATCTTTTTTAGTGTGCACCTCAACTCTCAATCAAGGGATCTCAGCGCATATCTAAGGGGTTTTATGCATAACTAGGCTCATGCATCAATGACATCAATTGTCTTGAGATCATGCTTTAAAAGATATTCATAGAAGTTCAATTTCTCTCAATTATCAAAAACTTGAAGGCTCTGAAGATTCAAAAATTTCTAGGGAGGTCAAATTCTCCAAGTGGATCAAGGCAAAGAAAATATGACCACTCAGAATTACTGAGGGAAAGTCCAACTCAAAAATTTAGTAAGTGTCAAGTTTCAAAATTTTCATTGATTCATTTGTGTTCTTGATCTCTCAGGATTTTGAGGCTAGGAGGAAGTCAGAAAATCTAAGGTGAGCTAGATATTTTGAGTGGATTAAGGCTTAGAAAATCTGAGTTACCTCAGAATCCTTGGCAGTTTCACTCAAGTTCATAATTATTCTAAGTTTTTAAACTTGTTTCACATTTTAAAGATGAATCATGATCATTTGGATCGTTGAATTGATGTCGACTGCTTATGATGATTCGAATCAAACATTTTGCAGAAGAATCGCTTGATATCATTTGTTTCATTGATTGCACGTGCAACCTCAAACTAGGGAACTTGAGAATCTAGGGTTTCCAAATCAAATGTTAACATAGAGTGACACCTGAGAATCTGAAGGTTCAACATAAAAGAGCAAGCAAAGGGTATACCAGAAAAACCCTAACACCTTATACATATCAATATACTCAACCAAAATCCATTGCACAAATACTCAAATCAATGAGAAACCCTAACAATGACCATAATGAAGGAAAAAATGAAGCAATTAAACCTCCTATGTAATGATCAAAAAATAATCCACAAGAAATCAACCATTGAGCATAGAATTCACTAAAATAACTATAAAATTAGAGATGGCCAACCTTGAAATGACACACAGGAAGAAAGGATTCGATGGAGGCTCTGAAATATCATAGCAATCTCATGAGGATCCTTACCTTTAGCTTGGAGTTTGACAAGATGCACAATGGGAGCAAGTCTTCTCAATTTCAAATACACACACAATGCTAAATGACCAAAATGTATAACGGGTTCCAAATATATTTCCCATTTTGATCATAAATGTGCACCATAAATGCTCAAGAGTAATTTAAAAGATTGGAAATAGAACAGGGTCTCAGACTAGGAAAATTTGAAGGAGCTCAGAATTTCTGGTCAGATAAAGGTTTGGGTAATCTGAGCTACCTCATATTTACCGAACTTCTCTCATACTTAATCATTTTTTCCTCCAAGATGAAATTTGAAACTAGGGCAGACTTCCAAGAGCTAGAATGCCATCATGATGTTGCAAAGAACACACCTAAAGTGCATATTAGTCATTAAGTTCTTGGGTGAAACAAAACCAAAACCGAAAAACCTATCCCTTAAGGGGAAAAGGTTAGAACCCTAAAGCAAATAAGAAAATGAAACAAGGAAAAAAGGAGGGTCCCTGCCCTCAGCGGGGTGTGTGTGCAAAAAATACACAACAAATGGTGACTCCTACTAGGGAAATGCTCCAAAGCATTTTGATAAGAAACTAGAATCAAGAACCTAGAACTTTGGTTTTGGTCCTCGCATCAAGTCAACCATAAACAAAGTTTCAAAGCCAATGGAAAAGTAGGTCCTTCATGTGTTGGAATCCCGATGTGTGCAAATGCATTCATTTCCCTCCCTTAGCTACTATAAGGAACTAAGGTCAGTTAGGTCAAGCTATGCAAATGTTCTAACTTCAAAACCAAAACAAATGGAGCCTCACTTCCATTTAGGCATCCATAGCCTCGACAAGGTTATTGCTGTGATTCTCTTGAACATAGATCTACTGCTAGCTAGACATCCATAGCCCCAGTAGAGATATTCAGATACTCTTGATAAGTTGAATTTACTTCTTTTAATTTCTCAATATGTTCCTTTGCTTTTCTTTTCTGATATTCTTTTCTTTTCACTTTTTCATTTCAACCTGTGAACAGTGAAGTTCATGCTAAGGGATGAGAACCATAGTGGTGCTGAAGTAGAAATAGGATTTTTAACTTAACTAGACCTCGCAAGGTACCCTTAACAACTTCAAGATTCTTAAGATGTGTGTGTAAGTATAAGACTCAAGCACATTCCAAAACTGACCTAATCCAGTGACTCATCCACTTTAAGCAATAAGCACATATGACACCGAGTAAAGAACTTCCACCAAATTATTCTAGAAGGATGATTAAAGTTTGTAAAGGAAATACTTATAATAGTCCCCAATGATATATGGTTGTTGTGCAGATACAACACTCCCAAAATAAAATAGGAGGAACCCAAAATTGGAAAAACATAACAAAACCAAACAAAAACTAAAGCAAACCTATACTAACCAAAGCTAATAGCAAAGAAAACCAACCATAGCAGAAAACAAAAGAAAAAGAAAAAGAAAACCAAAAAGAAACCAACACCTAAACTAAGTATTTACAAGGGAGATTTGAAAACAACTCTGGCCAAGAAGTAATACTTCAAATACTACCCATTGACAGGAAATGGGATATCCTCTCCAATGAGGGTCTTCAAATGGAAAGCATTATCTCCCAATATCTCTGAGATCAGGAAGGGGCCAAGCCAAATCTTGTCAAATTTTCCATGTTCTCCCCTTTTGTCATGTGCTTTATCCCAATATAAGACCATATTAGAGATTCTAAATGCTTTCACCTTGGATTTTCAATCAAATCATATCTTAAAAATGCTTTGGTGTTTAGAAAATTTCTCTAATGCTTCATCTCTCTTCTCTTCAAGTTGCAAAGGCTCAGCTAGATGAGCCTCACACCTATCCCCTTGATCATAGTAATCATTAATGAATTGCAAGGTGGGGATTTTCAGCTGGATTGGAAATATTGGCTAAAGACCATACACAAGGTGATAAGGAGAGGTTCCTAGAGATGCCTTGTGTCTAGTACGATCTATTCATAGGGAAAATCTAAGCAAAGTGTTCCAATCTTTAGGATTTCTCTCTAATAGTTTGCGGATGACTGTTAAAAGGTTCTTGTTTGCAGACTTGGCCAAACCATTCCCTTGTGGGTAATAGTTAGAAGAAAACTTAATAATGATACCATGATCAAATTCCCATCAAGAAAACTTTAATGAAGCAAACACATGGCCATTATCACATACTAAAGCATTTGGAAAACCAAAAAAATTAATAATACCTAATTCTAGAAAATTGATCACTACTTCAGAGCTACACTATTTATAGGCAAGGGCTTCAGTCCATCTAGTAAAATAATCAATTGTGGTAAGAATGTACCTATGTACCACAAAGAATGGTGGGTTAATTGGACCAATGAAGTCCAATACCCACTACGCAAATGGTTTTACCTCAATCACTGGCTGAAGTGGAAGTGTTGAATGCTTCTCCTTACTAGCTACAATTTGACATACATGGAAGGTTCTGATATGATTGTGTGCATCCTTGAATAAAGTTGGCCAATAATATCCTATCCTTAAGATTTGATTTGTAGTAGCTAGTCCAGAACCATGGCCTATATCGTACTTATCATGAAATATTGTCATCACCCGGGCAACCTCTTCTTTCCCAAGATAAAAAAGGTAAATGCCTTCATGGTTCTTCTTATACAGGATAGTCCCTTTCAACATATAGTTGTCACTCTTTAAATGTAGGACTCTCCATTGTACCATGTTGAGATGATCATGACACTTTTGATTCAACAAATAATAAACAATGTCATCATACCATTCATTTGGAGAGACATTTTGAAGGCGGTACTATTGGGCTGTGATATCAGGACCAATTTTAGCCATAGTCTTAGTCAATCCTTTCCCTCTCACAAGTTTCATAAGTTGTATTTTGATGTCATACTCCTATAACATTGTAACCCATTTTTCTCTTCATTCCCCCAACTCACTCTACAACAGTAGAAGTTTGACCACAGGGTCCTGCACTATTGCAAATACTTTATTTCTCAAGATGTAATGTCAAAATTTTTTCACACCTTTGACCATAGCATAAGCTTGTTTTTCCACACTAGGGTACTTCAATTCTACATCTTTTAATGGAGCACACATGAAGGCTATAGGGTGCTCACTTGCTTGATTAGATTTCTAAGTTAACATGCCAGCACAAGAATGATCAAATACAAATGAGTATATGTAAAAAGGATTGAAATAATCTAGAATCACTAACATCGGAGCATCAACTATTTCCCTCTTGATCTCTGCAAATTCCTCCTTTGCTTTAGCATTCCATTCAACTTTTTCATCCTATTTCAGCATGGCATTCAAAGGTTTAACTATCTCTGCAAATCCAGTAATAAACTTCCTGACAAAATTAATTTTCCCAAAGAAAGACTTCATTTCCTTTTTACTAGTTGGAGGTTGGATTTTCAATATAGCTTCTATTCATTCATGATCAATGGATATTCCCTCTTCTAAAATAACATGTCCCAACAACTTCCCTTTAATTAATCCAAAGATGCACTTCTTAGGATTGAGTGAGATACCAAATTATCGACATCTCGAGAATACTTTGCATAAATTTGAAATATTATCACCTCTTTTCTTTGAGAAAATAGTCAAATCATCCATATAGATAATGATACACTTACCAATGATATCCTTGAAGGTGATGTACATGTCCCTTTGAAAGGTTTCCCCTACATTGATTAATTTGAAAGGCATTCTTCTATAAGCAAAGGTACCCCATTTCATGGTGAAGGTATTCTTGTGTCTATCCTCATACTGCACCATAACCTAGTTATACCCTGAGTATCCATCCAGGAAGGACATCATCTGGGATCCATTAAAAATTTGTAACACTTCATCCAATGATGGGATGGGTAGATTATCCTTTTCTAAGGCACAATTAAGATTTCTGAAGTCAACACAAAGCCTAATTTCTTCATTTTTCTTCCTCACTAGAACTAGGTTAGCAACCCAGGTAGAGTGTCTGATTGGAAATATTACATGGGCAGACAATAATTTTTGTACCTCCTTCTTGATAATTGGTTCCAACAGGGCATTAATTGGTCTATGTATTTGCTTGAATGGCTTGGCACTTGACTTGAGAGGAATAGTGTGTGTAATGATTGAAGTATCATACGTCTTTAGATCTTCATAACTCTAGGCTATGACATCTTGGTATGCATGAAGTTCATCTATTATTCACCTCCTTTATTCTGGAGTACACATCTTCAAAATGAAAACATTCTTAACATCATCCAGAGTTCCCATGTTATAAGTGTCACACTAGCTGCTAATGGAGTCCTTGTTCTACTGTTCCTAACCCTTTATTCTATCCAAATCAAAGATCCTTTCAAGTTGTACTATTCCTTTAGGAATTGTGTTTGTTTTCAAGTTAATAACTCCTTCCAAGTCCATTTCTTCCTCTTGGGGCTCAACTTCATCAATTATTTGAGAGGTGAATACATCAGAGCTTGTAATGAAGTCTAGAATATGCTTATCATCCTCAAATACTTAAAAATTGGTTACATTATCAAACACTAAGGGTACTAGAGTGAGCTCCATAGTGAACTTCTTTAGTCCTGAGAGTGACAAGGGTTGCAATGTGCTTGCTACTTGTGCTAGAGCATCTACAGTTTGATTCTTGTTGTGGGGTATTAGTTGAATGTTGAAAGCATCAAACCCCTCAATTAAATTACATACTCTATGTCTGTAATTGGTCATTCTTCTATCATGACATGAATACTAATTTTTGAGTTTCCTAACTACTAGCTCAAAATCTCCAAAAACATGTAAAATCTTGACCTTCTTTCTCAGAGCCATCAATAGTCCATGAATTAAGGCTTCGTATTGAGCTACATTATTAGTGCAATCGAACGAATGTCTATGAGTAGCAAAAAGGTGTTACCTCTAGGATTGATTAGTTCAAACCTAGCTCCTGCTCCTTTCTTGGACTTGGATCCATCGACTTTGAGTATCCAACAACCAACACCTAGTCCTTTTGGTATGTCCTCATTACCTCTGCTACTACTCAGAGACTCCTCTTGGGACATTGGCCTTTTCCCTTTGAATCATCTTGAATACTTTGCACACTAATCTTAATAGTTGTAGGTGGGTTAATGCAATTCCTTATTTACCACTATTGTTTGGCATAGACAACACTCTAACTTAGGGTGAGAGGAATTATGCACTCTGCAAAAGTTCAGAAGAAGCAACTCTTCAAAATTCATATCTCTACCTAGCTAGATTTGGTCTTCTATGCACTTTTGGATGAACTCTTGGAAGTTATCCAATAGGCTGAGTTTTCCATCTTCTTGATCATCCCCTTATTCTATTGATTCTACCAATGCTACAGTACTGTTGGGTTCTTGAGTGAGCTCCTTGGGTACATCTTGCAACAAGAAGATTTCATTGGTATCTGGTTCTTAAGTGGTAGTTACAAGTACATAATTTCCTAGGCTAGCTTCAAATACAAGTATTTCATTTGAAGTATTTTGATATTCAATAATAGCATACTTCATCCTTGGTTCCCTCTCAATTATGATCTAGTTTGGAACTCCTTTCTAGGGAAGCCACATGTGAGAATGGTTAGTGGACACATATCCATTTAATGCTTTAGTGAAATCCCTACCTAATATCAAATCATATGCATTAGGAATATCTGCTACTTGAATGTTAATGATCTGTTGGATCCTAGGGTCTGATGCCACTTGCATAGGAATCATAATTAGTTCTCCTACTACATTCACCTTTGTCTTATTCAATTAAGTAACCTTTCATTGAGAAGCTATAGGAATAATGCCTAAGGCTCAACAAATAGTGAAAGGAATAATGTTTTTGGAGGCTCTGGAGTCTAAGAGGAAATTATGCAAGTTTTTCCCAAAGATGTGAATAGAAATCAGAAAAGGAGTGGTTTTTTTCTTGCCTTGAAATATACTCACTTGAGTATCAACTTGTACAACTTGATTCCGATCCTTTTCTTTTCCTTTATCCTTATACTATCCTTGACCTTGATCTTTGGATGTTTGTGAGCTAGAAACTTTCCCAGCTATTTCACTGACTATCCTATCTTGAGAGATTACATTGTATTTAAAATCTCCTTGGACTACATTTCTAATTGAAGGAACCCTTAATAGTTCAAAAGTACAGAGACCTTCAATTTCTTGAGTTCCTGATCTACATACTCACCCAATTGTTCTGTACTCATATCAGCATGGGTCTCCTTCGAATAATCCACCAAATTTTCCTTGCCTACATCAATGATCTTTCCCTTTGAGGGATCAGATTGTCCTCCTTTTGAAAGATACTATGTTGGAACATGAGGATAAGATGGGTAGTTACTAGCATTTGGATCAGGCAGTGTAGCAAAGTTGTTTGGAGGAATTAAAGTAGTGAGTGGACCTCCAACTTTCCTATTCCTCATCATATTGTCTCATGTGTTGTTGGAACATTTGAACCTCTTCAATGCCTATCTCTTCCTCATCCAAAGGACCATTATCATTCTTAGTACCATCATGGAACAACTGTGAAATTTCATCTTCATTGCATACTTGTTCCATTTTGTCATCTTGTTCACTTGCCTCTTGTTCTGTTCCATTCTCTTCACTTTGTGGGAAAGGAGCATGATTCAACACCAGTATAGAAGTATCATAAGGGCTAGATGGTACCAATTCCTAATTATTGGAGTTGTTTACAGCTTGCTGGACTTGATACTAGAAGATGGATGCAATAGTTTGAAATTAAAGACAATCTAACTTAGAGTGTTGGTTTGTCTTATGGAGTCTACACCATCTAGACAAGGCCGCCTCAACTAAGTACACACCACTTGATGGTTTATCCTAATTGGTAGGTTGATCCAATGGAGTAGGGACACCTCCATTATTTCACCTGATATTCCATGTTCTATTTTTCTTAGAAGGTTTCCTTCTATCAAATCATTGTCCAGATGACTGCCCTCTATCAAAATTTTGTCCATATCCTTGTGTAGAATCTGTATTTTCCCTATTATAATTGGGTTGTATACTTCTTTGGGCAGCCTGAAGTTGACTATTCTGATTCCTCAGATAAGTGACTTTAGTGGTTAGCTTCTTGACTTGTTCTGTCAGCTCATCCAACCTCTCCTTGTCATAATTGCTATAGGATGTGGATCCTGCATTATTTTGAGAATATCCTGGTGGTGCTCCTAAGCTTATGGACTAGTTCAACACTTCAAAATTTTGTAGGTAAGTTGGGAAACCAATTTGTTGTTGTGGGTTGACAGGCTGATTGACATTTTGGGGATAACCAGGCATTTGTGGGGTCTGATTTTATTGCAAGGTGTGACCCTTGGTCTTCCTTGTAGCAGATGATGATTCTCCCCTTCTTTTGGTCCTTCTTAACCTGGTAGGGGCTTGTAACTCCTGGAAATCATCCTCCCATGGTGTATATATCATCCTTCTTTGAAACCAATGAGGATAAATTGCATATAAAAAATTATCTAGCTTGCTTATTCAGGCCCTCCTTCTAGCACCAATCTATTGATGGTGTTTTCTACACAGCAACAACTCAGAAAAAATATGATATCCTATCTCTCTTGAAAGGTAAATCTCTATCAGCAAGCCTCAAGAGGTAACTCTAAGGTCTCTAATATCAGGTCTTGACAATACAAAAACAACTCAGTGATAATTTGAAAATGTTGGTAATCACAAGGGACCTTACAAAACAAATACTAGAAGCTTCAAACTCATCAAATCTTGCAATATATTGACGCTTTTTGTAATCCTAAACTAACCAAGATTTTAAAAGAAACAAAAAAAGATAAAGGGTTTAGAGAGATTTCTAAAACTAAATCTAAGACCAATTCTGTAAACAATCAAACATTCAAAGTGGACCAATCCTTCAAAAACTAATTCTTGCTAGACCCAAATTGAACCTAGAATCTCACAGAAACAATGCAATATTCTAAGGTAATCAATATTTTTAGATCATGGAGCACTCAAACAAATAAACCTTATTTTATAATTGAAATGAATAAATACCAACAATTGAACTCAACACACAATATTTAGGCCTCGACTAACTTTACACAACAATTTACAATCAGCAAGCTACTAAAAGTATGGACCAAGGATTGCTCAAACACTTCAAATATTGAATCATCAACACAACTGCATCACATATAAATCTAAAATCTAACATGAAACTATAATTTCAAAGAAATATTTAAACATTTCGAAAACAACAACCATGCAAAATTAAACATAGGAAAGAGCACCAAAGAACAATTTCTTGTATTGAATTCACCCAAATTTGCAACAATTCATGTGCTAGGATTATTCTTAAAATGGCTTAGGATTATTCTTGGAACTCTTCCTTCTCCCATGATCCGTATAGCGGAAGGGATCTATGACAAACGTTGCGAGTGATTACGAATAAAGGTGTAAAGACATCAACAATGAAGTAACAGGAACATTAATCAGAGAAGATTCAAAACATAGCATCAAGAGAGAGATAAGAAGACACCGATTTGATTACAGAGTTTGTCCGAGTGGACTACGTCTCCGGGTCGAGCTCAATCGAGTGACCAATCTATTGATATGTTCTGAAATGCAGTACAATCTCCACGAGCTTCTTGTAACACTGCTTACAATACCTTGTAGCCTTCCACAAAGTCATACCATAAAGTCTCTCACTCACACCCCCTATCAAAAAGCTCTCCAAGGCTAGGGATGATTAACAAAGAGTAAGGAAACTAACTTTTCCCAATAGGTACTACTACAAGACTCAGAACATCAATACATCCAACTCAAATATTCTCCTAATTCCCTCTAAAAATTCTCTCACAAAAGCCTCTCAGAGACTGAGAGAATGGAAAACAAAAGAAGAATGATCAACTAATGGATGCTTGATCAACTAATGGATGAGTGATCAATCTAATGAGTGATGAAAAATACTCAAAGCCTTCCCCCTTTTATACTTGGAGTTTTCCCGATATGGTAGAAACCATAAAATCTCCAAAAATCTCCCTTATTCCTCCACTTACATGTAAATCTTTATCAAAAATCTCCATATCTCCTATAAATCAAAAACAATAATCCCTTAATCTTTTAAATTAATTCGGGACCCTTTGTTTAAATGATTTTCGGGCTTGGTTTGTTTTTTAATCAACAAACAACCTTTAATAGGTTATATAGTTTTGGATTCGGGCTTAACTCCTGTCTATATAATACCCGTGCCAATGATATATTAAACAACACTATTGAATCAATGGTGGGCATGTATTTTACAACCCGGCCGGTTCGGGGTTCAACTCCTGCCGGCCATTTTAAAACAAACACCGAAACAAAATGATGTCAAAACCAACCGCTCACCAACCTTGTATAGCCGAGCGTATTTGGTGGAATGGCGGAGCCCGAAATTTGCGGCAGAGAGGTTCAGTGTTCGAATCCGAAGGGAGCTTTCCAGCAATCTGGCCAACGAACCCAACGAACACCGATGACAATGGAGAGGCCACGTGGAGTTCACTGATTAGCTCGAATATCCACATCATTTGTCATACCGGCCTGCCACGTGTCAACAATTGATTCACTAGGACAACACAGTCAGCATCCACATTGTTTATAACTGCCACGTCACCATGTCAACTCACTACCATGTGTCAGAATGCCACGTCAGCCGGAGGACACGTGTCAAGAGTTCATTCGCTGACTATGTTGACGTTATCCGATGCCACGTCACCTATACGGCTGCCACGTGTCACGACCCCATTGGTCCACGCTATCATCCGTACGATGACGAGTTTTCCAAGTCAGCAGATAGACGTCATGCTGATGTCAGCAACCGTACCTCATGGTACTGGGTCAACTGCAACTTTGACTGGCTATAACTCTCGCGTACGTGCTCCGTTTTTGACGAAATGAATGTCGTTGGAATCATGACGATGAGACCTTTGCAATGATGCCAACCTTGACCAATTTGGTGACAATTAATTTTTCCACCTTTTTCTCATCCCTGAACGCAGAGTTGACCGACCTTTGACCAAACTTTGACCGGTAATATCTCGGACATACGGACTCGAAATTCAATGAAACGAACTTTGTTGTGATCGTGTCGACGAGCCCTCCAAACTAACACCACTTTCGGCCGATTCTGAGTCCATCAACTTTTCACCTCCTGATGGCCTCCTGGTCCAAGGGTTGACCCAACTTTGACTGCACGTAACTTAGGAAAACGAACTCCTTTTTCGCCCGTTCAAGTTGCGCCGGATTCAGAATTCTGTGGTCTACGCGATGGCATTGCTTCCAAGAGAAATTGGAACACTTCAATTTCAGGTCCTGAAGATCCACCTGGATCATCCCATTCCTTAGTGGATGGACCCAAATTGATGGTTTCCACTTTGTAATCAGTGGACCTTACTTCATCTTTTTACTTGTGCTCTATAGGAACAATCACATGAACAACCCTATTATTGAATTCATCTCTTGAGAATTTTGAGACAATTCTAGCTCTCTTCCTTTGTTTGGGTTGTCCCGATCATTCTAAAAGCTTGCCCCAGCTAGGAGTCTCCTCTTGAACTATTATTGGCTTTTCGTTGAGCCTCTTTTCTAACCAATCAGGAATAGTAGGTTGCAGAGTTTCTATCTTCATCAATGGGGCCTCTTTCTCAATCTTGTCTTGAGTTGGACTATCATCAACTTCTTCTACATTCATCTATATTTCTTGTTGATTATCCTATTCATTAACAATCTCTTTTTGTGGGGACTTGGATGGTATTTCTTGAGTCACCTATGATTCAATATTCTTGCTTTGGGCTCTAGAGGTTGATTGTCCAATTTCTTCCATAAACTTTGCCATTCTCCACTTCGAGCAATAGATATTCCTTCATCCTTAGATTCATGATACCCAAGATCATTTGATATCTTGTCATCTTCATTGATTGCTTCCTCTAAAATTTGTCTATTATAAGGAGGAGAAGGAAGAGGATAATTATTTCCTTTAGCTTCTCTCTTTACATTATCATCTATAGGTGCCTCTTCAATCTGCACCTCCTTTTCAATGGTCTTCACCTCTACTACTGGGGATGTCTTGTGTTTAGAATAATTTATCCTAACATAAACCTAAGGTTTCTCCCGTAAGCCCTATATTTCCATAACCTTGGTTGAAGTGGGGGAATCTATAGTGGTGTTATTCTTCCTATCCTTGGCTACCTTTTCACCTTCAGTGACCAATTTCCTCTTCTTGGTTGGATTTCAAGCTTCTCCTTCTTTAGTTGTAGCACCAGGCTTGGGAGCCTTCATTATTTTAGAAGATTTTTTTTAAACATGCTTAGCCTGTGTTTAACTCCTTTTTTTTTCTATTTAGAGTAAGGGGTCTATCTTCCTCTTGTCCATCTCCATCATGGGGCTCAACAGTGTCATCCTTATCCTCTTCAACTTCCTCCTCAAATTGGGGCTCCAAATCTCCCATCAAGTTATAGGTAAAATTGGTGGCATAAGCCTCCAATTCCAACACTTTATGCTTGAACCACTACCTTGAATACTTCCTAACTGGTTCTATCACCTGGTCCAAATCTATCGCTTCTTCTTTTGACCAATTTACTGGAGGTAGAGGCTTGCTCTTATAAGGCTCAAAATCATGATGTTGAATTAAACTTCCATCATCTTCTTGAACTTGATCTGGTGCCTCTGTTACCTAATAAAGCCTTATCAAATTGAGAGGTAACCTAGAAAACCTTTTCCTGATAACTTCAAATTCATCTCAGAAATTGGCCCAATAGTCTTCAATGTGATCCTTATGCTTGAATTCTTTGTTGGCCTCCTTCTGATCCTTGCTATAAGGATCAAAGTTATCCCTGTTAGTGTGAGAGTATAATTCAAACTGTGCTATCTCCTTCTTAGAATATTGGGCTCTTTGAATGGAGGGGCATGCCTCTAGATTTCCAATTCTCAATGGGAATTTTGTTCCTAACCCTTTCTTATGCAAGTATTTTTGTAAGATGGCCTCAAAGGCTACCATTTGCTTTGTTAACTCCAATAATATAAGCTTATTGGTTGGATATCTTGGAAATCTGAGAGGGACAATAGGAGACCCTTGTATCCAAATGTATGTGAATCTTTGAAATTGAATGAACTACTGCCCATATTATTTGATCAAGTCCATTGCATCAAAGGAAACTCTAACATGGAGGGCATCCTATAGCTATTGGAAAAGTATGCCTCAATCATCACAAGCTGAAACCTCCATTTTAGCCAAGTCGGTGTGACAGTTCTTATGTCTTGCCAACTAGTAATTTGGAACATCATGTTTTGTACAAGTCACTATGACCTAGTTTTTGTCTCACCGAAGAATCATATCGCTGTGACAAGAAGATTTCGGTGTGACCTCTTACCGCTCGGGGTGATCTTTGGCCGACATGCCATTCTATCACTTATTGTTGAGACCCTTGGTCGAAAGGCTTGTTCGGGAAGAAGTTTGGGCGATGTGTTAAAGTCTCACTGACAACGTTTGTTTTAAAGTCATCAAGGTAACTAAAAGGGCTTTGGGGAGAAGCCTCAGTGAGAATGGAATGTCTCGTCGATGATGAGAAGTCTTCAGTATAGCTCTTGGAAAATGGTGGTCATCGGTGTAACATATATGTGTTCGATAAGAACTCTCGGCGAAGGTGATATGTCTTGCTGACTATTCTTTGGAGCTTGGTATAACATACAACTTCGGTATAACCTGTGGTGACTCAGTATGATGTCTCGGCAAAAGCTGATTGTTTGGCCTATGAGAACACTCAAGTCTATGTGACATATGAAGCTTCTGTATAATGTCTCACTGAAAGCGCCAAGTCTAGGTGATAGCGATACATGTGGAGAACGTCGGTGTGAGGTCTTGGCAACATAAGGAAGTCTTAGCGATAGTCTCTTGAACTCGGTGTAACACAAGAAGGCTCGTTGGGATGTTTTGGCGAGAGTGATATTCTTTCTGAAAGGAAAACTGAAGCTGATACAAGTTGTAAGCTCGGTGAAACCTCTTGCTGATGGAAACAATTCTTGGCGACATCGATATGAAGCTTTTGGGCATCGAGGAGACACTGTTAGTGTCTCACCGAGATGGCAACAAAGTTTGAATCTCTTTTGACCGTTTCACCGTCCTATGTGGAGTCACGTGGATGAATAGGAGAAGCTAAATTTGGATAATTGGAAGATAGTTCATTGTGATGGTTCTTGAGGAAGCTCAACGGACATGGAACAACATGGTTATACTCTATGATTGCAGATTGTGATCAGTTGGTTAGATTGACAGATTGCTAGGTGGTTGTATGATCAGTAAATGTAATCTAATTTGAAAAGACTGTAACTTGAAGGTTCATGTCCAAGATTGTTCATGGTGAATGTTGTTGTAAATAGACAGCAGAAAGATAAGTCTGACATTTGTATGTAATCTCCATTACTGTAATACGAAGTGATTTCTCTTGGTTTGGTGGGTTTTTCTCCCGTAAGGGTATATCTGGTGTTTTTGTGTGATTGTCAAATGCTCTGTTTCTGTTATCTATTTCATAGTGCATCTTAATTGAACTGTAATTGGAAAAAATTAAAAGTATATCTACATTCTTCTCTGAGATATTGGCGTTAGGAGAATTGTTTCCGCATCTGATTTTCCTTACAAGTGGTATAAGAGCCTGGCTAGTTGTGTTATCCTTGTGGGTATGTTGGGTTTTTTGAGTCAATTCTGTTCAGTGGGAGTCTTGTAGAGTTTGTTATTTCTGCTTACAGGTTGAGATGGCTAGCACGTCTGGAAAGTTTGAAATAGAGAATTTCAATGACAGTAACTTTGAGTTGTGGAAACTCAAGATAGAGGATCTGCTAGTTGATCATGATTTGTGGCTTGCAGTGTCTAGAACTAAACCTTCATGCATGAAGCAAGAAGATTGGGACCTTGCAGATAGAAAGTCTAAGGGGCTGATAAGGCTCTGTTTGACAGACTCAGTTCTTCTGAATGTGCATGAGGAGAAGACTGCCTCTTCTTTGTGGAAGAGACTGGCATCTATTTATCAGGGGAAGTCCTTGGTGAATAAACTATTCCTGAGGAAGAAGTTGTATTCTTTGAGAATGTAGGAAGGAGGGTCTGTAGCTGATCATTTGAACACATTTAATATGTTGCTTGCTCAATTAACATCTATTGGTGTGAAGACTATAGAAGAGGATTGTTGTATGTTATTATTGTGTTCTTTTCCAGACTCATGGGACATCTAGTGATGGGTATTGGGAGTACAACATCCAGCTTCAAGATGGAAGATGTTGTTGGTTCTTTGCTGTCAAAATAAATGAGAAGGAAATCTTCTTAGATGGTGAAGGAGGCCCTTGCTGTTAGAGGAAGGTCAAAGGAGAAAGGCAAAAAGAGGACAAGAAGTCCAAATCAAAATAAGAGGGGAGATCAAAGTCTCCTGGCAAAAAGTCCAAGGTGAAGTGTTGGAACTATGGGAAACCTGGTCATGTTCGAAAGGATTGTATAGAGGATAAAAATAAGAAGGGCTCTTCCGATAATGGTTCTTCTCATAGTGATGGTGACGCCTTCATTGCAGTTTTGGCTACTTAGGCATTAGATGATGTCTGGCTAATTGATTCTGGAGCATCTTTCCACATGACATCTCATAGAGAATGGTTCATGAAGTATGAAGAATATAATGGTGGAAAGGTGTACTTGGCAAGTGATTCAACTTTAGAGATAGTTGGCCATGGAAGAGTCAGAATATAATTTCCTGATGGCAGAGTAAAGGGAATCAATGATGTTATGCACATACTAGGTCTGGCTCAAAATTTTTTGTCTGTCAGTAAGCTGAATGATATTGGAGTACAAGTTACGTTCTCTAGAAATGGCTGCAAGATGACTAGAGGTTCAATGGTGTTGGATAGAGGTGCACGAATTGGTACCCTGTACAAGCTGGATGCACATGATGTTCAATGTAATAGTGTTTCTGGAAAGTCATTGAAAGCTACTCATGGAGGTAAAGAGGGAAATATCCCTAATTATGTAAACTCTATGGAAGTAAAACTTCCAGCAGAGAAGACTATGCTTTGGCATCATAGGTTAGGCCACATAGGAGAAAAAGGTTTAAAAACCTTGAAGAATAAAAACCTGGTTGAGGGGCTTGAAGATTGTAATCTCGAATTTGAATTCTGTGAGCATTGTATATATGGAAAGCAACGCCGTGTTTCATTTTATTCCAGTCCTCATAAATCTTTTGGTTTGCTAGATTATATTCATTCGAATGTGTTTGGTCTAGTGGACATTCCTTCTTTGTCTAAGTCAAGATACTATGTGTCGTTTATTGATGATTACTGAAGAAGAGCATTTGTATATTTTCTGAAAAGTAAATCAAAAGTATTCAGTCGGTTTAAAGAATTTAAAAATCTCATTGAAAATCAGACTGGTAGAAAAATAAAATGCTTAAGGACTGATAATGGCGGTGAATTCTATTCTAATGAATTTGAAAGATACTGTAAAGACCATGGAATTAAAAGACGCAAGACTACACCTTATACTCCACAGCAGAATGGAGTTGTAGAAAGATTCAATAGGATAGTAATGGAGAGAGCACGAAGTATGCTTAGTAGTGTTGGCTTGGAGGAGAAATTCTAGGTTGAGGCTATATCTACTGCATGTTACCTAATAAATCATTCTCCAAATTGTATTCTTGTTGAGAAAACACCTTTGGAAGCGTGGTCTGGTAAGAAGCCCTCTCTAAGACATGTTCATGTTTTTGGCTGTGAGGCATATGCTCATGTGTCGGATGTGAAAAGATCTAAACTGGAGAACAAGACTGTCAAATGTATTTTTATTGGCTATAGTGCTGTCATAAAAGGATACAAGCTTTGGAATCCTAATATAGAGAAGGTTGTATACAACAGAAGTGTAATCTTTTGTGAGCTGAAACCTTCCACTTTGGATCTGCAGTTAGAGACAAAGTTAGAAAACAATAAGGATGTAGCATTAATTCCTCCTACACCAGAGAAAGAGGAATTCAAAATTCAAAATGTACCTAAAATTGAGGAGAGCTTAAGCAGTTTTGAAAGTTCTGAAGAAGAAGAACCTCAGCCTCAGCAAGTGAGGAGGTCAACCTGTGAAAGAAAACAACTAGATAGGTATGGGTTCTCTTTGATTGATTCTACTTGTGCCTATGCTTTAATTTCTAGCACTGATGAGCCTAGGACTGTAAAGGAGGCAATTAAAATGTCTGATTCAGACTCTTGGTTGGAAGCCATGAATGAAGAGATGGCATCATTAGAAAAGAATGAAATCTGGAGTCTAGTGCCCTTGCCTAAAGGTAGAAAGGTTGTTTGATGAAAATGGGTATTTAAGAAGAAAATTGGTCTCGATGGTAGTGTAGAAAAGTACAAGGCAAGACTGGTTGCAAAGGGCTATTCCCAAGTAGAGGGAATCGATTATGGGGAAATATTTTCTCCTATAGCAAAGCTAACGTCTATCAGATTTCTTTTGTCACTTGCAACAGTGTATGACTTAGAGGTCGAATAGATGGATGTGAAGACAACATTTCTTCATGGTGATCTTGAAGAAGAAATCTATATGTCCCAGCCTGAGCACTTTGTTGAAAAAGGTAAAGAAAAACTAGTATGCAAATTAAAGAATTCTTTGTATGGGTTAAAGCAGTCACCTAGAATGTGGTACCAAAAATTTGATACTTTTATATTGTCTTTGGGATTTGTGAGATCAAAATCTAATCACTGCTTATATTATAAAGCTAAAAGTGATCGAGTACTTGTTATTGTTCTCTATGTTGATGATATGCTGTTCATAGGCAATAGTAAGCTAATGATTTATGATCTTAAGTCTCAGTTGTCTGCTAAGTTCGAAATGAAAGATCTTGGTGCAGCAAGGTATATTCTGGGGATGGAGATAACTAGGGATAGGAAGAATAGAAAACTATGGCTTAGTCAAAATAAGTATATTAGGACTATTCTTGAGAGATTTGTATGAATGATTACAAATAGCTAGTGGTTCCAGTCTTGCAGGGAATGAAGCTATTTGTTGAGGACTGTCCAAAATATCCTACTAAGATGGAGGACATGACTAGTGTACCCTATGCTAGTGCGGTTAGTAGTCTCATGTATGCGATGGTCTATACAAGGCCAGACATTTCCCAAGCAATGGGAGTTCTTAGTCGATTTATGGCTAATCCAGGAAGAACGCATTGGGATGCTGTGAAGAGAGTGTTTAGATATTTGAAGGGGACTTCAGATTTTGCTTTGTATTACCATGAGAACTTGGTTGAATCACATAGGACTCTCAGCATTTGTGGTTATGTAGATTCTGATTGGGCAGGGGACATTGACAGCAGGAGGTCCACCAGTGGATACATTTTCATGTTGAATGGTGGTGCAGTGAGTTGGATGAGTAAGCGACAGGTTGTAGTTGCTTTGTCCACTATGGAGGCTGAATACATGGTAGCTACTCATGCTTGTAAAGAAGCAATTTGGTTGAAATGTTTTTGTTCTAACATTGGTTTTGATAAAGGGGAAATAACTATTTTCTTTGATAGTCAGAGTGCAATTTGTCTGGCAAAGAACCCTACTTTCCATGCTAGGACGAAACATATTTATTTACAATACCACTTTGTCTGAGATATGGTGGAGGATGGAAAGGTCAGTTTCAAAAAGGTTGATACTCTGAAGAATGTTGCAGATTCATTCACAAAGCTAGTGAGCACAGACAAGTTCAGGTGGTGTGCCAGTTCGATGGGCCTTAGTTCCCATGATTTATAGTAAGTTATGTTGTGCTCTGGAGGTTCCTGTGTGATCTTCGTCAAGTGGGAGATTGTTGGAAAAGTATTCCTTAATCATCACAGGCTAAAACCTCCATTGGAGCCAAGTCGGTGTGACAGTTCTTATGTCTAGCCGACTAGTAGTTTGGAACATCATGTTTTGTATAGGTCACTGTGACCTAGTTTTTGTCTCACCGAAGAATCATATCGCTGTGACAGGAAGCTTTTGGTGTGACCTCTTACCACTCAGGGTGATCTTTGGCCGATAGGCCATTCTATCACTTATCGTTGAGACCCTTGGCCGAAAGGCTTGTTCGGGAAGAAATCTGGGCGATGTGTTAAAGTCTCGCCTACAATGTTTGGTTTAAAGTCATCGGGGTAACTGAAAGGGCTTTGGGGAGAGGTCTCAGTGAGAATGGAATGTCTCACTGATGATGAGAAGTCTTTGGTATAGCTCTTGGCGAACGGTGGTCATCAGTGTAACATATATGTGTTTGATAAGAACTCTCGACGAAGGTGATATGTCTTGCCGACTATTCTTTGGAGCTCGGTATAACATACGACTTCGGTATAACCTATGGTGACTTGGTATGATGTCTCGGTGAAAGCCAATTGTCTGGCCAATGAGAACACTCAAGTCTATGTGACATATGAAGCTTTGGTATAACATCTCACTGAAAGTGATGAGTCTGGGCGATAGCAATACATGTGGAGAAGTGACATAAGGAAGTCTTAGCAATAGTCTCCTGAACTCAGTGTAACACAAGAAGGCTCATTGGGATGTCTTGGCGAGAGCGATAGTCTTGCCAAAAGGAAAAATAAAGCCGATACAAGTTGTAAGCTCAGTGAAACCTCTTGCCAATGGAAACGATTCTTGGCAACATCGATATGAAGCTTTTGGGCATCGGGGAGACATTGTTAGTGTCTCACTGAGATGGCAACAAAGCTTGAATCTCTTTTGACCGTTTGATCATCCTATGTGGAGTCACGTGGACCAATAGGAGAAGCCTAATTTGAACAGTTGGAAGATAGTTCGTTGTGATGGTTCTGTGAGGAAGCTCGATGGACATGGAACAACATGGTTATACTCTGTGATTGCAGATTGTGATCAGTTGGTTAGATTGATGGATTGCTGGGTGGTTCTATGATCAGTAAATGTAATCTAATCTAAAAAGACTGTAACTTGAAGGTTCTTGTACAAGATTTTTCATGGTGAATGCTACTATAAACAGACACCAGAAAGATAAGTTTGACATTTGTATGTAATCTCCATTACTGTAATACAAAGTGATTTCTATTGGTCTGGTGGGTTTTTGTCCTGTAAGGGTTTTCCCACGTATATTTGGTGTTCTTCTGTGATTGTCAAATACTTTGTTTCTGTTATCTACTTCATAGTGCATCTTAATTGAACTGTAATTAGAAAAAATTAAAAGTATATCTACATTCTTCTCTGAGGTATTGACATTAGGAGAATTGTTTCCACATCTGATTTTCCTTATAGTAGCAACCTGGGAATATACATGAATAATGCATTGTTTTCTCTCTTGTAGTTGGTTGTCTTATACTACAATTGTGGGTAGATATCCCATATTCTATCTTTTCCTAGGGTTCCTTTGCAATTGAGACCTTTGTACCTAGTTTTTTTTGCAAACATATACAAAAGGTACGAGGTCATTGTGAACCTATTAGTCTCCTGCACACTTCTCAGTTGTGCATCTAATTTATTGCTTATGATTATAGCCCAATGATAATGCTTCCCACCCATTATTTTTGTGATAGGATAGAACATCCAAGTGTGGAAAACATGAGCCTCTTCTACCCCCATTATTCTATCCAGGAGAGTTATGACATCATGATACTCCAACTTGAAATCACTTCTATGTAGTTGCTTGGGTAGCTTGGAATAATGTGGCTTGGGCTTTAATATCTAGGAACTATTCATCATGTCCAAGGCTCTCTTAGGATATTCATCATAGAAATTTATTACCTATCTAATGTTTATCTCCTCAATTAGTTTGTGATGTAAGGAAATGTTGAACAATCCTGTAATGGAATCTTCTATGAGATTGGACAGGGCTCTGCCTTGTGGCCCAACTATGATCCTCTTGTCTGAGTCATAATGTCTTGCACACTCCAAGACCAATTCAGGGCACAATTTAGTAGGAGGGAATCCTGTTGCTTGAGCTAGACTAGTGTGAGTAAGGATTTGTGCCAACTAAGTAAGTGCATTGCCAAACATTCTTCATAGTTCGCATGTCCCATATTGGTGTATGCAATCTTGGCCCAAGTAGAGGAAATATTGGACTCTGGTAATTCAAGGGAGCTCAAGTTTTTTATAATCTACTTTAGTGCACCCCTAAACTCTCAGTCATGGGATCTCAGTGCATATCTATTAGGTTTATGACATAACAAGGCTCATGAATTGATGTCATCAATTGTCTTAAGATCATGCTTTAAATAATATTCATCGAAGTTCAATTTATCTTGATTATTAGAAACTTGAAGGCTCAAAAGATTAAGAAATTTATAGGGAAGTCAGATTCTCCAGGCAGATCAAGGCTCAAAAAATCTGACCTAGCTTGAAATTACTAAGGGATAGTCCAACTAAAATTTTTACTAAGTGTTAAAGTTTCAAAATTTTTATTGATTCATTTGTGTTCTTGATCACTTGGGATTTTGAGGCTGGGAGGATGTAAAAAAATATGAGGTGAGCCAAATTTTTTGAGTGGATTAAGGCTCAGAAAATTCAAGCTACCTCGGAATCCTCGACAGTTTCGCTCAAGCTCATAATTTTGATAAGTGTTTAAACTCGTTTCATTTTTTAAAGATGAATCATGATTATTTTGATGGTTGAATTGATTTTGAATCCTTATGATGATTGGAATCAATTTTTTGGAAGAATAATCCCTTGATATCATTTGTTTCATTCATTGCACGTGCAACCTCAAACTATTGCACTTTAGAATCTAGGGTTTCCAAATGAAATGTTAACAAGAAGCAACACCCTAGAGTTTGAAGGTTCAACATAAAAGAACAAGCAAAGGGTATACCAGAAAAACCCTAGCACCTTATACATATCAACATACTCAACCAAAATCTATTGCATGCATACTCAAAGTAATGAGAAACCCTAACAATGACCATAACGAAGCAAAAATGAAGCAATTAAACCTCCTACGTAATGATCAAAAAATACTCCACAAGAAATCAACCATCAAGCATAGAATACACTAAAATCATCATAAAATTAGAGGTAGCCTTCCTTGAAATGACACACAAGAAGAAGGGATTCGATGGAGGCTCTAAAATCTCGTAGCAATAACGTGAGGATCCTTATCTTCAGCTTGGAGTTTGACAAGATGTACAATGGGAGCAAGTCTTCTCAATTTCAAATACAAACACAATTCTAAATGACCAAAATGTATAATGGGTTCCAAATATATTTCCCATTTTGCATCATAAATGCACCCCATAAATGCTCAAGAGGACTTTAAAAGCTTGAAAATATGATAGGGTCTTGGAATCAGAAAATATGAGGGAGCTCAGAATTTCTGATCGTATTCAGGTTTGGGTAATCCGAGCTACCTTGGATTTACTAAACTTCCCTCATACTTAGTCAATTTTTCCTCCAAGATGAAATTTGAAACTAGGGAAGACTTCCAAGAGCTATACTTCCATCATGATGTTGCAAAGGAGACACCTCAAGTGCTGATTAGTCCATAATTTCCCAGGTGAAACAAAAATAGAACCAAGAAACCTATTCCTTAAGGGGAAAAGCTCAGAACCCTAAAGCAAACAAGGAAATGAAACAAGACAAAAAGGAGGGTCCATGCCTTTAGCGGGGCATGTGTGAAAAAATTTCCCAACAATTACCATTGTTTATTTTCCCTTTTCTGAATCTTTGATTATGATCTTGTATTCTCCCATGAATGTATGTTTGAAATCCAAGTAACCCCAATCATCTTCCAATTGCTTTGTGGCTTCCTCCATGTTTTAGTCTTTGTCTTTTTCTTTGCATAGGTTCCACTTGTGTAGTTGGGGTTAATGTTTTCAAATGATTTTCCTTAGTTTTCTCGAGTTGTAAGACACTATAAGGCTTAAGATCAGCATCAAGTGTATATACTTTTTTGTTGTAGAAATACTTTAGTTTACAATGGAGGGTAGAAGGAACTGCATGCATCTCATGAATCCATGGCCTTCCAAAAATAATATTATAGGAAATATCATGAGGCATAACATGAATAGGGGTTTGTAAGGTATCCTTTCCAACTATAATAGGTAAATTGATCACTCCAAGTAATTTATTTCCCACATTATCAAATCCCTTAATAGATAAAGAGTCGGGTTGAATTTTTGATTTATCAACACCAAGATTATCCAAAAGGTTCACACTACACACATTTAATGTTGATCCATTGTCCACAAGGGTTCATTTTATTACCTTTTTATTGTATCAAGCTATTATAATGAAAGGATCATAAATTTTTTCACTTCGAAAGTAGGGAGCTCACTTCGGTGGAAAACAATATCAACATTTATTCCTTGAATCAGGCCTCCTATGTCATTTGGTTGTGCATTAGAAGGGATAGTAACTTTTTGTAGGGCACTTTGAATCATGTTATGATAGTGGGGAGAGGCTTGGATAAGGTCCCATAAAGATATTTTAGCAGGAGTATTCTTAAGTTGTTCAACAAGATCATCCTCCTTTCCATTTTGTGAAGGAAAATGAGGGGGGCCTGGTAAGATGGGATTAGGAAATGGGAGGGATGTTGAAGGTGCTTGTCTTGGTTGTGGATTTTTCCTAGTGCTATATGTATGAGCAACAATATTGTAACTCGGTTGCTGCAAAACATTGATTTTAGGTGGTTCAATGATAAGGACAGGTTTGTTTTGAACTTGTGGTTTGTGAGAGGGTGGATAAATTATAAGTTTATGCTCAGGAGAGTACTCCAGGGTATATCTAATGTGCATAACTTTAGAATAACTATCATTATTTTCATTATCTCTTAGTGAAGAGGAGTCCAATGTTCATCATCTTCATCTAAGGAATTCCTATTGTCAATGTTCTCATTTTCTTCCAGTATTATATCTTCCCTAGTAGGAGAGTTTCTAGGAGAACTAAAAAACAAATGTTCTTGACATTCAAGGGTTGGTTCTTCTAAAATGACATTCATCACATGCAAGGAAGTTATCAATGTTTATATTCTCTTGTTTATCAATAGTGGGGATATTAGGAGAAGGCTCTATTTGATTATCCTTTTTCTCTAAGGTCTCATTCTCTTGTGTTATACTATCAACCCTAGTAGGAGAGATTGTAAGATGTTCATCACATTCCATAATTAGATCTTGTAAAGTAGCTTCATCACAAGTAAGGGAGCATAAAGAGAAGAAAAACTATGATTAAATAGATCATTCCATATGGTAGGAGAATTAGGGAAGGGAGGGGTAAGATTCTCATGACTCTTGATAGGTTCATTTTCTAATACCAACCTATCATTTTTGTATCAAGGGGGGATATTAGGATAAGAGAAATTATGGTTATCTATGATATCATCTTCTTTCTCTAAAACATCGTTACAAGAAAGGGATAAATGGAGACTAGGTAAGGTGATGTTTAGAAATGTTTCTCTGATCTCATCTTCTTGTTTTCTAATGTTTTCCAAAGGGGGAGGAGGAGAGGGAGAATCAAGACACTCAATTCTTGTATATTCTTTCACCAAGATACCTTCATTACTAATAGGAGAGGTATTTGGAGAAGAACAAGTATGATTGTTATGATTGTCTACACTTGCATCCTCTTGTGTTATGACATTTTTACAAATCTGGTAGATACAAGGAGGGTATCCAACATGCTTATCAAAGTTTTTACTTTTCCTTCCTAGATTATGTCCATGAGTAGAGAAAATAGAATCATACAAGCCACTTGATATTCTAGAAACACTAAATGATTTAAGAGAACACATGCTAACATGTGAAACTAAATAAAGTGCAATGCAATGATTTAAAGTGAAATGTTTAAATGCAATTTTTAGAATTGGAACAAGGTAATTTACTGATTTCACTATGCAATGATATGAAAATGGAATGTTGTAAATGCAAATTGGGAATTAGGAAATGCACGAAATGAATCACTTTAAGCTAAATTTAGTAAAATGTATAAAATAGAAAGTTAACCCACTAAAACAGATGACCAATGCCAGGAAACAAAAGCACAAAAATGTTGATTCAGAACTTGAAAGCTGCAATTTGAAATTCCATAGGGACTAAGATGCCAGGGAGGGTGTCATAGTCCTCCTAAAGAAATTTGAAGGTTTCAGAAGCTGAACAGATAGAAAATCACTCAGATAGGGTACTGATACAGAAAACCAGGGAGGGACTAAGACACCACCAAGGGATTTTTAGTCCCAATAAGGGTTTTTGGAAGAAAATCAATCAATTCTAGGTAGATAATAGTGTTCCTAGGTTGCCTACCTAAGGACCTGATGTTTGGAAACATAAAATTGTGCAAATGAATACAAGAAAATTTGACTATTGACAAGCAATTGGATGCAAAAGTGAATGCAATTTTTTCTTCAATTTTGGATGCAATAGCAATGTTCCTAAATGTAATTAGGATGAATAAAAATACAATTTTTAGTTTTTCAATGAGATAAAATGATGCAATCAAGCTAAAATGAAACTTATATGCACTTTCACTAAATATGAGAAACCCTAGATGCAATTTCACTAATGCAATATGCAATGCAAGAATGAATGAAACCTAGATCTAGGGCTTTTATGAACTCAAAATAATAAATTGAATGCTCAAAAGAGTTAGGTTCACCATAATGATGAATGGGAAAATGGATACCTTTTTGGGATATCACACTTTTCTAGTTAACTATTGAATAATGTTGTAGGGATCCTAATTGGATTGACTAACAACCTCACAAGGTGAGCCAATTCACAATGAGGAGGACCTAGGAGGGGTTCTTTTAGCTTTAAAGGGTTCACCACCAAGAAAATTCTTAGAAAATAAAATTTTTGAAGACATGTTATGATATGAAAAATGTACGCTAAATGAAGACAAATGAATCGTCAACACATGTAATCAAGTAGTATAAGCCAAATAATTAGTGCAAATGATGAAATTAAGCTACACCAAGTTAGGGTATGTGTACTTGGGAAGTTTGGAGATGTAATGAGGATTCTTGAAATGTAAAGAAATTTTCAAAAAAAATTGTGGAGGACTATGATGCCCAAGATGGCGTATTAGTCTCACTGCTATATTTTGGGGAAAATAAAGAGTCTTCAGATGTCAAAACAGAATCCTGTAGAATCTCTGAAAAATACCCTATGGAGGAATAAGACACCCAAAGTTGTGTATTAGTCTCGTTCTAAATTTCTCAACTTTCTAAATGTGGTCCTGAAGGTTGATGTATGCACTTGCTGCTTCTCCGATCTGATGTCCTGTAACTTCTAGATTTGGCCTGTAGGTGAGTTTTCGTGAAGATGAGAACTTTGGCAATACAATTTTGCAAATTTTCAATATTTCACTCCAAATGATCTTCAAGTCTTCATCATAGATCTGCAAGTACAAACACATAAGAGAGGGAAAACATGTTGATTGTTAGTGAATGGGGGTTTCCCTTGGTCAAAACCCTTTTAATTAATTAAACGAAATGATGAAATGAATCATGAGACATGAAATATGTAAATGATATCACTGTGTATGATGTCTTGTGAAGAAAATATGAAATCTATCATGTAGTGGCCATGAAGAATGTAAGTCTTGGATCCTTGAATAGGATATGAACAATGGTTGCAAATAGATCTTCAATTATTCATCCACAATCTTCACTCAACAACATGAATGGATGCACTAAGCCCTTGACATGGTGCTTGAATTGTGATGATGGATTCCAATGCTTGATGAAATGCTCTTGAATTCTTGAATACTTCAATGCCTAGATACTTAGATTGGTTGTTATCTTGTTATTATGAAAAATGATTGAAGGAACCTTGTATTCATACTTATTCATGCTTAATATCTTGAAATTACACCACAACAAGCTGACATGTAAAGTCGTTAATTAAAGGAGGCTAAATCCCACCCAAATTTGAAATTGGACCCCGAAAATAAGCCAAGGAGGACTAAGATGCCCTAGGTGGAATCTTAGTCCCAAGGCTCAATTCTCAGGGCACAGACTCCAAAAAAGGGTCCTATTTTGGTGGTTTCAAAATCAAGGTCCCAAGACCCATGGAGGACAAAGACACCCTAGGTGGTGTTTTATTCCCACTCTACAAATTGGGGACACACAAATAGAAACATTAAATGATCATTTATATTTTGAGTTTTTTTAGGATTTTCCATAAAAATATATGGTTTATAGGGATTGTGGATTCAAAATAGGGCCAATTAAGCCATAAAGAAGCATAAATAAAGCAAGCTGGTCCCAAACAAGTGTGAAAATGCAAGGGTATGCATTTTTATACAGTATAGTGATTCATGAAATGATTTCACTAGCTCCCTTACTTTGATCTCCAAAGGTTCAATATTTCCCCTGTACCCCTCAATTTTACCTACTAGAGTAATAGTGGGCTTAAAATTTTTAGGAGGGTTGGAATCTTTCTTATCTCCAATGGACATCAATCTCAATTCCTTCATCCTAGGGATCCATGTTTCCATAAGTGGAATAGCTTTTTCCCTGTCAATTTCAAAATTATTTATAGTAGCCAACATGGAAGAATAGCTATAATGAATTCTATTCAATATGTTATTCACTCTTTTGTTCAAATGCTCCAATACTATAGTGAAAATCTCCATATTGCTATTAAAAACCTTCTTATCATGATTATCACTTTTCTCTTTATATTCATTTAGCTTCTTGAGTAACTCCTCCCTACTGACATCTTCCTCAGCTCGTAGTGTTTCTAATGTACTAGGCTCTATTATTGAAATAGGCACACTTCCCATGTTGTATGGTAGAATTTCCCATGAGGAACTTACTTCATGGGTAAATTCAGGGTGTGTGGCTTCTTGTGAAGTGGTAGGGGAATCAACATCATTTTGCTTATGCTTTTCTAGTTGCAAAGTTTACAAATTCTCTTCCAGTAGTGCTATTTTTGTTTCTAACTGCATAGTTTGTTGTTGAAGCTTTCCACAGTCAACTAACAAATTAGTGTGGTCTATCCTGAGCTTTTCCTTTTCTATAGTTACTGATTCTACAATGGTCCTTGTGAATTGTGCAACATGTACTAACATATTTTTTTCCTCTAGAGCCAATGTTTCTGACACCCTCTTTATTATTAATCCTCCATTATAATTAGGTGCAAGCTCAACAATGTCAGGCTTCCTTGTGCTTGGGTCTAGAGACCAAATAGCTAATGCATCCCATTGTTCACTAAAGGAAGACCCTTGTAATGCAATTGCAGCCTCCTGTTCTGAATTGTAAAGAGGTCTATCACATCTCTTTATTGTATCAAAGGCTATGGAAAAATCTAAATCCCATTCTAGAAGTAATAATATACCACTATTTTTCACCAATTCTCTACCCTCCTTTGCAACCATTTTTGGAACCTAGCTCTCATTTCATTAAAAAATATTTCCTGGATGGTGGCATTAGAAAATTTTGGATGGAGACTTCATTTTATGGCCAAACCATTAGCATATTTATCTCTCTTAGCCTTGCATGTAAACTCCATAAAAGCTTGAGACTTTACAAATGAATTATCATCTGAAAAATTTGTGCATGATTCTAATTGAATATCATCTCTACCATTAAGCCCAGTGAGGTCATCTTTACTAAACCTCATACATAATTGTTGTGTCGCCATCATTACTAGTGTAATGGGCATTCCTTATTACATTTCATGCTCTATACCCATATGTCATTATAAAATTCTTCATCAGAATAGTCCAACAAACTAGTTGCTTTAACCGTCTACTTCTTCAATGGTGACCCTTTTGGTGGCAATGCACTCAGTGGCGCAGTATCAATATCCACAATTTCAATCTCTTTTGGCCTTGGAGGAGATGGTGGAGGTACTCATGGCATAGGAGAAGAGGTATTTTCCTCCTCTTGTTTGGAGGGAGCAAGAATTGCATCATTTTTCCTTGCCTTACACTTTCTCCTTACAAAGAACTTTATTTTTGGTTCTTCAAGGGCTTGAGGTGTAGACTTTTCTTCCATAGAAGGAACTTTTCCTCCACCTTGTTCTTCTTCAATGGGGGCCTTCCCCTTATCCTTAATTATCACCCCTTTAGTTTCAAGGTGGCCCACTATTTTCTCAAAATTCTAGGATAGATGTTTAACTTTTTCAATTACACTTTCATTCTTTGCAAGAACATTAAAATCAGGATTCTCCTCCTTTATCTTTCTCTGTATCTTATTGAAAGCAACACATCTTTATTTTCTTTTTTCTTGTTCCAAAAGGTCAAACACATTTCATATCACATCTTCTGAGAATTGGAAAATGTGCACATATTTGTAACTCTTGTTCCTTTCCTTTAACCAGGTCATGAAACCTTTAGGATCATACCTGATCCTTTCTATTGATCTTTGCATGCAGCATGCCTTGAGTACATCAAGTATCTTATTATATCCTCCCTTTGTCATCATAAAATTAGAGAAACATGTGTAAGAAGGAAAAAATATTCCTTTTTCCTTGATACAACAAATGCTCATTTTCAACACTTCCCAAATGCCATATTACTTCAAGGAAAATTATTCTCTTTGGCACATATCTTGGCAGCAAGTGAGGTGCAATAGTGGAACAATACACTCTTAAAATAGTGTGATTTGGATATGCAATAACTCATCCCAAATTGTGATCAACTCCCAACTCGGACCTTCTTTCCTTAGGTCTCATGAAGTCATGCAGGGCTATGGGAATCCTATATATATTTACAACCAAGGCTCTCTTTAATTCAAAAGTAAAAATGTTCTCAAACACCACAAAGTCATATGTCTTGTCATCCTTTTCCAGGACAGTAGTCCAACATTGCACAAGAAAATCCAAGTCACCCTTCTTCCTATCCAAAGTCATACTCTGCCCAAAGTAAGATGCACCTTTGAAAAAAAACATGTGCATAAGCATCGAGTACTAGCTAGACCTTACTCCATCTGCACCTTCAATCTTACCAAACCTTCATGAATTCTTTCTGCTAGAAACCTTGCATATTCATATACTATGAAATATTGAGGATGGTGAATGTGGGCTGCCATATACATCCACGCCATGGGAGTTCCACTAACATGATCATAACCAATTATTTGGAAAATGGAGTAAAAGGTCCTTTTCAAATATGAAACAAAATAATTCACAAGAAAGGGTTCCTTATGAAAATTTCCCAAAATTTTTTGACCTCCAATCTTTGCCAGATACCTTAGAAATACATGGAATCTGAATGCAATCTTAGTCTTTTCATATTCCTTCCTAAAAATTTCCTTATCAATTTTAGGAATTTCATCACTCTACCTGGTGAGTTTGAAAACATGAGAAATTTCTTCCTTGGTAATTTTAATCATTTCCTTCCCATCATTTGTCCTTATAGTCCTTATGACTAGATCATAATTGGTAGCTACAGATTTAAGAAAATCAACATCCATGTATACATTGGGTACAATCAACTTTCCCAAGTTACAATTCCAGGGGTTACCAACTAGAATACCCATGTTTCTATTCCTAAACAAGCCATAGAACAATTCCCAACCAGTACAAGGTAGTCTGGCATCCCTAATAGAGTAATTTTTATCAAAAAAACTCTCAGCTACTTGTGGATCCTGAGAAAGCAATTGACCCTTAGATTTTTCAATGGTCGAGGGTGGCAGCTGGTCAATAAGGTCCTTACTCAATGGTATTTGGGAGGAAAAGCTTCCAGTTTAAACAAAGATTCTTTTGATTGTGCTTTAGGAGCCATGACACAAGAATTTTATAAAGCAGGGTTTATGGTTTCTCGAAACAAAATTATAGTTTAGATAAGGGTTTGACACGAATTACAACAATGCAGGGCCAACCAATTTTATTTTATGAACGTGAAACTTTAAAATGAAAAACCAAGAAAAATCCTAATTGACTCACAAGTTTGGGAAACCACAATTTTTCAATAATTCTAATAGGAAGATAGTAATTTACTTATTGGTTCTTTTCACAGGTTGATAACCTTTGCCTCGACGTCACAAAAGCTTGAAAACCGCAACATGAGCTCTCCAAGTGTGTAGAATATCCTTCACAATGATCAATTATGCATTCAAGATAGGTTTTAATAGCTATGCAACCTCCTTCTTCGGTAGCTCGACATCCTTTCAGTTATTAAGGCCCACTCATTGAAACCACGATGACTCACTTGCCCTCAAACTGAGTTTTGAATGGTAGCCATTGATCACGTAGGTGCATTAATTGATGAATGATCTAGACTTGGTCATCTCAATTTGAAAAATATAACTATACGTAGCTGCAATCCTCATCAAATGATGGAAATCCACAAAGAACCACTCACTGGTGATACACGAGCTCCACCATTCCTTTGTCATTGCATCCAGAATCCACATGTCTTCTTCCCATTTCCCCCATGAGTCTTAACCCATTCACAAATTCCATCTACGAGGAGATAGGGAAGGGCTGAGATTAAATCTCATAGCCTATACATACTCACATCTTAATCAGAACAATTTGTTGCGGCCTTATTCTCCTTACACAATCAACAAACTAGATTAAAAGATCACAAACACGTGTATTATATCTTCCTTTAGTAGCACACACTTTATTTTGTTTTCCCTATTTTGAAATATTTTGATTAATTTATTTTTCCTTTACTCCAATGCTTCCATGCCCTCTAGGTTATTACATGTGGCAATTGGCTACCACCTCATTGAGAACCAAAAATTAAGTGCGGGGCCTACATAAGATAGTGGGGAGCAGTTAGGATTGATGCATGTCACCCACTATAGACCATTGATTCCCTTCAATGATTTGCATGTTGACTACCTAGAAACATTGGGCCAACATTCAGACTCAACATGTGGCAATCACCTACCAACCTGCTTGAATATCTTAATGAAGAATGAAACATAATGGGCACACAGGGAATGGTCAAGATGCAGCCACATCAATCAATGACCACTGTTGATTTCCTTGGAATACTACTAGCAATCTTCAATAAAGATAGAGGCCCATTAATTCATATGACATGTGTCTTATGCCCACTAGCCTATGAGAATAAAATAGCAGGCAATAAAATAGAAAAGGCATGTAGGGAATGACCAAGATCTATTATAAACAATTGAACAATCATTTAGAGATTTTCACATCTGCACATGCAAAACTGGTTAGTCTTAAAAGAGGGACCCGACTAGGTCAATGGGAATACAACCCATGGAATTAAGAAACTTAAGGCTCAAATGATTTTAGTAGAAAATATTTAGCCCAACTTTAGAAAATTAAAATAATGGCCCAACATATGACAACCGACAAGACCAAACCAAAGGGTCGATTTCTTCATGATTTTTGATGGCATAAGACATGACTTAAGAGGGTGGGAATTGGAACAAGGAGTCAACAGAGAATTAAAACCTTGGCGAGGATATATAAACTCAAGGGTTTTTCAAGATGGATCCAAGATAACATAAAACCCTTGAATAGTGATATAGACTAAAACCCTAAGCCCTCAAATACAAACCTTAACCCAAAATATAACAGGATTTTGAGATAGAAGAATTTTTTTTTTGAGGGGTTCCATCAATAGCTCTGATCGGGGACACATGCCTCTCACAGGAATGGTGAGATCCTAGAATCTTAGGCTGAAGCAAACCAACCATTGTTAGTGAATAAAAAACTAGGGAACTATCTAGACTAGGTAGTAAGACCAAATCGGTCACAAACAAAGAAAACACACCTATATACAAAATGTTCAAAAACCTATAGTATACACAGAATCATATCATACTTAGAAGAAGTATAGCTTCAAGAACTATCCATGTACTAACAATTCAAGAAGTTCACTTGTCAAGCATTGGAGGATGTAAGAATCCTCCCCACGTGTATTGGCTATTAGGTAAAGGCCTAACCATAATGCTTCAATCTTTCCATGTTTACCCTTATCTTGAGCCCTTGCATTCGAGACTAATACAATACTTTCCACCTCAATTTTTTTGGGAGAATCCCTCTTGTCATGTAAGTACTTGACTTGGAGTTGTATTTTTGCATTTTTGGCTCTAGCTTCTCTTCTAGTTTCATCCAATTGCACCAGATTATCAATTTTGTGTTGCATAACATCACAAATATCATCATCATATTCCTACAAAAATTTATACATATTTAGCAAGTTATTATGTGGGAGCCTAGCATCTAAGCCATACACCAAACCAAATGGTGAATAGCCAATAGCCTTTTTTGCAGTAACCCTACTTGCACATAATGTCAGCTTCAACTTTGAGTCCCAAGCTTTCTTGTTCTTCTCCATCACGCTTTTGATAATTTTCATTAAGCTCTTATTACTAGACTCAACCTGACCATTTCCTTGAGGATGGTAAGGTGAAGAATAAGAAATTTGTATGTTGCATGCTTATCACAAAAAAAATTAAACTCCTCAAATCTAAAACACAGGTATGTGTAGGATCATGATGGGCCAAAAAGTGGCGATATGATGGGTATGTGTAGGGTATGTGGCTGAAGACTTTATTTTTACCTAAAATTGATGAAACAAAAAGGGTTTTTAAAGGAGATTCTCAACTTCCCATCAATATAAATTATTCTTTACTTTGAATTTAATAAATAATTATTATTCATTTTCTATTTAAATTATGACTAAAGTCTTGATTGATAGGCTGATTGAAAAAAAATCTATAGCTTTCAAACAGTATCAATTTTTTTGAATCCGAAACATGTGTCACATTCTATGCTTCACATACTATAATATTAAAAAAAAATTTCATGAAGTTTTGACCAAGTTAAGGTGGTCATTCATACGAGTTTTTATATTTTTTAAAAGTTGTAATAAAAAATTCATAATTAATTATTTACTTGGAAAAAAATTACAAAAAAATATGCATCACATTGGGACATGAGTCCTCTACTTATATCTAAAATTTATAAAAAAATATTATCCTTTTATTGTGGTTAGGGTGGTCCAGACACCTACTTATTTTTTCCCGAAATTTAAGTACTCTATTGAAATTTCAAATTTTCACCAAATAGATTTTTAAAATAAACCTAGTAGTTTAGAAACTACATTCACTTTTCTACAAATTCTATTCTTACATATTTTTGAAATAATATAGATAACTTATTCAAATTTTTACGTCAAGTTGCCTAACTCTAATTTTACTAAATTTTTTGCCACTTAAGGGCCTATTTTTTCCATGATGATCCTGCACATACCCACACATAGCATTATCTAAAATGATCTCTTCTGAGACTCCAAACCTAATTAGAATATTGTTCATTATGAAGTCCATTACCACTTTGCTTATTGCTTTCCTTGTAGGTATTGCTTCTGCCCACTTTGTGAAATAGTTAGTGGCAACCAGGATCCATGAATGCCCTGCACTAAGCTTTTCTAGTATTTCACTAATGAAATCAATTCCCCATTTTTGAAAAGGGGCCTAAATATAAATAGGCCTTAGTGGAAAACTTTCTAAAAAATTTAGTTTTCCTACAGATCTTTGACAAGCATCACAAGTCTTAACAAACTAATGAGCATGCTTAAAAAGAGTAGGCCACTAGAATCCTACACCTAAGACCTTATGAGCAATGGTATTTTCCATATAATGACCCCCACATAATCCATTATGAATTTCCTACAAGAGTTCTAATTCCTGATTTCCATCCACACATTTAAGCAGTACACCATCCTGGCTTCTCCACCATAACTCATTGTAAATAATCACATACTTTATAGCATGCAACTTTAGTGTTCTCTTATCATTTCCAGCCATATCTGTAGGACATTGTAAAGTTTGTAAATATTGGACAATCCTTCTATACCATTCACATTTTTGCGTATCACATATAGGTGCAACATCAATAGTCTCTATGTGATTAATTTGATTAGATTCCATATTAGCTTCTACCATTAGTTTGGCCATGCCGTACCCTCTTACTAATTTGGTAATCTAGACATCAATGATGAATTCTCGGATCCTCTTGATCCACCTACACCTTCTACCTATAGTTTCTTTCCGAGTGAAGATGTCTTTTACAACAATACTTGGCATAAAAGCTATTACAATAGCTACAATCAAATAAATTTTGAAATTCTTCATAGCCTTAACTAGAGCACATGATTTTTTTTCAATCATATCATACTTGATCTTTGTGGCTTGTAAAGATTTGCTGAATAATGCAATGGACTATTCATATCCCTCATCATTATTCTATAGTAAGACAACAACAATAGTATGGAATGAAGCAAAGGAGAAAATGTGCATTGGTTTAGAAAATTCTAGGGATTTCAAAACTAGAGTTTCCTTAATAGATTGTTTGATTTTCTTGAATGCTTGACTAGGCTCATCACTCCAAACCACCTTCTCTCCCTTCTTCAACATTCTAGAGATGGGTCTTCTAATTACTACAAAGTTAGTCACAAATATCCTCAAGAAATTGATTTGTCCAAAGAATGACTAAATTCCTTTGACATTCTTTGGTTGAGGGATCTTATCTATGGCTGCTACCCTTTTAGGATCAATCCTCACTCCCTTTTGGACACAATGTGCCTTAGTATTTTACCTTTAGTAACCCCTAAAGCACATTTCTTCGGGTTCAATGAGATCCCATACTCTCAATCTCTGATAAATTCCTTCTCAAAGTGTGTGCAATGATCATCCTCTTTCTTGGAGTAGGTAGTCAAGTCATCCTAGTATATAACCATGAATAAGTCAATAAAATTAGAAAAGGCTACATCCATAGCCCTTTTGAAAGTGGTGCCTTTATTTGTTAAGCCGAATGGCATCCTTACATATACATAAGTTCTCTATGGAGTAGTGAATGCAGTCTTGTACTACTCAGACTCCTTCACCTTCACTTAATTATAACCAAAAAATCCATCCATCATTGATAGTAGTTCATAGCCAGTTACCTTTTGTAACATGGCCTCCATGTTTGGTAATGGATAATTGTCCTTTAGTGATGATATGTTTAGATTTCTAAAATCTACACACAATCTTATATCACCATTCTTTTTCCTCACTGGAACTAGGTTAGACACCCATTAGGAATGTCTGATTGGTTTTATGATGCTAGCATCTCTTAACTTTAGCAACTCCTCTTGCATCTTGGGAGCTAAAGTAGGATTAATTGGTCTTTGCTTCTACCTAAAAGGCGTAGTATTTTCCTTTAGAGGAATTTAATGCTGAAATAATTCCTCTCTATATGCCTCTAGGTCATCATAAAGACATGTCTTTCTCAGTAAGGAAATCAACATTTCCTTAACCTTTGGTTTCATCTTATTTCCTACATACACTTTCTTAGGGGCATTCTCAATCCCCAAATTTACTTCTTCTAGGTCCTCTAGATGGGCAACAGTTGTTTTAACCTTGCTTTTATCTTGACTCTCAAAGACCCTTTCAAGTGCTACAAGACTTTTGGGGATTTTTATCTTTAGTTGGATTACCTCATTACCAAAAACTATATCCTTACCATCTATACTTCCCACAAATGCCCCAAAGTCAATCTCCTAACCTTCATATTCATCTACACACTTCAAAAAAATTAGAATATATTTGTCATCATTGAAGATCTGCCAATTATGTTCGTTGTCAGGGATGGAAGGCCTTGATTGTATCTCAACTTTAGAGATACCTAAAAAGGTTACATGATCTAGTCTTAATGCAATATTAACAAGTAGGTCTACCACTCTATTCTATCCTCTTTCCATCTAGTTGATACCAAAAGCATAAAACTACTCAATAAAGTCCCACATAGAATTTATGCATTATTTCAGTTTGTTATTCTTGCAAGCATACTTGGTCCTTACCTAGGATATCACTAATTCAGAATCTCCAATTACCATTAATTTCTTTAACCCATGGTTTTCAACCAATCTCAATCCCAATAAAAATGCTTCATATTTTGCAACATTATTTGTGTAGACAAAAGATAGAGTGAAATAAAACTTGTACGTGTTGCCAGTGGGTGATACCAATAATATTCCTACACCAGACCCTTGGAAATTGCACCATCAAAGTAAAATTTCCATAAGTCATCTTTGTCAAATAATCTTTTGACTTCATTATCTATAGGTGTAGGGTGCCTATTAGTTTCTCTTGGTGCTTCTTCCACCTTAAAATCACTGATGTCAGTGTATATAAAAAGGATTGTATCAACTTTAGGAGCATGTTCCAACATATATGGAACCTTTGGCTCCTGTACCACTTGAACATCATCACCATCAGTAGGAAAGGTGGCATAGGACATGTCACACTGTATACTACCTCCCATGGATGCACTCCATTTTTGAGATAGTAGTATTCCATAATTAGGTGGTATATCAACTACCACCACACTCATCTTAAACTCCTCTATATATGCTACTAATCTGTAAGGAAGTTTTTTAATCACACCAATAACATGGACTCTCTTCAATCCATAGCATAACACTTTCCATGAGTGTTGTCAACATTCAGTCCCAATGCATCCATGATTTTAGCTGGAATGATATTGTTGGAAGCTCTGAAGTCAATAATATATTTTTTTATAAAATTTTCCTCAATAATCAATGTGAGGAAAAATGGATCTATCTTCCTAGGACAAGTAGTTACTGAATTTCCCAGAAAGATATGAGGGATTTTAGTGATTAATCCCTCAAATTCTTTATCTTTCTTATCTTTTTCACTCACTTTGGGTAGATTGGGAACCACTAAATCAATACAAGCTATAGTAGCACCATTGATAAGGGCTACTGCATTCTGTTTGTGTTCATCTATTCTCGTCATCTCCAGAAAGGGGAAAAAGACTTTTACTTGGCTAAGTAGTTGAAACATATCAATAGGGGTGTACTTAGATAATTCAATCAGGAGCATACTTGGTTCCATGTCACTCTCCTTATGTTAATTCTTGTTTGTTTCAATCTTATGCTTGGAATCCTTTGTTGTAATTTTAGAATTTTTCTTATGTGTCTTCATATTTGCAGTAGGGGACCTATATTCTCCATTAGCTTTTGGATTATCTACTTTATTAGCCAAAATTTTATCTCCCTGACTTCCTTAGCTCTAACTACTACTTTTCCATCAAAATTTTGTTCTTTACCTCTACCATTCTTCTCCTTGATGAAAAAAACTAGCAAGACTACCTTGTTTACCATCGATTATTCTATTCCTTAGGTGATATAAGCTTCTATCTTGAGTGGCCAAAGCCATGGTATATATTGCAATATCCTCATTCGAAGGTCTTCTCAGCAACACATCATCTTTAATGGCTTCCAAATTGTATCCTTCAGCATTAGTGTCAGTATCCCCATTTGAGAGAACTTGTTGGTGATATGTATAGGAAATTTTCCTTTGGTCATCTATATCCATTTCATGAAACTCCATATCAAAAGAGAAATCAGTGTCAGCTAAGTTAGAACCATCCATAATCATATTTATACCAATGTGATCCTCATCTGACTGATCACATTCCTCAAGTGAACCTTCTTCAACTTCAAACATCTGTGCCACTGCACACTGATGAGGAGAATGAGGCATCTGGAAAAATATGCACCAAGGAGTGTCATCAGTAAAATTTCTTGAATTCTTCTACAAAGGATTCAAGGGAACCTTATTATGAGCATTTCTATAATTATTGGGAATAGGATTCCCATTATACCAATTGGTATTGTATGGGTGATCCTGTAATCAAGGAGGTATTTCATTTGTCTGATAATTTTTTGATGGATCATTTTATTATCTTGCAATTTTTTCATTTATAGTTTTCATGAAATTATAAATTTTATCCTCGAGGGTACCCCCTTTAGCACCCAAACTCTTATCCTACTTTTTTGGGTTTTTGAGGAATTTTGTATCATCTCTTTTGCTAGCTTTACCAATGGTTCTGCTGATATTATCAATATGTTCTTCCATCTTATAAGCCTCCCTCAATTTTTGAGGATTCTTATCTAGTAGGTGGTAACTCATATTCACATCAAAATCATTGTAGTAATTTACCAAGAACACATTGTCATTCAGTTGTAAATTAGTAGGCAACCTTTTCCTTTCCTTTTGGAACCTTGTATTAAAATCAATCAAAAACTCATTAGAACCTTTAGCATTGTTATTAAATTGATTCAATAAAACAATTCAATTGGTCGTATCACCATATTAATCTTAGAACATCCTCTTGAATTCCTCCCAAGAGCCAATGCTTTCTGTAGGAAAACTTCTATGCCACTCTCAAGCATCTTCAATGAGAGACTACATAAAAAAAATCATCATTACATCCTTTTCTTCTACCTCAAGGTCATCCATAACATTTGTGAATTCTTTGAGGTGATATTCACCGCTCAAGGCATTATTTCCAGAGAATTTGACTAAAGCAGGTTTGAAGTCTTTAGAAAATGGGTTAGGATAATTAGGTATCCTAGTGAAACATAACTGCTGATACCTATCAACTTGGAGGGGCCTCCTAGTATGTCTATCTCTATGAGAATTTATATGCTCATCATCATTTTGGTTATTAGATTGATTTTTTTCCTTACCCTTCCCACTTCCATCATCACCATCACCTCCCTTCTTGTTCCCCTCATCATTTTTTAGAATATAAGTCCTTGTCTTTATTATTTCCTCCACCTCCTCCACCCTGATCTCCACCACCACCTCCACTGGTAGTATGTCCTTCAGACTTCTTTTGTGACTCACTATCCTTGCCTCTAGAGCTTTAAGCCTCTAGAGTTGGTGTGGACATTTTAGGAAAGGAAATATTTCTAGCTATTTCTACATTAGCAAATTCTATTTCAGCTTTATTCAACTCATCTTGCAGTTTATCATTTTCCAACTGCAATTTCAAGATCTCAAGGTTTGAGGGTGCAGTGGATGGAGTGGGATCAATTTTAGCATATCAGTGGGGGTTTTAATAGATGAAATATTAGTACTTATGTTGGTATTGGTATTGAAAGTATTGAAGGTAGTCTTCTTTATATGATCAATGTGCTTCTTCCCACGATCTTTAAATGATGATTTCTTAGTATTAGTAGGATCTAAGGCTCTAGTAGTTGCAACAAAAGTGGTATAGGTATCAGTCACATAGGTTCCCATCTAGACTGTTCCTTTAGGAACTTTAGGGGTAACCTTGGCATCCAACTTGGAGACATTTTTAGTGAAGGCTTTCTGCCTAGTAGCATCTTCTCTCATCTTCTCTATTTTTGTTTTCGGGCATCTCTCTCAATTTGCTTATCTCTAATCCTCTCTTCATTTCCCTTTAACCCCTTCCATCTATTCTCTTCTTCTTCCTGAAGCCTAAGTTCTTCCTCTTCTAAGGCCTGTGTGTCTCTGTCTATGTCTTCTTCATTTTCCAAGATATTTCTAGCCTCACTAGGGTTAGGAGTATAATAGGCTTGATTAACGGGTCTTCCTCAAGGGAAATCTGCAATTCTATATTTGGAGATTCTCCCCTTGGTTTGAATTTTTTTCCATTGAAGATAAATCCAACACCAGGGTTTGGAGGCTTTGAGAACTTCTTATTCTTACCCCAAAACTCCCACCTATCCTCCTCTCTTGACACATCAAATTCAATTTCAAATACTTGCTCAATAGGAAAACTCCCTTGATCTATGTTAGGCTCTTCAATGTCATGTGCTTCTCCCTAGATATGTCTGCTATCTACTTCATTATAGAAAGTAGGAGATGCTTCATCAAGGGATTCAACAGACTTACCTGATTCGGTAGTTTTCTTCACCCATAATGGTTGTTGTCTTTTGCAAGCTCAAGTTCCAACCTCTGCTCCAGATGCTTTTTCATATAGCTCCTAGTCTTCTTCATGGTGTCAAATGTATCAAAATCCTTCTTCTCACATTCTCTTTGAGAATTTATCTTTACACTGGTATATGAAACTTCAGATTTTCCAACCAAAATGCTGGGAAATAGGAAGTGACTACACTTTGACTTGATATTTGTAATTTTAGAAAAGACTCTAAACATAATACAACACAAAGTGACATAATTAACCAAAATGTGACACATAAGAGTAGACATGGATTTTTTGCTACAATTTTGAACCAATTATTCTTCAACAATGAAGAATAATATAATACTCAACTCTGACTATACTAGATCTAAACTAGAGAGTTTGAAATAGAGATTTTGAAATCAACGAGTTCCTAGAAGAGTCACCAATCTGTTGGTTATTTTTAAGAACCAAGCTAGTCTTTATAATTTCCTATGGAATTTTCCATTTCTAGTAATTAGTAATCAAAAGGGATTGGCCAATGAATGAGTAAAATCTATAAAACTTTTACTCCTACACTTTGGGCTCTATGAAACCTAGGAGGGTAATCCCACAATGTATATTTAAGAACTCACATGATTTATATTTAGTCACATTGTAAACAATAGATAACTCTCATATATCTACTCAACAATATAGTGTAACAAAAGAGTGGGTAGTTCTCTTAAATAATACCTTATACTAGGAGCATGAGAAAAGTGAAATTCATCATAGCATTAATACAATGGTAACCAATCCGAAAGATTTGTAAATAAAGAGTGACTAGTTGATTAACTGGCCTAGGAATTAAATTGTGAGTGATTTACTAAAACTAGTACAATATCCTAAACACGGAGTCAATCTTAACCTATGCAACCTGATAAAACTTCAACAATAGCAACATATAGCTCAAGAAACACTGCATTACAACATTATATCACAACATTCTAGACCATTACTTCTTGAAAATATCCTAGCACATAATTCATACGAGTCAACAATCTCATTCAAGCACTTACACTAATTCATTGAATTAATAAGCAAGAATGAAATTACACATCCACTAGAAATCAATGGAGATGAACAACATGATAATTGATTATATTCATTCATAACTCATAGAACAATTAAAAAGGAGAGAAAATAGCCATGAAACTTGCATCATTTTATATTATATTTGCTATCCTGTTATAAAAATTACATAAGTAACTACAGCCTTAGAACTTAAGACAAAACTCAAACTATTCTTAACTCTTTACTAACAATTCACTGTGTCAATTATAATTCAATGAACCCCTACTTTCTAGCCCTACATTCCTTCTTATAGAAATGAAGAATCAAAATGAGCCTCAGGCTAGAAAGTACACATGTCAATACCTTATTGGACCACTGTATCATGTATTCCATTTTCAATTACAATGAGTTCCCCAGTGGTGGGAAACATGTGTGAAATAAGAATAGTCTTCATTCATCATTGGAGATCTAGTCCCACCTTCCAAAAGGAATCTTCAAATAGTTTCCTCAAAAATTGTGCCCAGGTACACAAAATGAAAGTGAAAGAAAGCATGAAAGAAGGAGAAATGAAAGGACAAGGAATATTTCCACGTTTGCAAACCAATCACCGATTCAATTTGAAGAAAATGCACTACATTTTCTATACTTTAGAAAAATCCTAATCTGTACTAAATTCAGGCTATGTAGTGCATTTTTACCCATCTACTACTCATCATGATTGTATACTTCAAAAGCCAAATTTTCAAATCACCACCTCGCCATTTCTTATTAATCCACCACCCCCTCCAAGTATCTACCTCTCCATGCCAAGAATTCCTCTTTAGTAGGCTAGTTGAAATTCATGACCTCATTAGCATTTTCTCTATAAGGTGCATACTTGGTAACAATTTGGTTGGCCTCCTTGTCAAACTCCAATAAGACAATCTCTGCATGAGAAAACATATCCATATTTCTCTTCAATGTGCCCATATCATATCTTTGACAAATTGAAACTGCCTAATCTGAATAGTTTGATTAGTTTCACCTTTCCATTCCTACAACATTTTTATGCTACCATAATCCCTCAGAATGGATGGAACCATGATGTGATTCATGAAATGATTTCATTAGTTCCCTTACTTTGATCTCCAAAGGTTCAATATTTCCCCTGTACGCCTCAATTTTACCTACTAGAGTAACAGTGGGCTTAAAATTTTTAGGAGGCTTGGTATCTTTCTTATCTCCAATGGACATCAACCTATTTTCCTTCATCCTAGGGATCCATGTTTCCATAAGTGGAATAGCTCTTTCCCTATCAATGTTGAAATTATTTATAGCAACCACCATGGATGAATAGCTATAATGAAGGTTATTCAATCTGTTATTCACTCTTCTGTTCAAATAATCCAATTAATTGTAGTGATAATCTCCATATTTATATTAAAACCCTTCTTATCATGATTATCACTTTTCTCTTTAAATTCATTTAGCTTCTTGAGAAACTCCTCCTTGTTGATATCTTCCTCAGCCTGTGGCGTTTTTGATGCACTATGCTCTATTATTGAATTAGGAATACTTCCCATGTTGTATGGCATAATTTCCCATGAGGAACTTACTTTAGGGTAAATTCAGGGGGTGAAACTTCTTATGAAGTGGTAGGAGAATCAACATCAATCTACTTATGCTTTTTTGGCTGCCAACTTCACAACTTCTCTTCCAATAATGCTATTTTTGTTTGTAACTACACATTTTGTTGTTGAAGCTTTCCACAATCAACTAACAAATTATTGTTGTTTGTCTTGAGCTTCTCCTTTTCTATAGTTATTGACTCTATAGTGGCCCTTGCAAATCATGCAACATGTACTGACATATTTGATGCCTCTAGAGCTGATGTTTCTGACACCCTCTTTATTATTAAGCCTCCACTATAATTAGGTGTAGGCTCAGTAATGTCAAGATTCCTTGTGCTCGAGCTCTGTTGGCCTTGGAGGAGATGGTGGAGTTACTTGTGGTACAAGAGAAGAAGTATTTTTCTCCTCTTTCTTGGAGGGAGCAAGAATTGCATCATTTTTCTTTTTCTTACTCTTTCTCCTTACAAAGAACTTTACTTTTGATTCTTCAGGGGATTGAGGTGTATAATTTTCTTCCATAGTAGGAAATTATCCTCTACCATGTTCTTCTTCAATGGGTTCCTTCCCATTATCCTTAAATATCACCCCTTTAGTTTCAAGGTGGTCCATTATTGTCTCAAAATTTTGTGATACATGTTCCACATTTTGCATTACATTTTCAATCTCTGGGAGAACATTAAGATCAAGATTCTCCTCCTTTATCTTTCTATGTACATCTTATATAAAGAAATCCGTCTTTCTTTTCTTTTTCTTGTTCCAAAAGGTCAAACACCTTTCTTATCACATCTTCCGAGGATTGAAAAATGTGTAAAAGTTTGTAACTCTTTTTCCTTTCCTTTAACCAAGCCATGAAACCTTTGAGATCATACCTGATCCTTTATACTGATATTTGCATGTGGTAGGCCTTGAGTACATCAAGTATCTTATTCCAACCTCCCTTTGTCATCATAAAATCAGAGAAACATGTGTAAGAAGGAAAAAATATTCATTTTCCTTGATTCAACAAATGCTCATTTTCAACACTTCCCAATTTCCATATTACTTCAAGGAAACCAATTCTCTTTGGCACATATCTTGGCAGCAAGTGAGGTGCAACAGTGGAATAATGCACTCTTAAAATAGTGTGATTGGGATACAAGATAAAATCTCCCCAATTATGATCAACTCCCAGCTCAGGCCTTCTTTCCTTAGGTCTCATGAAGTCATGTAGGGCTATGGGAATCTGAGTTATATTTACAACCAAGGCTCTCTTTAATTCAGAAGAGAACAAGTTCTCAAACACCACAAAGTTATATGTCCTGTCATTCTTGTCTAGGACAATATTATAACATCGTATAGACAAATCCAAGTCACCCTTCTTCCTATCCAAAGTCATACTCTACCCAAAGTAAGATGCACTTTTGAAAAAAAACATTTGTGTCAGCAGTGAGTACCAGCTCTGCACCTTTCTTCAATCTTACCAAACCTTCATGAATTATTTCTACCAAAAACCCTAAACAGTCATATAATGTGCAATATTGAGGATGTTGAATGTGGGTTGGCATATACAACCCCAGCATGGGCATTCTACTGACAGGATCATAACCAATTATTTGGAAAATGGAGTAAAAGGTCCTTTGGAAATATGAAACAAAATAATTCATAGGAAATGGTTCCTTATGAACTTTTCCCAATGTAATTTTTTGACTTCCAATCTCTACCAAATACCTTGGTAATAAATGGAATCTGAATGCAATTTGAGTCTTTTCACATTTCTTCCTAAGAATTTCCTAATCAATTTTAGGCATTTCATCACTCCACCTAGTGATTTTGAAAACATGAGCAATTTCTTCCCTAGTAATTTTAACCATTTCCTTCCCATCATATGTCCTTATATTCCTTGCGACTGGATCATAATTGGAAACTACTGATTTAAGAAAATCAACATCCAAGTAGACATTGGGTACAATCAAATTTCCTAAGTCACAATTCCAGAGGTTACCAATTGGAATAACCATGTTTCTATTCCTAAAAAAACCATAGAACAATTCCCAACTAGTACAAGGTAGTCAGGCATCCCTAATAGAGTATTTTTTTATCAAACAAACCCTCAGCTACCTGCAGACCTTGGGGAAGCAGTTGACCCTTAGATTTTTTAATGGTTGAGGGTGGGAGTTGGTCAGTAAGTCCTTACTCAAAGGTCCTGTGGGATTAGAACCTTTGATACAAAGCATCTACCAAAATCCACAAACCACGAAGGGTACTTCTGACCCTACAAACAACTTGAGAAGATCATTTTAGGAAATCACCAAAAACTCACTATTCATTTCAAAAAAATCCATCAAATTTACGTGCCTTCCACAAGGCTACCAAACATTAATTCACCAAATTAGGTACCAAATCACCTACCAAACCTTGAACATCCTCATATAGATTGAGATCAAGCAAAATCATGATTAGAAACTTCTAAGACAATACATTCTTTCAACATGCACCAATTCACTCTTAAATGCAACTTACTCCACAAGGAAAGATGACAAAAAACCATGCATTATTACTTCCAAATTATCACCAGACTTCCAAGACACTTCACTCATCATGATTTTTATTGAAATAAAGCAATAACCCACTCACATAACACTGATCCACCAAACTCTTAATTCTTGTAGTCATAAACCCAAAACCCTAGTAGTATAGCAACATGACAAAAGTGGGTATACCAACCAATCCACATTGAATCTTAACAAAACAAAGATATATTCTAAAACCTATTTTGATCTACTATAACATATCAAAATATTAGATTATATTGTTTTGAAAAATTCACCAGAATAATTGACTATTCGCTAGAAAAATGCTTCAATTAGGCCAATAATTCAAAGCAAGTGTCTTTCAAGAAACTCCAAAACCACTCTTGACCCAAAAAATTCTTCAATTAGGTTATGAAACTACAAAATCAACAAAAATTTTGCCACTTAGATCTTTCCATAAGCCACAATTAGCAAACCCTTATTTTAAGCTTACTAATGCTTCATATAAGGATGGTTTCATGAAAGTAAGCCTTCCACATACCCTGCCAATGTGCCAATGCTTCTAACACCTTGAAATACACTTGCACATACCATTTACTATATTTTCAAGCCTTTGCAAACGTTTTTTCCTCCAAAACTTGCTCTTAGTCATCACTCTTGAACCCAAAAATCAATGCAAAATGAAGGGGTTGTTAAATGTCCAAGATATTGAGAGGGGGGGTCAATCAGTATCTTCTTAAATTTTATAATAAAATAGAATCCCATTATTCCAATGCATAAAATAGAAAAGATAAGTGAAATCATTAATATAACATGAAATCAAAGAACACATAACACCAAATTTTTTTACGTGGAAAACCCAAAATAGGAAAAACCATAGTGAGTGTTAGCTCACAATATAGTATAGCGGGTTATAAGATATTACAAAAGGGTGGCTCACTGCTAGAACTCACTGTCCAAATACAAAGGTTCACTACCTACAAAATTACAATGAAAAAATGGCTTACAACCAGAAAGATGAACTAATAGAGTACACCTAGTGAATGTAGATTTAGATCCAATAAAGCTTAGTAAATTGACTTGAACTTGTTCATCATATTCACTCTTCTTCACTTTCACATTCACAACATAAATATACATGCATTAATATTGAAAAACTATCCAATATATTTATCTAGTCTCTTTGCAAGCATAAATTAGGTCGACCTAATTAGATGCACTTGTCATTCACCAAAAATACCAACTGTCAGCCTCAAGCTTTCACAAAATCTTCTAAAAAAGGTAATTCACACATCCAACATGCTACATCAAGTCATAATTGACCTAAGATAGGTCACACATATATCCACATAACAAAAATTAATTCAACATTACACAATACATCCAAGACGTTGGCCACAAATAGACCTAATAGCACAATTGAAAATACCAGTTGTAATGTTGATATACCATATGAGCATCTGTATATGTGAGATATTGAATGTACATGCTCTTGATGTCTACAAACCATTTCCCAAACTACTAGCAACAATAATCACCAACAAACAAATGTGAATTGAAATACGAGAGGATGTAAGCAAAATACCGGTTCAGATACCAAACCAAAATACTAGAACAACTGCAAACTTGATCATGCAATTGCAACTCATATATCATGGTGACATCAGTGACAACACAAGATAACAAAATGAGATGTTCTTCTTAATTTTTCCAACAATATCCCCCTTTGTCATTGATGGTAACATGTGCCAAAAGTAATATTTACAAAACTCCTTATTTACAATACTTCTCCCCCTAACACCAATATTTCACCATTATTCAAACCTTTCCCCCTTTGACATCAAGGATAAAGGGTTTCCCAAATAACAATTGAAAAAATTTAAAACAAAGAAAACAAAGAAACATGTATCAACCAGAGGATGGCGAGCCTTGAAGCTCCTTCAGAATACTTTCCCATACTGATTTTCCATTCTCCCAACTATCCTTTGCAACAATCAGCATCCTATTTAGAGATTCCAACTCTACTAGAGTTTCTTCTGCACCATCTAAATTATTAGGAGTAAATTTTATTTTCTCAAGTTGTTTTGTGCAAGCGATAGCCTTTCCAACCGGAGTGTATTCCAATCTTACAATGTCACAAAACTGATCAAATTTTTTGATAATTTCTTCCTTTTGCTTCTGCAAGACAACAAATTTTTCTTTATCCATAGTGATGGCATTCTAGGTTGATCTTTCTCGATCTTTGGATAGGTTGTAAGTACTAGAGACAACAGACAACTGAGACTTAATGGAGTCAACCTGAATATTCTAAGTGGCATCCAACCACTTCAAGCATTAAGCAAGGACAACATTTGCTTATGACTCACAAACCTTCATGGCTTCCAGATTCTTTTCAACACTTCAGTGTGCAAGATCACACTTGTCATGTAATTACAATAACCTTTTCTCTACCAGTTTCTCCTCAACCTCTTGTTTTATCTTTTCACTAATCCCAAAGGTATACTCCTTGAAAAATTCAAACAACAATCTCAAATTTTCAATAGGAGTGAGATATGTATCAATGGATGGACCGGGTAGGACTTTCTGCAATTCCTTAAGAGCATCTTCTATAAGTTTTGTTCCTTTCTGATGTTCTTGAAGAATTTCCTTCCTTCCAGATACTTGCATAGCATCAACACCACTTTATGCACCAAATACATCTTCTCCAAATCCACAAACAAATCAGATTATTGTGATTTCCTCCTAGGGAATTGACTGCCGATGATGGATGCGCGCCTTCAAGATTCTCGATTTTCCTTGCTCGATACTACATTACATTCCCTACATAACCACTAATTCTAGAACAAAATGGGTCCCCCTTTTCTCTTTCTTTTGTTACCTTTGGTTATTTGTTTTACTCTTCAGAGTTCTATTTTCTTCCTGATTTTTCCTTCCGGTTTTGTCAAATTTTGGTTGTCTTAGCTTAAGCTAGTTTTCTTCTTGCTAGAAATTCAATGAAATAATCACAAGCAATAGTGGATTTTATTATAATATGTTTTATTTGCTTCTGAGGACTAATGCAAACCTTTTTTCGTAGGATTAGATCATGTACATGATGATATTTGTCAAGGGAGCTCAGTTGGAAAGCATTCCCCAATCCAGTTTGGCACAAAATTCCTCTAAGAAGAAAGTCAGCAAGACCTTACAGTTGTCTTGCTGACTACCAGTGCATTTTATCCATTGGAGGCTCACTGTTCACCCAAACGTTCCAATCACCGTAGCTTTCTTTGTGTCTCGCCAACTAGAGAAGCCCTTGCCAAAAGATTCCACATTTGGCATAAGGTCTCGGTGAAAGAGGAAAGTCTTGCCGACAAGAGGTAATATTGGCAAGAGTTATTGCCAATCCATTAGGGTCTCGGCGAAAGGAAGATGCTATCAGGAGATCTCGCCAGGAAGGACTTAGCCTCAGTAAGAAGTCTCGCTGACGAGCTAAGGTCTCACCAATGCCAAGCAGTTTCAGGGTAAAGTTTCCCTTTCATGGTAATGTCCTACCAATACACAGAAGTCTCAGTGAAAGGAGGGGTATTCACCAGGAGGTCTCCCCAATAGAAGGAGGTTCCATCGAAAGTTCAAGCTCGGTGATAATTTTGCCTTTAGTAGGAGGTCTGGATGATTAGCATGGGTCTCGCCTAAGGGTCACCCTTTGGTGTAACATGGTGGGCTCGGGGCAAGTGTTTTGTATTCACCAAGAGGTCTCACCAATCGAAGGAAGTCTTGGCGACAACGATTAGCATCACTGAAAGATAAAACCTTTGGCATGATGTCTAGCCAAAGAAATGATGTCTCAATGAAATGGAGCGGCATCGGGCCAAAGGTTCATGGTTCAGCATAGTGTCTTGCCGATACAGTGAGGTCTCGGTGAAGGGCGAGTGTCTTGAAGATGGGGGTTGGTATTGGAAAGATGTCTCGCCAAAGGTTGTTTGTCTCGCCAAAGAAGTAAGATGAGCCCAAAGAAAGATTTAAGTTCGACGTGACGTCTCGGTGACCAGAGGATATCTCACCTAAACGGATGAGGCCTTCGATATAGGGTTATGCCTTCGGTGTAATCTCCTGACGATAGTTGTTCAAAGCTCACCCAAAGATTTTGCTTTCACCATGAGGTTTGGCCAAACATGAAGAGTCTCACCGATATGAGCAAATATCGCTATAACTCTGGCCACCCGACAAAAGGTCTTATCGACCTAGAAAACTCTCCACGAAGAAAATGAACTCTCGGCGAAAGGGGGTTGTCTTGCTGACATAAGATGTTATCAATGGTAAAGGTATCGCTGAAGGTTCTCCCTTCGGAGTGATGTATGGGTCACTACGAGATGTCTTGGCGAGGCAGAGTGAATTCGGCATAAGGTCTCACTGACCACGGAAAGTCTTGCCGACATGAAGGAGCTCACCTAAAGATTTAGGGCTCGGCAAAAGGTCTCGCCGACCAAGCATGCTCTCGCTGAAAGGTATTTCCTTTCTACGAAAGGTCTCGCCCAAGGGGAAAGGTTTCGCCAAAACATAGTGAGCTCGGGGAGAAAAGAAGACATCGCCATGATGTCTCACTGACCCGGTAGGGTCTTGCCGATAAGAACAAGGTTGGGGAAAAAGAAGGGGGTTTGCTATAAGGTCACACCGAAAAGTGATGGTCTTGCTGATATGTTTTCTCCCTTCGGTGTGATGAAACATGCTCGATGAAAGGTCTCGCCGACCCAGAGATGTCTCGGCAATAGGGCGTGACTTCGGGGTAAGGTCTCCTCAAAACGAAGAAGTCTCCCCGAGATGGAATATGCTCGCCGAGAGAAGAGGGGATCGACATAAGGTCTTGACGACCGTCTTATCTCTTGCCGACAGCGATGGATTTACCAATAGAAGGGGATATCGGTATGACCAAGGGGAGCTCACCAGGATGTCCCACCAATAGGGTGGACAATTGCGGATAGGAGGTCCAAGCCAAAGATTGATGTTTGGCATAAGAGTTCGCTAGAGGAGACAACATCGACATAACGTCTCACCGACCTGATGGGGTCTTGCTGATACAGAATGAGCTCGGGGTGAAAGGTCTAGCCTCACTATGATGTCCTACCGATAAGTGAGGTCTCAGCGATAGAAAAGATATTGGTGTGACCAGTGGAGCTCATTGTGACTTCTCACCGACACTGATTGTTTTGTTGATGGGTTTTGTTGTGTCGATATGAATTGCATAGCTCTATGGGAGGTCTTACCGACTGTCTTATGCTACGTCGATAGCTGCCAAAAGAGACATAATTTCATCAGGGAGACATGATTAGTGTCTCACTGACATGCGATGTAATTCAAATAACCTTTGACCATCCGAGAGTCTTGCATGGCATATGTTTAACCAATCAGGAGGAGCTAAGGAGGCGGACCGGTGAAAGTTTGACGGATTGACCACCCCTGAGGAGAAGATCAACAGGATGCAAATGACGTGGAATCATTCTTAGATCATAAGGCAATGGAACACCTTGATGAATAGTGGTGTGAAGGTTTAGTGGCGAGTCTGATGCTGCTTCCAGAGGACGGTCAACCGACAGAGAAGTCTAGAACATAGCATTCAAGGATCTATTTGGTAAATGCATTATTGTTTACATGGATGACTTGACAGTGTTTTCCAAAGATAGATTGAACCACACTGTAGACTTAGCCAAGGTTCTTGAACGATGTATCCAGTACGGAGTCTCCTTGAATCCTAAAAAGTGTGTGTTTGGAGTTTCTGAAGGGAAGCTTTTAGGACACATAATCTCAGAAAGAGGAATATCAATTGATCTAGATCCAGTTGAGTCCATTCTCAAGATAACCAAGCCAAGAAGCAAGAAAGAGTTGAGATCTTTCTTTGGAAAGATCAACTTTGTAAGAAAATTTATCACGAGCTTTGCAGAAATTGTAAAACCACTGAACAAAATAATGAAGAAAGATGCTAAAATAGAGTGGACTGATGAGGCAAAGGCCGCATTTTCACAAGTCAAGTGATCCATTTCGGAAGCACCCGTTCTCACCAGCCCTGACTACTCGAGGCCATTTTATATATATTCTTTTGACTCTAAACACTCGTGTGTAGCTGTCCTAACTCAACGGAGAGAAGAGGCAGAGGAGAGGAAAATTGCTTTCATGAATTCTCCATTCAACAATGCTCAAATTAAATATCCGCCTCTTGAAAAACAAGCTTTTGCACTGGTTAGGGTTGTTAAGAAGTTCAGGAACTATATTATCTGAAGCCACATCATTGTTGTAGTTTCTAATGCTGCTATGAAGTCTCTACTTATGCAAAGTGAGCTGGGAGAAAGGAGAGGGAAATGGATGGCCATCTTGAAAGAGTTTGAACTAGAGATACACCCTATGAGACTTGTCAGAGGTATATCCTTGTCTAAGTCTATGGTGAATGCTGGTGACAACATCATTTGTCAGCAATACACAACCCAGTCCTTCTCCAACAACCCTTGGTATACTGATATTGTCTATTTTATGCTCAACAATCAGTGTCTAGAAGGAATGAATGCAACTCAAAGGAGAGCTCTAAGAATGAAGAGTTCCCATTATATGCTCAAAGGAGGGTTACTATAAAGGAAGAATTTCAAGGGAGTGTACCTACGATGCCTTGATCAGCAAGAGGCTAAACATGTGATCTCTGAGTTTCATGGGAAACATGGCACAGGTCATGGTTTTGCAAATTCATTGGCACACCAGATCCTCAGATCTGGTTATTATTGGCCATGCGTTTTAGAAGATTCCCATCAGCGTGTGAGAAAATGTCACATATGTCAGATTTCTGCATCAAAAGAACACCATTTTCCCATGCCATTGCAGCTTGTCTATGAGGTAAGGCCATTTTCCCAATGGGCACTAAATTTTATTGGGGTAATTAACCCAAACTCTTCTGCAGGAAACAAATTCATTTTGACTACCACTGACTACTGCACAAGATGGGCAGAGGTTGTGCCCTACAGGAATAGCACAACAGAGGTAGTGATCAAGTTCCTCACCGAATGCATCACTACAAGGTTTGGGGTACCCTTCACGTTGGTATGTGACAATGGGTCTTCCTTTTCTTCTGTTGAATTCATTTCATGGGCTTACGATCACAAAATTGTTTTAAAGTATTCTTCAAATTATTACCCACAAGGCAATGGAGTTGCAAAATCAACCCATAAGAATCTCTTAGGGGTAATTAAATTTTTTTTAGAAAACAACCCTAGGGACTGACATACCCATCTGAGATTCGTGTTATGGGTAGATAGAATGAGGATTAAGGCTACTTTAAAGACCTCACCATTCATGCTAGTATATGGCCAAGAGCCTATGCTCCCTATCCATCTACAAATACCTATCCTTGAGTTCATGCAAAAATTCTACTCTAGTGACAATAGGATAGAAGTAAGATTAGTTGCTTTGTTGAAATTGAAGAACAGAGAGATGTCGCCTTGCAACAATTCTTTAGACACCAGGCTATTGTTAAACGTTGGTTTGACAAAAGAGCCAAAGTCAAGGTTTTTAGGATATTAGACCTTGTGTTGTTATGGGATAAAGCTAGTGAAAAGAAGGGTAGTCACCAGAAATTCTATAAGCTCTAGTTCGGTCCCTATTAGATTACTAAGATCCTAGGAGAAAATTATTTTTGATTGATTAGTTTAACTAGAGAACCTGTTCCCTTGCCTGTCAATGGTTTCTTAAACACTATTTTGAGTCATGAAGTTGGTAGGCCTGTTGGGAAGTGCATCTGTGTAAATAATTTCTATTTGTATATAATCTCTATGTGTAAATAACTCTATTCTTTATGTGAATAATTTGTTGCTCTTTATGTAAATAATTTATTTTTTGTTTTGTTTATTCTTTTTTCTGTTTGTAACTAGTCTACTGGGTGTTTGCTTGTTCTTCCTTTTCTTTCCTTTCCTTTGCTTTGTTCTTTTGTTTTTGTCTTTTTTTTTCTTCGGGGTTTTATCTGTTCTTTCCATCTGTAACATTGTGGGTTGTTATCTGGGATGTACTTTGGTTGTTAGGAGAGAAGTGGTTTAGATATTTTCAAGTTTTCAAATTGGATGATTTTGTTCTGAATTTTTCGTTTCATGCTCGTTGTCAATAAGAGTTGTGGAAAGTTTTGGAAACAAGGTGCAAAGTAGATGACCTTCATTAGCTCCTCTGAATCTGTCACAAATCATCAAGATCATCTCCTTTGTAATGGTGTATTTGTCCTAGGGTGATAGTGTTGTAATATTTGAGTGAAAAATCTAATCTCCCAAGTGCTGATATGAGGTGCATGGTAGTTTTCAACCTAGATCATATGTTAAACATCTGACATATTGAAAAAGAATTAAATGAAATATCTAAAACTCTGAGAGAAAACAAAAAAGGAAAAAATAAAATAATTATCTAAAGAGAAAAAAGGGACTCAATATAGACACCTGACTGGCAGTAGAGCAATGCTGTGAGAAAAATAGAGGTATCTCCGTCAGGGCTATGGACGCCTGGCTGGCAGCGGAGCAATGCCCAGGATATCATTGCATGATAGTTAAAGGGAATCAACTCATGTAGCTCAAATCTTGCACATTGTTGTTCAAAAGATAAAGAAAACTTTATGAAAGGATGATGCACTATCAAGCACACACATAGATTCAGGGGTAGCCAGTGTTGACTTACATTTGAGATTCTAGCTCAACCTTGCTTGTTAAAACTAACCCAACTGGATTTGTGATGTTCATGAACCAGGAGTTCAGGGTAGCTGAATCCTTCAGTTTCATGAAAATGGTTAAACCATTTTCCCAAGTGAGTCACCATTTGTTGTTCCTTGCATAACCACCCCATTTTATTCTGGAACAAAATGGGTCCCCCTTTTCTCTTGCTTTTGTTACCTTTGGTTATTTGCTTTACTCTTCAGAGTTCTTCTATTTTCTTCCTGAGTTTGCCTTATGGTTTTGTCAAATTTTGGTTCTGTCTCAGCTTAAGATGGTTTTCTTCTTGCTAGAAATTCAATGAAATAATCACAAGCAATAGTGGATTTTATTATAATATGTTTTATTATCTTCTGAGGACTAATGCAAACCTTGTTTCGCAGGATTAGATCATGTACATGCTGATATTTTTCAAGGGAGCTCAGTTGGAAAGCATTCCCCAATCTAGTTTGGCACAAAATTTCTCTAAGAAGAAAGGTGGCAAGACCTTGCAGTTGTCTTGCCGTCCTACCAGTGTGTTTTGTCCATTGGAGGCTCACTGTTCACCCAAACATTCCTATCGCCGTAGGTTTCTTTGTGTCTCCTCGACTAGAGAAGCCCTCGCCAAAAGATTCCGCGTTCGGCATAAGGTCTCGGCGAAAGAGGAAAGTCTCACTGACAAGAGGTAATATTGGCAAGAGTTCTTGCTGATCCATTAGGGTCTCGGTGAAGGGAAGATGCTATCAGGAGATCTCGCCAGGAAGGACTTACCCTCAGCAAGAAGTCTCACCGATGGGTTGAGGTTTCGCCAAGGCCGAATAGTTTCGGGGTAAAGTTCCCCTTTTGTGGTAATGTCCTGCTGATACATAGAAGTCCCGGTGAAAGGAGGGGTATTCGCATGGAGGTCTCCCTGAAAGAAGGAGGTCCCACCAAAATTTTGAGCTTGGCAATAATTTTTCCTTTGACAGGAGGTCTGGATGATTAGCATGGGTCTCACTGAAGGGTCAGCCTTCGGTGTAACATGGCAGGCTTAAGGAAAGTGTTTTGCGTTCGCCAAGAGGTCTCACCAATTGAAGGAAGTCTTGGTGACAACGGTTAGCATAGCTGAAAGATAAAACCTTTGGCATGATGTCTGGCTGAAGAAATGATTTTTCACCAAAATGGAGCGGCATTGGGCCAAAGGTTTATGGTTCGGCATAGCATCTTGCTGATACAGTGAGGTCTTGGTGAAGGGCAAGTGTCTTGATGACGGGGGTTGGTATTGGCAAGATATCTCGCTGAAGGCTGTTTGTCTCACCGAAGAAGTAAGATGAGCCCGGAGAAAGATTTATGTTCAGCGTGACGTCTCGGCGACCAGAGGATATCTCACTGAAAGGGATGAGGCCTTCGATATAGGGTTATGCCTTTGTCATAATCTCCTGCTGATAGTTGTTCAAAGCTTGCCCAAAGATTTTGCTTTTTCCATGAGGTCTAGTCGAACACGAAGAGTCTTGCCGACATGAAGGAGCTCGCCGAAAGATTTAGGGCTTGGTGAAAGGTCTCGCCGACCAAGCAGGCTCTCACCGAAAGAAATTGGAGCTCAGAAGGATCTCACCAAGAAGTATTGCCTTCGGTGAAAGGTTTCACCGAAACATAGTGAGCTTAGGGAGAAAGGAATACATCGCCATGATGTCTCACCGAACCAGTGGGGTCTTGCTAATAAGAACGGGCTCAGGAAAAAAGAAGGGGGTTCACTATAAGGTCACACCGAAAAGTGATGGTCTTGCTGATATATTTTCTCCCTTCGGTGTGATAAAACATGTTCGATGAAAGGTCTCACTGATGTAGAGATGTCTCAGTGACAGGGCATGAGTCCGGGGTAAGGTCTCCCCAAAACGAAGAAGTCTCCTCGAGATGGAATATGCTTGCTGAGAGAAGAGGGGCTCGACATAAGGTCTTGACGACCATCTTATCTCCTACCAATAGTGATGGATTTACCAATAGAAGGGGATATTGGTATGACCGAGGGAAACTCGCCAGGATGTTCCACTGATAGGGTGTACTCTTGCCGATTGGAGCTCCAAGCCAAAGATTGATGTTCCGCATAAGAGTTCACTAGAGGAGACAACATCGCCATAATGTCTCACCGACCCGATGGGGTCTTGCTGATACAGAATGAGCTCAGGGTGAAAGGTCCAGCCTCGCTATGATGTCATGCCGATAAGTGAGGTCTCAGCAATAGAAAAGATATCGGTGTGACCAGTGGAGCTCACTGTGACTTCTCACTGACACCGATTGTTTTGCCGATGGGTTTTGCTGTGTCGATATGACTTGCGTAGCTCTATGGGAGGTCTTACTGACTGTCTTATTCTATGTCGATAGCTGCTAGAAGAGACATAATTTCATCAGGGAGACATGATTAGTGTCTCATCGACATGTGATGCAATTCAAATAACCTTTGATTGCCTGGGAGTCTTGCATGGCATATGTTTAACCAATCAAGAGGGGCTAAGAAGGCGGACCAGTGACAGTTTGACCGATTGACCACCCCTGAGGAGAAGATCAATAGGATGTAAATGACATGGACTCATTCTTAGATCAGAAGGAAATGGAACACCTTAATGAATAGTGGTGTGAAGGTTTAGTGGCAAGTCTGATGCTGCTTCTAGAGGACGGTCAACTGGTAGAGAAGTCTAGAACATGAAGAAGGCTGAAGGAAAGAAACAACCACAAGTCACAGGAACAGTTGGAGTCTACTGGCAGAAGAGGATCGACATTAATGATAATGTTTTATAGCATTCAAGGAAGCTCTGTAAAGGAGGTCGAAGATGGACACGAAGGCTAGAGTTAATGTTGTAGCTGCGAAAGATCTATAGATCATCCACTGAACAAACTTTCACCAACAAGGACAGCAAGGATGCAATTCAAGGCAGCATTAACTATATTCAAAAGATCTAAGGGCCAACCCTCTTGCAACCAAATGGAGATATTTTGTAAACCCTAGAAATAGGGGCCAACACATTCTTTTTGGTACACTCTGTATATATGGAAGTCTGGCCTCTTTGTAAAAGGTTAGAAGAGAGTTAGAAGAAGTTAGCAGAAATAGAGAAGAAATAGAGTAGACAGGTGTAGAGACAGATTTTCAAGAGTAGGAATTTTCTGAAGGATAGAGGAAACAGGGCTGCATCTTGATTCTTTGTAATAGGAGCTTCTTTTGCCTTCTTAGTTAGGAGTTAGATTTAATAGAAGCCAATAATGTATCTTTCCATTTTTCTTAATATAAATGGAAACAATTTGGAGTCATGGATTTTTTGTACACTAGTGATTGTGCCAGATTTGTAAATGTTACTTATCTGTTTCACTAATAGTAGAAGCCACCAGATTAAAATCTACTTCAGATTGTGCTTCAGAATGTTGTTTATCTTAGTTTAATCATTTGATTTGAGAAACTTTCAAGGAATGAAGTTTGATTTGATGTTTTTTGTTTAAATGATAACTTGCAATCTAGTGTTGAAATTAGCACTATGAATGAATGAAACTGTATGTTAATCACAAGTTTATTTTGTTCTGTAGTTTTAGTCATGAACTTCTTGGAAGGTAATAGGTCTGGTTAATTCGCATGAACTATCATTCTTTTCTATTCCAAAACTCTGATTTATCTTTTTTTGTTTCTTTAAAAAACCCCAGTTAGAGTAGGTTTAAGTTTATGTTTGATCTTAGAATAATCCAGAAGCTCAACACCAGCAGGCCCCTTGAACATTACTGTTACATTGACCATTGAGCAACATCAACACAGTTGAGAACCAACTACAAAGACCTTGGGAGCTAAGATATCCATGTGTTGTCTTTCTCTTTAAGGAGAAACATGATAGTAATATTCTATTTGCATGTTGTTGTGCCACCAGAAGCATCAATAGAAACTGGCGCTAGAAGGAGGGCCTCGAAGGGAAAGCTGGATAATACTTTGTTTTTCTCATCAAAAAGGTCTCGTAGAGTTCTTCGATCAACTGAAAATCCACCACCTTTGATAGAACTTAAGACTCCAATAAGACACAAGAGTCATAAGGCTGGCTCAACCATCATAGCACCCTTGTCATGCCAGCTCACTCCACCAGGATTTTCACCTATACCCTAGTGGGTACCCATCAATCCACCACCCAATCCATCTCAAGTGCCACCACAGCTAGTTCGACCCATCCAACAGTTGGCTCAACCACCACCACCGCTGCCAATGGTGTTTTTTCAGAATAATCCCTCTCCATTGGGGATTATTCCTAGAGGTTTTCACGATATGCCTAAGAATCCTGAGAAATTCTGTCCCAAATGCATTCATGGTGAATCAAGGAGTGATAAAGAGCACATTCAAGCTTTTAAGTACGCTTGTACCAGAGCTTGGATAGCTCACTATGATGTAGTTTTTAGGTTGTTCCCTTATTCCTTGGGAGACATGGCGTATAACTGGTATCTTAATCTTTTGCAAGGTTCCATTCTGACTTGGACTCACTTGGAGAATGCTTTCATCAATCAGTTTAGGGTTTATGTGGATCCAACCCTTTTGTACCACCAATTTGCTACTATTAGGAAGGAGCCAGGTGAACCTTTTCCCTTGTTTAATACCAGGTTCCAATGAATGTATAGGAGATTGCAAGACCCCTATCTAGTCGCTGAGAATAGTGCCATTCAAGCTTACTTTAGAGTTATAGACACCTTGCTTGGCTTGTTCCTGCAAAGGACTTATCAACCAGCTGATATTGATTCTTTATCTAAAGTTTACCATTTGGCTATCAAGCTGGAACAATAAATTAGTTCTCAACAAGGAATTTTGGGAGGAGGTTTCCCTTCAATAGTATATCATATGCATAGCCCAACCCCTCTATTCAATACTGTCCTGGGAATGTCTCCTTCCCATTATGGACCTATGTCTGAATTGCAAACTCAACCACCTGTTCCATTCTTTGCTACTGGAACTCCTGATTTCTTTCAACAATCACAGGTTCCTCAAAGTCCTCATGGTCATCATAACCAAATTGGAACACCAAATCATGGTGGTCAACCACCTGTTGTTAAGAGTGTGGAAAGTGAAAAGACAGTTCAACTTACAAATGAGGTAGAAACCTTAAAGAAAATGCTATCTCAAGTCACCAATGACATGGCTCATCTTAGACTGAACCCTTCCCAAAACCAAGGTAATTATCCTAATCAGATCAATAACAATAAGGGTAATTATCAAAATCATAACAATTACAACCAAAGGGGTTATCAAGGCCAAAACTCCTCTAACCAGGGCTATCAGAATTAAAATAGGGGATACAACTAGAGACCAAATAACAACTAACAATGGAATACAGGGCCCAAAAATGGTGGAGTTTCCCACAATTATCAAGCTAGTGAGGATAGGTCGCATAATGCAAATGTGGCTGACCTCAACTTTATGACTAATTGGTGTAGGCTGCATGATACTGCCACTCACTCTGAGGTAAACTACCTTGAAATGGAGAAAGTTGTCAAAATGGCACAGGAAGATTCCCAAACATTCCAAGGGAATCCTCACAAAGAAGGTGGCTCAGTAGATACATCAATGACTTATGACCTCTTTGAGGAGGAACCTTCATTCCCAAGGCAAGGGGAGAATGAACCTAAGGAAGATTCGTATGATGCTCAACTTTTCAAACAAAGGGAGGACACTTCCTAAGAAATCAAAATAAGGGTCCATTCACCACATTAGCGCCACCTAATCACATGGTGCCTCCAAATCAAAGTAATGATAATAACCCTCCTCCACCAAAAGGTCCACCTGACTTCCATAATAAAGGTAATTCTCCTGGTGTTTTCAAAGGTAATGCAAGCTACAACGCTGAATTTGATATTGTCTCTGAGATGCAGAAACAAAAAACCTCTTTGTCATACTTCGACATCCTAAAGTGGTGACCAACTCAATGAGAGATAGTGCTGAAAGCTTTGGAGCAAGCTGACAAATCAAAAGGGAAAAACAAGGTGGCACTTGCTGGGGACGTGAATGCAACCTTGTACATAAACAAGGTAGGTACTCCACCATTTCTTTTGAGTTTAAGAATTTGTGGGAAGAACCTACATAATTGTCTATTAGATTCAGGGGCTTCAGGCAATGTTATGCCATTTTTCATATGCAAGAAGTTGGGATTGAACCCTGTTCAAACAAACAAGAAGGTCATCCATCTTGAAAAAATGGAGGTTAATGTAGTGGGAGAGTTAAGAAACATACATGTCCAAGTAGGGTCAGACCCTAGGATTCAAACCAACATAGACATTCAAGTAGCAAGCATTCCTGAGACTTATGGTATGTTGTTGAGTAGAGATTTGATGAAAGGTATAGGGGGTATCTCTCCCCTGAATTTTCACATATGTGGCTACCATGGAGAGGAATTCCTACACAGATTAGGATTGAAAGTGAGCCCCGCCTCAAGCATGTCATCACTGAATACGATTGCCCCAATGAGGTAGCCTATTTCGAAAGTGGGATAGGGGTTTATAAAGGAGAGGAAATTTTAACCTTTTTTGTTCTTGACCCTAAGGAACTGCCAATACCAAGATTCCCTGATTCCGTGATTAATGAAAACCAACAAGCATTGATCAAGAAGCTACAATAGGATCAGTTGGTCTTAGGGGAAGATACCGATCTGTAGAATCTTCTACTTCCTAATTGGTGCAGGGTACATTACCAAAATCATTCTGAATTGACTTTCCAACCCTGCATTGACATTCTAAATCATGCTTCCCAAGCTGAGAAAGCTAGCTTAAGTCACCCTGAGACCATTGCAAATCACTTCTCATTTGCAACCAAGGAAGCAATAATGTTAACCAAGGATAAGACACCTTCAAAGAAAGCTCCTTCTCAAATTGAACCTACTCTAGACACATTTTTGAATCAGCATATTGATGAGGGGAAACCCCGAGGTTTATTGGACATCCCTGCACTCATGAATATACCAAAACCCAAGGGGTTAACCAAAGGCACAAGTGACTGCCAAAAGGATAGCCATAGATTATATGATATATCTATGCAAAAATTGGAAATTACACCTGAGGAACCTATTGAGCGCCCTTTCCCTATATCTGATGCAAAAGGTCAAGGAGCCCCACCTGTGGCTCATCTAACCCAAGCACCCATAACAACTTCAAAAGGATCAACCCCAACTTATGATCAACTGTGGACTCTCACCTTTGATGGATCCAAATCCAGAACAGGCAGTGGTGTCAGAATTGTATTAACCAGCCCGAAAGGGAAAATTTTCTTTGCTTCTTATAGGTTGCAGTTTGGATGCACTAACAACATAGTAGAATATGAAGCTCTAGCTCAGGGGTTGATGTTTGCACATAAGAAGAAGGTCACTGCCTTGGTGGTTAAAGGAGATTCATAAATTGTTATCAAGCAAGTGCGCAGCTAATACACATGTCACAATAGAAGGCTGGCAACTTATAGAAATCAGGTATGGAACTTGCTTGAAGATTTTGATGCTTTCAGGATTAGTTTAATCCCTAGAGAAGAAAATCAGATAGCTGATTCATTGGCTATTGCTGCAAGTACCCTGGAACCTATGCAAGGCTCCAAGCTTAAGAGATTCTCAGTGGAGTTAATTTCTTCCCTTGCAGTTCCTGATAATGTCAGGAACTTTCAAGTCTTTGATGATGATCGACATATTCTTGCTTTCTTAGCACGCTTAGATGTTTTTGAAGGGTAGATCATTGATGAGTCTAACAGGGATCAAGGAGATTGGAACCTTGAAGATTGTGATACAAAAGGGGTCCTCAATTTAAGAAGTAACAACATCTCCAAGGGAATGGTGGCCCTAGAAAGAATCTTTGATTCAGACCCAAGGGCTCGAGAGAAGATATCCGTTGAAGATAAAGGAGGTGAATATGAAACTGTTAACCTAGCTAATTCTAGCCCTGAAAGGATGTCTACATAGGGAAAGCCTGCCTTGAAGCAATCAAAAAAGACATATTAATGGCACTTAAGAAAGATATTGCTGCGATAGCTTGGGGATATGAAGATTTAAAGAAATTTGATACTTCTGTAATGACTCATACTATTCCTTTAAAGCCTAAAGTTAAATTGTTTCGACATAAGCAACACCTTGTCAACACCTTGATTGAACCATTGAAATTTAAAGAAGTTCAGAAATTGCTTTCTGCAAGGATAATCTTCCCTGTATGCCATTCAACATGGGTGGCTAACTTGGTCCCAGTCCATAAGAAAAACAAAGAGATCAGGCTATGTGTAGACTTTAGAAATCTGAATAGAGCTTCATAAAAAGATAACTTCCCACTTCTCTAGATGAGGTCTTGCAGACTATCAATGGATCTCAGATGATATCATTCTTGGATGGTTACTCTGGGTACAATTAGGTAATGGTTAATTGTGAAGATAGGATGAAAACAACCTTCACTACAAAATGGGGAATGTTTGCATATAGAAGGATGCCATTCGGTCTGATAAATCTTGGAGCAACTTTCCATCACGCCATGGACATAGCATTCAAGGATCTAATTGGTAAATGCATTATTGTTTACATGGATGACCTGACAGTGTTTTCCAAAGATAGATTGAACCACGTTGTAGACTTAGCCAAGGTTCTTGAAGGATGTATCCAGTACGGAGTCTACTTGAATCCTAAAAAGTGTGTGTTTGGAGTTTTTGAAGGGAAGCTTTTAGGACACATAATCTCAGAAAGAGGAATATCAATTGATCTAGATCAAGTTGAGTCCATTCTCAAGATAACCAGGCCAAGAAGCAAGAAAGAGTTGAGATCTTTCTTTGGAAAGATCAACTTTGTAAGAAAATTTATCACGGGCTTTGCATAAATTGTAAAACAACTGAATGAAATGATGAAGAAAGACACTAAAACAGAGTGGACTGATGAGGCAAAGGCTGTGTTTTCACAAGTCAAGTGATCCATTTCGGAAGCACCCATTCTCACCAGCCCTGACTACTCGAGGCCTTTTTATATCTATTCTTTTGACTCTAAACACTCGTGTGCAGCTGTCCTAACTCAACGAAGAGAAGAGGCAGAGGAGAGGCCAATCGCTTTCATGAATTCTCCATTCAAGAATGCTGAAATTAAATATCCACCTCTTGAAAAACAAGCTTTTGCATTGGTTAGGGTTGTTAAGAAGTTCAGTTACTACATTCTCCAAAGTCAAATCATTTTTGTAGTTCCTGACGCTGCTATGAAGTCTCTACTTATGCAGAGCGAGCTGGGAGAAAGGAGAGGGAAATGGATGGCCATCTTGCAAGAGTTCAACCTAGAGATATACCCTATGAGACTTGCCAGAGGTATAGGCTTGTCTAAGTCTATGGCGAATGCTGGTGACAACATCATTTGTCAGCAATAGACAACCTAGTCCTTCTCCAATGACCCTTGGTATGCTGATATTGTCTATTTTATGCTCAACAATCAATGTCTAGAAGGAATGAATGCAACTCAAAGCAGAGCGCTAAGAATGAAGAGTTCCCATTATATGCTCAAAGGAGGGTTACTATACAGGAAAAATTTTGAGGGAGTGTACCTATGATGCCTTGATCAGCAAGAGGCTAAACATGTGACCTATGAGTTTCATGGGAAACACGAGACAGGTCATGGTTTGGCAGATTCATTGGCACACTAGATCCTCAGATTTGGTTATTATTGGCCATGCATTTTCAAAGATGCCCATCAGCATGTGAGAAAATGTCACATATGTCAGATTTCTGCATCAAAAGAACACCATTCTGCCATGCCATTGCAGCCTGTCTATGAGGTAAGGCCATTTTCCTAATGGGCATTGGATTTTATTGGGGTAATTAACCCAAACTCTTTAGTAGGACACAAATTCATTTTGATGGGCACTGACTACTACAAAAGATGGGTAGAGGTTGTGCCCTACATGAATAGAAAAACAGAGGTAGTGATCATGTTCCTCACCGAATGCATCACTACAAGGTTTGGGGTACCCTTCGGGTTGGTATGTGACAATGGCTCTTCCATTTCTTCTGTTGAATTCATTTCATGGGCTTACGATCACAAAATTGTTTTAAAGTATTCTTCAAATTATTACCCATAAGTAAATGGAGTTGCAGAATCAACCCATAAGAATCTCTTAGGGGTAATTAAAAAATTGTTAGAAAACAACCCTAGGGACTGACATACCCAGCTGAGATTCGTGTTATGGGTAGATAGAACTAGGATTAAGGATACTTTAAACACCTCACCAATCAAGCTGGTATATGGCCAAGAGCTTGTGCTCCCTATCCATCTGCAAATACCTATCCTTGATTTCATACAAAAATTCTACTCTAGTGACAATAGGATAGAAGTAAGATTAGTTGCTTTGTTGAAATTAGAAGAACAGAGAGATGCCACCTTGCAACAATTCTTTAGACACCACGCTATTGTCAAACATTGGTTTGAAAAAAGAGCCAAAGTCAAGGTTTTCAGGATATTAGACCTTGTGTTGTTATGGGATAAAGCTAATGAAAAGAAGGGTAGTCACAAGAAATTCTATAAGCTCTAGTTGGGTCCCTATCAGATTGCTGAGATCCTAGGAGAAAATTCTTTTCGATTGAGTAGTTTAACTGGAGAACCTATTCCCTTGCCTGTCAATGGTTTCTTAAACACTATTTTGAGTCATGAAGTTGGTAGGCCTATTGGGCGGTGCATCTGTGTAAATAATTTTTGTTTGTATATAATCTCTATGTGTAAATAACTCTGTTCTTTATGTGAATAATTTGTTGCTCTTTATGTAAATAATTTGTTTTTTGTTTGTTTTGTTTTTTTTTTTTTCTGTTTGTAAATAGTCTTCTGGGTGTTTGCTTGTTCTTCCTTTCTTTCCTTTCCTTTCCTTTGTTCTTTTGTTTCTGTCTTGTTTTTTTCTTTGGGGTTTTATTCGTTCTTTCCATCTGTAACATAGTGGGTTGTTATCTGGGATGTACTTTGGTTGTTAGGGGAGAAGTGGTTTAGATATTTTTAGGTTTTTTGATTGGATGATTTTGTTCTAAATTCGTTGTTTCATGCTCGTTGTCAATAAGAGTTGTGGAAAGTTTTGAAAACAAGGTGCAAAGTAGATGACCTTCATTAGCTCCTCTAAATCTGTCACAAATCATCAAGATCATCTCCTTTGTAATGGTGTATTTGTCCTAGGGTGATAGTGTTGTAATATTTGAGTGAAAAATCTGATCTCCCAAGTGCTGATATGAGGTCCATGGTAGTTTTCAACCTAGATCAAATGTTAAACATTTGACATATTGAAAAAGAATTAAATGAAATATCCAAAACTCCAAGAGAAAACAGAAAAGGAAAAAAGAAAATAATTATCTAAAGAGAAAAAGGGACTCAATATGGACGTTTGACTGGTAGTAAAGCAATGCTATGAGAAAAATAGAGGTATCTCTATCGGGGCTATGGATGCCTGGCTGGCAGTGGAGCAATGCCCAGGATATCATTGCATGATAATTAAAGGGAATGAAGTCATGTAGCTCAAATCTTGCACATTGTTGTTTGAAAGATAAATAAAACTTTATGAAAGGATGATGCACTATCAAGCACACACATAGATTCAAAGGTAGCCAGTGTTGACTTACATTTGAGATTCTAGCTCAAACTTGCTTGTTAAAACTGACCCAACTAGAGTTGTGATGTTCATGAACCAGGAGTTCTGGGTAGCTGAATCCTTTAGTTTCATGAAAATGGTTAAACCATTTTCCCAGGTGAGTCACCATTTGTTATTCCCTGCATAACCACCCCATTTTATTCTAGAACAAAATGGGTCCCCCTTTTCTCTTGCTTTTGTTACCTTTGGTTGTTTTCTTTGCTCTTCAGAGTTCTTCTATTTTCTTCCTGAGTTTGCCTTATGGTTTTGTCAAATTTTGGTTCTATCTCAGCTTAAGATGGTTTTATTCTTGCTGGAAATTCAATGAAATAATCACAAGAAATAGTGGATTTTATTATAATATGTTTTATTTGCTTCTGAGGACTAATGCAAACCTTGTTTCACAGGATTAGATCATGTACATGATGATATTTTTCAAGGGAGCTCAGTTGGAAAGCATTCCCCAATCCAGTTTGGCACAAAATTCCTCTAAGAAGAAAGTCAGCAGGACCTTGCAGTTGTCTTGCCAACTACTAGTGCGTTTTGTCCATTGGAGGCTCATTGTTCGCCCAAACATTCTTGTCGTCATAGATTTCTTTGTGTCTCGCTGACTGGAGAAGCCCTCGCCAAAAAATTTCGTGTTTGGCATATGGTCTCAGCAAAAGAGGAAAGTCTCGCTGACTAGTGGTAATATCGGTAAGAGTTCTTGCTGATCCATCAGGGTCTTAGCGAAAGGAAGATGCTGTCAGGAGATCTCACCGAGAAGGACTTACCCTCAGCAAGAAGTCTCACCGAGAGGGTGAGGTCTCATCGAGGCCGAGTGATTTCCGGGTAAAGTTCCCCTTTTGTGGTAATTTCCTGCCGATACACAGAAGTCTCGGTGAAAGGAGGGGTATTCACGAGGAGGTCTCCCCGAAAGAAGGAGGTCCCACCAAAAGTTTAAGCTTGACAATAATTTTTCCTTTGGCAAGAGGTCTGGACGATTAGCATGGGTCTCGCCGATGGGTCAACCTTCAGTGTAACATGGTGGGCTCAGGGAAAGTGTTTTGCATTCACCAAGAGGTCTCATAGATTGAAGGAATTCTTGGCAACAACAGTTAGCATCACTGAAAGATAAAACCTTCGGCATGATGTATGGCCGAAGAAATGATGTCTCAATGAAATGGAGCGGCATTGGGCTGAAGGTTCATGGTTCAGCGTAGCATCTTGCTGATACAGTGAGGTCTCGTTGAAGGGTGAGTGTCTTGACGATGGGGGTTGGTATTGGCAAGATGTCTTGCTGAAGGCTTTTTGTCTCGCCGAAGAAGTAAGATGAGCCCAGAGAAAGATTTATGTTTGGCATGACGTCTCAGAAACCAGAGGATATCTCACCGAAAGGGATGAGGCCTTCGATATAGAGTAATTCCTTCGGCATAATCTTCTGCCGATAGTTGTTCAAAGCTCGCCCGAAGAATTTTCTTTCACCATGAGGTTTGGCCGAACACGGAGAGTCTCCCCGACATGAAGGAGCTCGCCGAAAGATTTAGGGCTCGGTGAAAGGTCTCGCTGACCAAGCAGGCTCTTGCTGAAAGAAATTAGAGCTTGGAAGGATCTCACCGAGAGGTATTGCCCTTGGTGAAAGGTTTCACTGAAACATAGTGAGCTCGGGGAGAAAGGAAGACATTTCCATGATGTCTCACTGACCCGATGGGGTCTTGCCGATAAGAACGAGCTCAGGTAAAAAGAAGGGGGTTCACTATAAGGTCACACCGAAAAGTGATGGTCTTGCCGATATGTTTTCTCCCATGATAAAACATGCTCGATGAAAGGTCTCGCCGATGTAGAGATGTCTCGGTGACAGGGCATGAGTTTGGGGTAAGGTCTCCCCAAAACGAAGAAGTCTCCCCGAGATGGAATATGCTCGCCGAGAGAAGAGGGTCTCGACATAAGGTCTTGACGATTGTCTTATCTCCTACTAATAGAGATGGATTTATCAATAGAAGGGGATATCGGTATGACCGAGGGGAAGTGGCCAGGACATCCCACCAATAGGGTGGACTCTTTTTGATAGGAGCTCCAAGCCAAAGATTGATGTTCGGCATAAGAGTTCGCTAGAGGAGACAACATCGCCATAACATCTCACCGACCCAATGGGGTCTTGCCGATACAAAATGAGCTCGGGGTGAAAGGTTCGGCCTCGCTATGATGTCCTACCGATAAGTGAGGTCTTAGCGATAGAAAAGATATCAGTGTGACCAGTACAGCTCAATGTGACTTCTCACTGACACCGATTGTTTTGCCGATGGGTTTTGTTGTGTCGATATGACTTGCGTAGTTCTGTGGGAGGTCTTACCGACTGTCTCATGCTACGTCGATAGCTGCCAAAAGAGACATAATTTCATCAGGGAGACATGATTAGTGTCTCACCGACATGCGATACAATTTGAATAACCTTTGACCACCCCGGAGTCTTGTGTGGCATATGTCTAACCAATCAAGAGGAGCTAAGAAGGCAGACTGGCGACAGTTTGACCGATTGACCACCCTTGAGGAGAAGATAAACAGGATGCAAATGATGCAGACTCATTCTTAGATCAGAAGGCAATGGAACACCTTGATGAATAGTGGTGCAAAGGTTTAGTGGCGAGTCTGATGCTGCTTCCAGAGGATGGTCAACTGGCAGAGAAGTCTAGAACATGAAGAAGGCTTAAGGAAAGAAACAACCACAAGTCACAGGAATAGCTAGAGTCTACTAGTAGAAGAGGATCGGCATTAATGATAATTCTTTATAGCATTCAAGGCAGCTCTGCAAAGGAGGTTGAAGATGGACATGAAGGCTAGAGTTAATTTTGTAGCTATAAAAGATCTATAGATCATCCCCTAAACAAACTTTCACCAACATGGATAGCAAGGATGCAATTCAAGGCAGCATTAACTATATTCAAAAGATCTAACGGTCGACCCTCCTACAACCAAATGGAGATATTTTGTAAACCCTAGAAATAGAGGCCAACACATTCTTTTTGGTACACTTTGTATATATGGCATTTCGGCCTCTTTGTAAAAGGTTAGAAGAGAGTTAGAAGAAGTTAGCAGAAATAAAGAAGAAATAGAGTTGACAGGTCTATAGACAGATTTTCAAGAGTAGGAATTTTCTGAAGGATAGATGAGATAGAGTTGCATCTTGATTCTTTGTAATAAGAGCTTCTTTTTTCTTCTTAGTTAGGAGTTAGATTCAATAGAAGCCAATAGTGTATTTTTCCAGTTTTCTTAATATAAATGGAAACAATTTGGAGTCATGGATTTTCTATACACTGGTGATTGTGCAAGATTTGTAAATGTTGCTTATCTGTTTCACTAATAGTAGAAGCAACCAGATTAAAATCTATTTCAGATTGTGTTTTAGAATGTTTTTTATCTTAGTTTAATCATTTGATTTGAGAAAATTTCAAGGAATGAAGTTTGATTTGATGTTTTTTTGTTTAAATGATAACTTGCAATTTGCTGTTGAAATTAGCACTGTGAATGAATGAAACTGTGTGTTAATCACAAGTTTATTTTGTTCTGTAGTTTTAGTCATGAGTTCCTTGGAAGGTAATAGGTCTAGTTAATTCGCATGAACTATCATTCTTTTTTGTTCCAAAACTCTTATTTATCTTTTTCTGTTTCTTTAAAAAACCCCAGTTAGAGTAGGTTTAAGTTTATGTTTGATCTTAGAATAATCTAGAAGCTCAACACCAACAGGCCCCTTGAACATTACTATTACATTGACCATTGAGCAACATCAGCATAGTTGAGAACCAACTACAAAGACCTTGGGAGCTAAGATATCCATGTGTTGTCTTTCTCTTTTAGGAGAAACATGATAGCAATATTCTGTTTGCATGTTGTTGTGCCACCAGGACTATCAACAATTACATTGTTCATTATTTCTTTTTTCTCCTTTAGTGTGCTCCAGAGGAGAATTATTATGCTTTTCAAGCTCAACTTCACCTTCATTATACTTTTCACTTTCCAGAGGATTATTTTCACCACTGGCATCAGTTTCAACATCAATATTTTCAGAAATGTCTTCATTACCTATATCAAGCGGAATATTCTCCTCAACATTTTTAGCAACAAAATCTTCATTAGTTTTAAGCATGCCATATTTTTCTACTGAATCCTGAATCACTTTTTTTGTTTTATTCTTTATCTTCTTTGTCAACTTTGTATTGCTTGCCATTAACATGTTTACTCTTTTCTTCATTTGAAACATTTTTGCACAGATGTTATTCAAAGATTCTAGATCATCTAGGGTCAGGGAAGACCCAATCTTATTATATGCATTATTCCTGATTTTCTCTTCAAATTCAATAGCCTCTGATCTCCTTTTCATCAGAGTTACCCACATACTTTTAGGTACATCTTTCTTTACATCGTCCCACTCAACATCTAAGATGATAACATATTGAATAACAACTAAAAGAAAAGTTTTCTTATCTTCTTCTCCAACATTATCATATTATTCCGTTGTAGGTTGAAGCATGTTCTCAAAATGTAGCAAGGAATTGAGAGTTGCCTCTAATTTAAAGTAGGGACTAGAACTTACTGGATTGTCCTATTCTTCTCTCTAGTCCGCAGAGGCTTCATCATAGATCATTAAATTATTTGATTATGGTTTAGTGTGCATATGAACACCAAATTATTGCACTTCCTTATCATCAGAAGATGATACATGTACTCTCTTGGAACCAATAGCTTCTATAGAAGCACCTTCACCAGAAGATAAACCTCCTCTTCTTCTACTTACTAGCTTTGCATCAATATCTTCTTCATCTTCATCTTGATATTTTGTAACATAGAGGTTTTTCTCCCTTGTCGCTTCCTCTTTCCTTCCTCTCTTTGTAGGGGCTACGAGAGGAATTTCTTTCCTCTTCCCAGATCTAGTATTTGGTCTAGAGAAAATGTGACCTTTTCCTTTATCAATGGTACTAGGTCCAATCTTTGTTGCAGGGGCTATGGATGGTTTTGTAGAGGTAGCCCTTTTGGATCTCCTCGGGCCAGATGATTCTACCTCTAATTATTCTCCCCTAGCCCTTCCAAGGGAAATCTCCTCAATAGTGAATCCAACTTCTTTAAGATTTTTCTCCACTTTCTTTCTAATTTTAGTCTTTTGCTGCTCCAGATGAATCTCCATAGACTTTTTAGCATATGTACCAATTTTGGGTTCATTAGGATCCTTCGGGTTCTTCAACAACATTTGCACATAACCTTCAACGTCTTCTTTTTCAACCTCATATCCCAAAGGCCAAATCCATATGGTTTGAGGTTCTATAGCCCAAATCATGCATTCATCAAAGGAAACATGGAATATGATATCATATTTATACTTCTCAACAATCTTCTTCAGGATCCTTTCCCTTTCATTCCTGTTTCTCTTAAATACGACAAAGAATGTTGTTAGAGCATCATCTTTAGCATCCATATTATCCAGACTATGCATATAATAAAAAAAATTGATATTCCACTTATCTGGACGAGTCCCAATATACTTCTTCATTCTTTCCCAAAAGTCTCTTCATAAAATAAAATGACATAAAATCAGTGAACCAAATTTGAAAGCATACTTCCTTTCCTTTGTCGACTTCAAGTTCTCGAGCAACTATAACTGGAGAAGCTCACATAGATCATAATCAACACCATTTACAACCATATCAAAGCTAGTATAGATTTTTGTAGCTAAAACATAGTTCTCTCTATTGGTGATGTATATTTTGTGACCGATCATGATAGCTGCATACTTCATAGCTGGATTAGTGATAGATTTCATCGTTAAGGATCTCTTATCATATGTGGCTCCCGTGAGTTCCATTATGACCTCATTCTTCATGGTTTTCAAATCAAGTACTATACCTTTAATCCAGAGCCTAGTAACAACCCTAATTGCCTCTTTAGTTATCAGTTATGGTTAGTCAATCCACATGAATTTATCATGGATTTTGCTTAGGACTAATTTCACAAAATTTTCATCATAGCTGAAGTTGGGAAAATTGTTCCATATAACTTCTTCGCAACTAGGTTTGAGTACTCATGTTTTATCAAGAAATCATCACCAGTAAGCTAATTCTTCCAAATTTTAATCAATGTTTTGTGATTGTATTCTTCAAACTTTACTTGAATACATGTTCTTGTTTCCTCAGTCAACATAACTCCATGAGGGATTGACGAGAATGCACCCATGGGGTTATCTTTACAAAATTTTGAGGAATATTTTCTACAAGAGGGTATCGGCCTCTCTGACACTTTAACAACTAGAGGGGTTGTCATTTTTCCAATTTTGAATTCAAACAACTCAAAACACATCACAAAAAATTAAAATACCTTTTTCTTCATGATGAACAACAACTAGGGTTTGCATAGCTCAAACTCCAAATATCCTTAGAACACTCCAAAAAGTTCTTCAATTTCTTCAAATACACGGATGATCAAAATTCCTTAAATTTTTTCCTTATAAAACAATAGTCTAACCTAATTCACATTAAATATAGAAGATTTCAAAAAGTTGCTAAAAAATCTTCTCTTTTACTAAAAAAAAACCCTAATTTTCTCTGCAAAAGATCATTCCTTCATATTTCCTTCTGGTTCCTTTTCAAAATCCTCTGAGTAATCATTCTTCATATTTCATACTTGTGCCAACCTCTGACATGCCATTTATCTAGGGGATTCTTATAGTTTCTTGATAATGCTCCCCCTACGACCTTGCTATGTCTAATCCTCAGAGGAATCATCCATACTCGATGAGGGCACAAACACATCAACAATCTTTGGTTCTTCTTTCTTAATCTCATCTTTGTCATCCTTCTTCACAGATTCATTATTTTCTACCAGATTGATCTCCTCACTCTTCTTGCTTCTGCAAACTCTTGAAACATGTCCTGGTTGTTGTAGTTATAGAAGACAATATTTCTCTAATTATATTGACTTCCACTGACTCTTATTCTACATTGATTAGCTTTATGTAAATACTTGTTACAGGTATAACAATATCCATTAAAGGTTTGATTCATTCTTTCTCCATTAAACAAATTCACCATCATGGTTGCCCTATGCCCAATTATTTTGCATGCAAAACATTGACCAATAAAAGGACCAGGGAACTGATTCACCCTACTCCCACATTCTACTGCCTTGTGATCAAATTTATTGCATGAAAGAAAAGTTCCATTAAAAGAAGGATACCTTTGTGCATTCGGTTGTCTCACAGGGGGTCTCCTAGAAAAGTTCCTAGAATTTTCTTTCTGCTTTCCTTTATTCAGAGTCTTTTGATTGTTCACAGTCTTGGAATTTTCACTAGTATCATTTCCCAAACCACCTTTGTATTTACTCAGTTTCTATCTTGCAATCAATTCATCAAGACTGTTTGAGCTATATTTGAAATTTTTCTCACAAAGTTTCACCTTCTCCAGATCTACTTTCAGGTTCACAACTTCTTGTTCAAGCTTGGTGTAATCTTTAGACTTGCTTTGTACCAACTTGTTTAGACACTCTTCAATTCTTTTCTTCTCCTCTACTTGCACTTTCAAATTGAAAATATCTTCATTAGCCTTCTTCAACTGACCAGTTACTTCCTTATGCCTATCTTTGAACTTTTTCAATTGCTAATTTAATTTCCAGACACATTCATTCACATCTTCAAGATTCTCTTTCAGATCTCTATTTTCTCTTTCAACTTTGTCAAGATCCTCAAGAGTAGTCGAAAACTCTCCTTTATCATTCATTTCTTCCATCTTCAGGATCTCCCTCAAGTTACGCTTTTCTGAAGGAACCAAGATCTGATACCAATTGTTAAATGTCCAAGATACTGAGAGAGGGGGGGTGAATTAGTATCTTCTTAAATTTTATGATCAGATAGAATCTAACTATACCAATGCATACAATAGAAAATATAAGTGAAAGCATTAACAAAAGTTGAAATCACATAACACATGAACACCATAATTTTTTAGGTGGAAAACCAAAAATGGGAAAAGCCATGGTGAGTGTTAGCTCACAATATAGTATAATTGGTTATAAGATATTAGAAAAGGGTGGATCACTGCCAAGACTCACTGTCCAAATACAAAGGCTCACTACCTACAAAATTACAATGACAAAATGGCTTACAAACAGAAAGATGAATTGATAGAGTACACATAATGAGTATAAATTTAGTTCCAATGAAGCTCAGTAAATAGACTTGACACACTTCATCATATTCACTCTTCTTCACTTTTGCATTCACAACATAACAATACATGAATTAATCTTCAAAATATTTCATATATATATATATATATATATGATCTCTCCACAAGCATCAATTAGGTCAGCCTAATTAGATGCACTTCTCATTCACCAAAAAATACCAACTATCGGCCTCAAGATTTCACAAAATCTTCTGAAAAAGGTAATTCACACATCCAACATGCTACATCAAGTTGGCATGGACCTAAGATAGGTCACACATATATCCACATAAGAAAAATGAATTCACCATTACACAATACATCCATTAGGTCGACCAAGGATAGACCTAATAACATAATTGCAAATACAGGTTGTAATGCTGATATACCATACAAGCATCTAGACACATGAGATCTTGAATGTACTTGCTATTGACATCTACAAACCATTTCCAAAAATTTCTAGCAACAATAATCACTGGCAAACAAATGCAGACTGAAAGACCAGAGGATGTAAGCAAAATACCAGTTTAGATATCAAACTAGAATAACATAATAACTTCAAACTTGGTCATGTAGTTGCAACTCCATATATCATGATGACATTAATGACAACACAAAATAACAAAATGAGATGTTCTTCATTTTTCTAATAGGTGCAACAACTTAACTTCAGTATATCTCTTACAAAACATAATTTCCAATCTTCACACATTGCAAAGGACTTGTACATACATTAAGAACCTTCTTCTAACCAATTTAAAAGCATTTAAGAACATTTTCTAACTTAATACATCAATTTTCATGGAGAAAACGTAGGAAATCTAAGTGGGCAACATTCATAACCTTGTGTTTTCACTTCCCTTGTAGTTACACAAACACACTACACTAAACACACCTTATAATAATCCATTCCTTTGATCTAACAAACTTCCATCAGTGGAATGGTAGAATATACTTAAAAGATTCTCAAACCCTTGTATTTGGGGGTTACAAACCAGTCTAATAAAAATATGCTACTTTTCACCCTAAACCTAATTAAAACTCTTCACATCTTCACCAATAAGGTGCTAACACAAAGTTCTTAAGACTTCAAATTGAAAACACAATCTTAGTATGTTGTAATAGTAGTACAAAGCCTGAAAATCAAGATAAAACGTTGCTACAGGGTACTTTTATTATTAGAATTATTCAAGATACAAATTTTTTGCCTTTCCATCAGTCTTTTACAATGCTTTATATCAGCTATGGAAACTTCCTTTTCAAATCCAATGACCTATCCTTTCATTTTCCCACAAAAGACTCTTCAACTTGCTATTTTTTTGCATTTTACAAGTTTGGAAACTTTTGTAATTTTTGCAAGTTTTTCTTTTTTCATCATTTTGACCACCTAGAGACCTATAAAAGACTCAAATACATTGGAAATGACCTTTACATGACCCTTTTACATATTTTTACATTTGAAAATTCAATTTTTACAAAGTTTCCTATTGAAGGAATTTAGTGAACAAGGTGCTCCTGCACCATACAACTAGTCTAAAGAAACTTTCCAAGTCCCTTTGGAAACATGTTGTAGTTCATTCTACTTCAAACCTACATATCTTTATCAACTTTGCCTCTTTACATCAGCATACCTTGGTCTTCAGCTTTGTCTTCATTTCTAACTTCTCTTTCCTTCACTTGTCTTTTCTCTGCCTTCTCTTTCTCTTTCTCTTCCCATCAGGTTCACAATCACCCTTCTCATTCAAAAGGACATAGGACTGTCCTTTCCCAACTCTCAACTTTCCACTAACTCTCTCTCAACCAAAGGACATAGGACTATCCTTTCACATTGCCTTTCCAAGAATTTTTTCCTCTCTTTCCACAATTCATCATTGACCTTCTCTGACCAACCATCTTTTCATCTACTTCCATCAGTGGAGTACTCTCAAACTAACCTTGAACTCTTCAAATGACTACAACCTCAAGTGCTTCTTCAAACGGTATCCATCTCCCTCACTGCCTTACCACACCAACTCAACAAACCATCCATCTTACCCAACAATAGATTCTAGAAGATGCCCCACTCTCTCTATGCACCTTCTACCCAGCTTAATCTCCATTAGAGGATGATGAAACATAGACCTCAACTTGTCTGCCAACATACAACTTCTCAAAACTCTTCCTCTCTCTAGCTTAGATGGATCAAGCACTTGCAACCAACCAACAACTCAACAAAAACTTAACCAACCAGATCGGCTAGCTCTGATACCAATTGATGTAGAGAATCAATCAAAATCCATAAATGACCAAGAGCACTTCTAACCCTAAACATAACTTGAGAAGATCAGTTTAGTAAATCACTAAAAACTCACTATTCATTTCAACAAAATCCCTTAAATTTACTTGCCTTCCACAAGGCTACAAAAAATCAATTCACCAAATCAGGTACCAACTCACCTAACAAACCTTGAACATCCTCATATAGATTGAGATGAAGCAAAATACTAATTAGAAACTTCTAAGATAATCCAGTCTTTAAACATGCACCAATTCACTCTTCAATGCAACTTACTCCACAAGGCAAGATGACAACAAACCATTCATTCTTACTTCCAAATTATCATTAGACTTCCAAGACACTTCAATAATCATGATTTAGATTCAAATAAAACAATAACCCACTCACATAACACTAATCCACTAGACTCTTAATTCTTGTAGTCATAAACCCAAAACCCTAGTAGTATAGTAAAATGACAAAAGCGGGTATACCAACCAATCCACATTGAATCCTCACAAAACCAAGACATATTTTGAAACCCATTTTGATCTACTATAACATATCAAAAGCTTAGATTAGATTGTTTTGAAAAATTCACCAGAATAATTGATTGTCCGCTGGAAAAGAGCCTCAATTAGGCCCAAAAATCAAAGCAAGTTCCTTTCATGCAACTCCAAAACCATTCTTGAACCAAAAAAATATTCAATCAGGTTATGAAACTACAAAATCAACAAACATTTGGCCACTCAGAGCTTTCCATAAGCCACAATTAGTAAACCATTATTTTAAGCTTACCAATGCTTCATATAAGGAGGTTTTCATGAAAGTAAGCCTTCCACATCTCCTTCCAATGTTACAATGCTTCTAACACCTTGAAATACACTTGCACATACCATTTACACCATTTCCAAGCTTTTGCAAACTCTGTTTCCTCTAAAACCTACTCTTAGCCACCACTCTTGAACACAAAAATCAATGCAAAATGAAGGGGCAACAACTTAACTTTGGTATATCTCTTACAAAAAAAAATTTCCAATATTCACACATTGCAAAGGACCTATACATACATTAATAATATTCTTATAAACAATTTATATGCATTTAAGAACATTTTCTAACTTAAATAATCAATTTTCATGGAGAAAACTCAAGAAATCTAAGTGGGAAACAATCAAAACCTTGTGTTTTCACTTCCCTTGTAGTTAAAAAAAGATACTACACTAAGCACACCTTATGATAATCCATTCCACTGATGTAACAAACTTCCATTGGTGGAATGGCAGAATATACACTTAAAAGACTCTCAAACCCTTGTTTTTAACAGTTACAAACCAGTCTAATACAAATATGCTCTTATTCACCCTAAACCTGAGTAAAACTCTTCAAATCTTCACCAATAAGGTGCTAACACAAAGTTCTTAAGACTTAAAATTGAAAAATGATCTTAGTATGTTGTAATAATAGTACAAAGCCTGAAAATGGGGATAAAATGCTGCTACAAGGTACTTTTATTATTAGAATTATTCAAGATACAAAATTTTTTCCTTTCCCTCAACCTTTTACAATGCTTTATATCAGTTATAGCAGCTTCCTTTTCAAGTACAATGACGTATCCTTTTATTTTCCCACAAAAGACTCTTCAACTTCCTATTTTTTTGCATTTTACAAGTTTGGCGACTTTTGCAATTTTTGCTTTTTTTTATCATTTTGATCATCTAGAGACCTATAAAAGGTTCAAATACATTAGAAATTACCTTTACATGACCCTTTTACATTTTTTAACATTTTAAAGTTCAATTTTTACAAATTTTCCTATTGAAGGCATTTAGTGAATAAGGTGCTCCTTCACTAATCTTCCCCTTTAGACAAAGATGATTTTAATTGTGCTTTAGGAGCCATAACACAAGAATTTTACAAAGTAGGGTTTATGGTTTCTTGGAACAAAAATACAGTTTAGATAAGGGTTTGACATAGATTACAACAATTTAGGACCAACCATTTTTTTTTTTATGAATGTCAAACCTTAAAATGCAGAATCAAGAAAAACCCTAATTGACTCACAAGTTTGGGAAACCACAACTTTTTAGTAATTCTAATGGGAAGATAGTAATTCACTTACTGGTTCTTTTTGTGGTTTGGTAACCCTAGCCTCAACATCAAAAAATCCTGAAAACCAAAGCATGAGCTCTCCAAGTGTGTAGAATATCCTTCACAATGATCAATTATGCATTCAAGGTGGGTTTTAATAGCTATGCAACCTCCTGCTTCGGTACCTTGACATCCTTTCAGTTATTAAAGCTTGCTTACATGAAGCAGAATGACTCACTTACCCTCAAACTGAGCTTAAAATGATATCCATTGATCACGTGAGTGCATTAACTGATGAACAATCCAGATTTTGTCAACTTGATTTGAAAAAACTAACTATACACAACTATAATCCTCATCAAATTTTGGAAAGCCACATGGAACTGCTCACTAGTGATATGCAAGCTCCACCATTCCTTTTTTGTTTCATCTAGAATCCACATGTTTTCTTGCCCTTTCCCCCATGAGTCTGAACCCATGCACAACTTCCATCAGTGAGGAGATGAGGATGGGTTGGGATTAAATCTCACTTCCTCTACATACTCACATCTTAATCTAGACCAATTTCTCACAACCTTATTCTCCTTACACAATCAACTCCCAAAATTAAAATATCAAGAACATGTGCATTATATCTTCCTTTAGTAGCACAAACTTTATTTTCTATGCCCTATGTTGAAATATTTTGATTAATATTTTCCCTTTACTTGAATGCTTCCAAACCCTCTGGGTTATTCCACATGGCACTCACCTACCACCCTATTGAAAACATAATAGTAAGGGTGGGACCCACATGGGATAGTGGGGAGTGGTCAATATTGACCCACACCACTTACTATAGACTGTTGATTCCCTTCAATGCTTCACATGCTGACTTCTTGGAAACACTGGGCCCATAGTCAGACTCGACACGCAATAGCCACCCACCAACCCACTCAAATATCTTAATGAAGAATGAGACAAAATAGGCATGTAGGGAACGGTTGAGATGCAACCACATTAATCAATGACCACCGTTGATTTTCCTTTGAATACCACCAACAATCTTCAATAAAGATACTGGGCCCACCAATGCATATGACACATGGCCTACACCCACTAGCCAATGAGAATAAAATAATAGGAAGTAAAATAGAATGGGCATGTGGGGAACGACCAAGATCCTATTCTAAATGATCGAATGATCATCAAATATTTTCACATCTGCACATGCCAAAATAGTTAGTTTTAAAAGAGAGACCCGACTAGGTTGGAAAGAATACAACCCATGGGATTAAAAACTTAAGGCGCAAATGATTTTAGAAGAAAATATTTAGCCCGATTTCAAAAATTAAAATAATGGCCCAACATATGACAACCGACAAGACCAAACCAAAGGGTTGGTTACTTCATGTATTTTAGTGGCATAAGACATGACTTAAGAGACCGAAAATCAGCACAAGGAGTCAACAGAGAATTAAAACCTTGGCGAGGATATATAAACTCAAGGGTTTTTCAAGATGGGTCCAAGATAACATAAAACCCTTGAATAGTGATAGTAGACTTAAAAACTAATCCCTCAGATACAGATTTGAACCCAAAATATAGTAGAGGTGTTTGGGAGAAATGTTTTTTCTTTGTATTTCTCCACAGAGTAGTTTCAATTCTTGTAGATCAAGAAGGGTGCTAATATTGTTTTTATTTTTCTTTAGATGAAGTTTCTTGAGGTTTGGTGCTTTGGAAGTCAATTTCTTGAGTTACAATGTATGATGAAATTAATTGAATGTATTGGGTGCATATATTCTTCAAGTGAAATTTGTTGTGAATACATTTTTTGATTTCCAAGGTGTGTGTGGAATATTATAGATCAAGTTCAAGTGTTATGCGGTGTTCACAAGTCATCTTTGGATTTGAGGAAGTGTGTGCTTAATTGTTTAATGGCATTAACATAGGCTCGGTTGACCTTGGGTATTCACAATAATTACAAAGATGCTTTGATGTTTATGGAAGAATGGCATAGTATGTATGAGTGGATTTAGGTCCTAGCTAAGGTGTGTTGTGGTCTACCTTCATTCCTTTACATTGCGAGAATATTTTGGTGCTCACTTAATTTGAATTTTTTTGGTTGAGGTGCATAGATGGCCTTGGAGAGTGCTTTCAAGATTAAAGATGGTATAAATAAGTGTTGATTTGTTGAGTGATGACAAGATATATGTGAGAGATGTGAATGAAATGAATTGTAGAGTTGTAGGGTTCAAATTTGTGAAGTGTAGTGCGAGATTTCATGTGTTCGATTATTGGATGTAGTGAGTAGAACTTGTCTACAATTCTTTAGTAAGACTATGAAGGTGTTGGTGATGTTGTAGTGGACTTTTCTATTGCATTAAGATGGTTTTATCATTGTAAAACTCTTTTGTATCTTATTTTATATTTTTCTAGTGAACCTTTCTTTCTTTGAGGTAGTGTTCCCTCTGGTAGTAACGCTCTTCTATATCTTATTTTCTATTTTTGTAGTGAACCTTTGGCAATGAGCCTTTCTTTTTTTTGGGTAGCAGTCCCTTTGGTAGTGAGCCCTATTGTATTTTGTGTTGATATTACTTTATATTGTGAGCTAATCCTCATCATGGTTTTTTCCATCATGGGTTTTCCACATAAATCTAGTGTTTCTTTGTCTATGGTGTTGATTTGGTTTTATTTTTGTTATCTACTTTCATGATAAATCATTCCAACAGATTAAGGATTAATTGGATTACAGTGGATCTGAATTTTTTTTAGGGTTTTAAAGATGTAAGGTACAAATAATTCACCCACCCTCTTAGTTGTCTTGTGCATTCAAAAATTGGTATCAGAGCAAGGTTCCTTAGAAGAAATCTTAACTAAATGAGGTAGATCTAGGATATAATGCAAGAAAGATGTTCCTATATATGATGGATCAAATTATGCTTTGTAGAAGGAAAGGATGGAATGTTTTCTAGTTTTTCTTGGATTTTGAATCTAGAGGTCTATCGAGAGAGTTTATAATATTTATACAAATGGTCTGAGGACTAATGATGAGATCAAGTCCTATGAAAACAATGGTAAATAAAAGTATGCTCTCTCTTAAGTGGTCTTGGAAATTCTGAATTGGTGAAAATTATGAATCTAAAAACTACTAGAGAAATTTAGGTAAAGTTAGAAAGCATTTATGAAGGCGAAGATAAGATCAAGCAAGCTAAGATGCATAATTTTAAAATAATGTTTGAGACCCTGCAAATGTCTAAATATGAAAATGTCACAAGCTACTTGCAAAAGGTGGATGAAGTTGTCAATGATATCAAAGGTCTTGGTGGGGGAACTAAAAGAAGAAGAAGAGGTAAAAAAGGTACTTAGAACTCTTCCTAAAGCTTATAACCATAAATTTTCTACTATTGAAGAATGAAAAAATTTGAATCAATATACCAAAGATCATTTGTATGGTTCTTTAATTTCCTTTGAAATGAGAGAATTCAATACAAGTAGTGCAAAAGTTGAGACTACTTTTGAGGCTAGAAAATCAGAGAAGACTATGGAATCAAATTAGGAGGATTTTGATGATGTAGAAGCTAACTTTGTGAAGAAAATTAAAAAGGGTACTAGAAAGTACTAAGGTAAGTTTCCTTTCAAATGTTTTAGGTTTGGAATGATAAGTCATTATGCTTCAAGATGTCCATATAGAGGTTTGAATGAACAAAATAGGGAGAACAAAAGTAAGATGATTAAGAAAAGCTATTATGTTAGAGAAGACACAAGTATATATAATGATGAATTTGATTATGGAGATGATGAGGATGGTAAACACTTATTCATGTATTTAAATTATGAAACTAATTCTACTAACTCTAGGAGAAGTGTTAAGGAAAGGACTTCAGAAGCAAGTGTTAATATTGAAGGCACTTTGGTGTCTGATTTTTATGCTAGACAAGAGAAGAACTACTAGATCATTGACAGTGAATGTTCTAATCATATGATAGATGAAAAGTAATTTTTTTAAACTTTAAAAATATGGAGGATTAGTTAGGTTTTTTGGTGATACATCTACTAAGATATGTGGAAAGTACAATTAGTTTTGATGGAAAACATAATAATGATGATGTTCTTTGTGTTAAGGGTTTAAGAAATAACCTCTTCTGTTGGGAAAATTTCTAGAAAAGGGTACAATCTTATGTTTTAGTATGATTGTTGTGAGATCATAAAAAGCTCTAGAATTGTGATTCTTATGGGAAGAAGGACAAATGGAAATGTCTATCAGCTCAAAGGTGTTGATGGTTATTGTTTCATGACTTAGATCATTGAGAGTTGGCTATGACATAGAAGAATGTGTCAAATAAATTTTGATATCTTAGTGATTATGAGTTCACTTCAAGATATGAGAGATCTACTAGACATTACAAACCCTATCAATACTATCTATTTAAGGAATTTCCACTTGAAAAAAAATTGAGAAGAAGTTTCAAAGTCAAATAACAATCTTCTATCAAATTTTTGGAATTGGTGCATACAAATCTTTTTGGTCCTCCTAGAGTAAGAAGTCTTAAAGGTGATAGTTATTTCATACTATTGATTGATGATTATTCTAGAATGACATGGGTTACTTTTCTCAAAAAAAAATCATAAACTCTAGATAAGTTTAAAACATTTAAATTTATGGTTGAGAATGAAATGATATGAAAATAAAATGTTTGAGGTCTAACAATAGTGGAGAGTTAAGCTCCAATGAATTGAATATCTTTTGTTAGAATCATGGAATAAAGATGCATTTATCTACCCCTAGGACTCCTCATCATAATGGAGTGGTTGAAAGAAAAATAGGACTATTCAAAAAGTTGCAAGGATAATGATGAAAGAAGGAAATCTACCAAAATTCTACTAGAGAGAAGCAATTCATACTACTATTTATATACTTAATAGATTGCAAGAAAGAGAAAACAACACACAAAATTCTTATGAGCAATGGTATGGAAGGATTCCTACTATCAAGTAGTTCAGAGTGTTTGGAAGCAAATGCTATATCAGAAGAGATGAAGAAAACTAAGGAAAGTTTTATGTAAGATCTGTTGAAGGTATCTTCATTGGATATTCTACTAAAGGAAAAGATTACTAGTGCTACAAAAAGAGGCTAAGAGAGATTGTTGAGAGTGCAAGTGTCAAGGTTGATGAAGAACTAGAAAATAATTCATTGGTAATAGATGGATATGAATCAGATGAGTCTTCTTATAGAGAAGAATAAAAATATAAGGAAAAAATGTGTAGATTGAAGAGGAAGAAACTATAGAAAAGGTTGCTAAAAATCCTAAGTATGTGCAAAAGAAAAGTTCTCAAGAATAGATCATTGATGATAAGAGAAAGGGTGTACTAACATGAAGGAAATCTACTAAGAATAGATAAATCTATGTTTAATTTCTAAAATTGAACCAAAAGTAGTGATTGAAGCATGCAAGAATGAGCATTGGGTCAAGCCTATGGAAGAACTAATGCAAATTGAGAAAACCCAGACTTGGAAACTTATCCCAAGACCAGCAAACAAGAATGTAATTAGAACTAAGTGGGTATTCAAGAACAAAGTGAATGAGAGTGGAGAAGTGGTAAGAATCAAGGCAAGGCTTATATGTAAATGTTACTCACAAGTAGAAAGAATAGACTTTGAGGAAAAGATTGCTTTGGTGGAAAGAATGAAAGCTATCAAGATGTTTCTGGCTTTTGCAGTTGAACCAACAATTTTGTGGTTGCTATATGCTTCTGTTGCACTCGTAGGATCTTTCACCTAAAAGGAGAGAGATAGAACCCCAAAATTGAAGTGGTTCACACAAATACAGGATTGTATGATATGAATATGACTAAATGCAATGTTGTAAAGAAAAAAAAATAATGAAATTGATTGAGTATTTATTGAAAACCTATGAAATATGTAATGTTTGAAAACATAGTGAGGTTTGCAAGAATGAATTAAAACATGAATAAATGAAAAACAAAATTGAAAGAGGCTGATCATAGTGCACCTCGAGGTAGATTGAAGATCTGAGAATATTCTAGAATGCTGGAAAAATCACTACAAATCACTAGTGGGGATCATTCGCCACTGATGGCAAATCAGTCCTGCTACTGGTAAAATCTCTTGAAACAGGTTTTCGACTATCAAGAACTAGAATTTGAAAAAATCACCTTTCCAGCCTTAAGGTTGGACTCATTCACCACTGATGACGAATTAGACCTCTCCCAAAATTCTATGAGATCAAAGGTCAATTTTGTAGCTCCATATTTGCAATTGTCTTCTTGTCGGGCTGACATAGTCAAATCTGTAGAAAACAGACTGTAGGTTGTCTCCAAGCTTGAAATATGGCTGATTTGACTAGAAACACTTTGTTGACTTGTTGACCACATTTCAACACCTAATTGCTTGAAAAATATGCATACAAATGTCTACAAATACACATGCAAAAGTTGAAAAATGGTTGAGGGTTAAAGTATAGGGATTTTCCTTCGTCGAATCCCACTTTGGTAATCAAACCCTTAATGAAGAAATGGAATGAAATGAACAAGGAAAGATGAATAAAAAAAATGCAAATGTGCTAAACTCACCACAACCTTGTTGAAGAAATCTAAAGATATATCAATGGCTGCTCCAAGATGGTTGATGAATGCTTGATTAAATGATGTAAAGTGCTTGAATGCTAATTGATGAATGCAAGTGAACTTGATGATCGAGAGATTGATTAGGTGTAAAATGAGAAGAAAAACACTTATTTATATAGATCTATTCCCTAATAACCCAATGATACCTCATCACAGGACAACATAAAGTAACTTTGAATAAAAACTCGAAAGAAAATTTGAATTATTTTGATTTTGGAGCCAAGAGGGAATCATTCACCACCCATGGCGAATGGGTCTCACCTTGGGATTGTAAGTGGGTTTTGGGAATTAAGTTGAATTTAATGTTGTTTTTTGGGTTTACATTCAAATATACACTTAATTATGCGTTATGAGTGTATAAAGGGGTCAAATAAAGCATAAGAATGGTGTAAACAGTGAAATTAAGCCTAGAAAACCATGAAATCTTGTTACAAGACTTTACAACACTTTAAAATAGGACTTGAAAAATGATGAAAAGGTGATTTTTAGATGAACTGTAATGAGAAGAGTCTAGAAAAATGTAGAAATGTGTTACAACACTTCACAACACCTTCACAAGACACCATGATTTGAATATTTAGGATCTAATGTGAATGCATAAGTTACACTGCAACATTAAATTAAAGCAAAATAGACCAAGCATCATGAGCGAAAGACCTAAAATACCATGAAAATGTCAATGATCCATTTTTCTATGGTACATTTAGCCCCCAATTTAGTGAGAGGATGAACTTGCTTCAAACTCACACTAAATTAGCCATGCATATTGAGAATGATCCAAATAAACTTATGTTAGCAAGATGGAATAACAATGATCAAGAGGGATGACCAAGCCCCCAAGATGAAGATCCCATGGAAATATAAACATAAGAACAAAGGAACACAAGTGAAAGAGAAAGAGAGAAGGAAAAGTCGAATGAAGCTTCAATCATTTTTCCAACTAGTTGTGGATTAGATCTAGGTTGTTTGTGTGAAAAAGAGAATACATACTCACTCTGGGGCAACAAAACTCATACCAGTCCTCTGGGTGAGAAGACCCAAAAGGTGAAGTACATATGCTAGTTGGTATGCACTCACAAACACATAGGTGGCTATGGGGAAGTCGTGTTGTTGAATGGGCTTCCTGCTCAACCATATTAAAGTTATACTTCCTAATAAATTTAACAAGGTTCCACAAGGGAAAACGTCAGTTCATGCTTCATGAGACAAGCAAAGCTCTGTATGCTTATAACTCATGAACAAAGAGAAAGGTACTACAGGAATGAAAGTTGCGTTATGCAAGGTGGGAAGAATGTAAAATGCAAAAAATGTAACGTGTAAAAGATGTTCAAAGGAGTCTTATTAAGTTCATGCAAGGTATATTACTTAGGGAACATTGTGTCTAATGTCTCCAAGAGAGGACCAATCAAAGAATAAACTATTCACAACTTAGGGGATGCAATGCATCACATCAGGCCACTAAGAGGAATGTAATATGCTAAGATAGATCACACTTATGGAGGAAATCACACCTAATGTCATCCACAAAGTGACAAACACATCGTATGAAGTGGCAAGGCTACACTAAGAACCAATAATGAAAATGAATTATGCCAATATATGCCCCCAACTTTAAAGGAATTGCTACACACCGTTATGTGAGCAATTACTTTAAAGTAGCAAGGGGAAAATGCAAAGGTAAAACAAGACATGAGAGACAACTTGGAAAGACTCTATGCCAACTCATATGTTTCCAAGTAAGGCTACTTCATGTAAATGAAAAAAAAAGAAAAAGAAAGGGGGGTTACCCCCTAGAAAGGAACACACCAAACACATAAGGGATCTATGTATTTTGGGTTTGTATGTTCATTGCTCCAATGTTTTTATTAAAGAGCTTAGAACTGTCATCATTCCCCAAAGCACATAGAATTGGAAGAATGACACAAAAAGAGTGAAAACAAAACAAAAAAATTTATGTTTTGGGTCAACATGGAAGAGACATTGTGGTCTCAATGCTTCGTATCATCCCCAAAAAGAAAAAAATACAAGCAAAAAGAAAACAAAAGGAAAAAGAGGAGAAAAATATTTTGGGTCAACATGAAGGAGACATTTCAATCTCAATGCCTTGCATCATCCCGAAAAGGAAAAACACAAGAAAAGATAAAAAGGAAAAGGAAAAGGGAACTTTTGGGTCAACATGGAAGAGACATAGGGAATCTCAACGCTTTGCATCATCCCAAAAAGGAGAACACAAAACAAAAGCGAGAAGGGAAATGAAAAATGTACAACATATAGAAGAATAGAGGTATAAATAGAGGAAATGCTCAAAGAGAAAGAACATTAAATGCACATTACAAGGGAACACATTACGCACATACAAGTGAACCAAAGAAAAAGGGAAATGTAAAAAGGAACTAGTAATGGAAATGTAAGTCAACCTTTAACTGAGTTATTGACTACACAATCTTAAGTACTCTAAGTGAAAGGTGAGTAACACGGTTAAGAGACAAAGGACCAATGCATTATGAAGACAAGGCTAACAACTTCTTGCCTCCACAAAGTGTAAGCCAAGAATGAGCCAAGATAGATGATGGGAAAGGATCATGGAATAGTGAGAATGGAAAATTCTACAACTATGACATGATAAGAGGGATTTGGTGTAGAGTATATGTGCTATCTGATAAATTCAATAAGTCCAATATCCTTATGTTTATCCAATATACGATATTGTAGACACGTAAAATGTACCAATTGATCTTATACACCTTATCCTAATATTACTAACACCGCTTTGTCGTGAATCATCTCCATTACTAATCATTTAATCGAATAATATGTATTTGATTAAATTCATCACATTTCATCTCTTAATTAAATAAATCATTATTTATCTGATTAAGTCATCATCTCCTGTTGATTAAATAGATCATTTTATTTAATTAAACTTATAGTCTCTATTTAATTAAATAATTCATTTTATTTAATTAAATTTCTAAAGTCATTCTATTAAATTAAATAAATCAATCTTTCTTTAATTTAATCTAGCATCATCTCCTTTTATTTAAATAAATAAAATCTTTATTTAATTAAGTCTAAATCATTTTCCTCTCATTTTGATTTATTTCAATCCAACATCTAAATCAAAATGGTCAAATCTATTAGTGTAATTAATATTTAATTACATTTGCATAAGTTTACTTGGGTAATATTTGAATTCCTAGGTTATTATTTTCATCCTTATCTTGTTGAGCTATCTTGTTGCTCAAGATAAGATTAGGGTTATGCATACATTGCTTTTATAAAGCAAATCATCTCATGTAATTATTGAATTCCTGAATAATATTATTTGCACATCTTTTTACAAAGCTTTTTCTTTTTCTTTTTTTCTCTTATGTCGAAGGATTTTTGGTTTGCATGTCTGATCTTGGTTTCTAACATGGTAACAGAGCCTTGATTTGTAGCCCCTTCTCAGATTTTTGAGAAAATCATTACAGTGTTCGTTCGAGATTCCTTGAGGGTTTCATACCTTGAGATTATCTCTCTATTTGGGTGCTCTTTCATGGTTACTTTTGGTGCATGTTGGAGGAAATGTGAGCTCATATTCGAGTTTAGGGCTATCAAAAAAGTCAAGATTGACTTTTGTTTCGCCTAAATCCAACATTTTATGCCAGAGTTATGAGGGTTTGAAGATTTGTCAGATCTAGGAGTTGCGAGGCTTCTAGTGCATTTTCAGGTAGATTGGACCTCACCATCAGATCCAAAGCGTCGAAGAGATGAAAAATGACATATAACATTCCCTTTTTTGGCATTGGGAGCTTCTAAGGCAATTTTTTTTTGTTTCAGAAGCCGTACAATCTGTGTATAGCCTTTATGCACGCATTTCAAAAAAAGATCAAGTTTTTTAATAATTTTTCTTGCATGCAAAAATTTATTGTTTTTTTGAAAAATCAAATTTCAAAGAAGCAAAAAGTTTAAAAAAAAAAGAAATCAAAATGTAAGGAGGGGGTGAAGTTTTTAAAGCCTGCAGGTATAATTATGGGGGTGGTACTCGTAGGTACATGCACCCATAGGCCTGCTGGCCCCACCCCAAGCCTCGTTGCCACACATTTTCATCGGCGACTCCTTTCAACTCCCGGTGGCACTCTCTCCTCCTCCCGGAGGCTTCCTTGTCACCCGATAGCCACACATTCCTGACGGTTTTTCCTAAACCAAACGACATCCACAAAGATTCCCATCAGAATTTTCAAAACTGGGGATGCTTCAAAAAATCACCGGCACTCATTAAAATTAGCGCTCAGCCGAATGGTAGCGAAATATTCCCCTGTATCCTGTATATTCCGGTGAATCTGGCTTCTCAGGAGATCATTTTTTTTTCCATGCAGGGCGATGACCATCAAATTTTTTATAGGGGGGCACTTTTTTTCCCTGACAGCCTCTAGGCCATCAAATTTAAGCTCGCAATGGATGATGTCATGATAATATCATCATATGGCCGGCCCTCTTTGCCCCATCCTAAACCTAGTTTTCCTTCAAGGAGCAATTTTTTTCTTTTTGGCATAACTTGGGCATATGGTATCAAAAAGGGGAAAATGAGATATCGCCGGAAAGCTGGTTCCGGGTACTATCCTATGGTGTAGTTTATTTTTTAGTATTTTTCTGTTTAGTAGCATTTATTTCTATTTGAAGTCAGATATTCATTTATGGCATCCGAGCTCATAACTTTTTGCCACGATCTCTGATTTTCGCCTTCTTTACGGTGTTGGAAAGGTATTGAGGAGCTCTATTTTTCTGTCTATGCACCTTTTTCTGAATCTATCCCAGGTTGATCATTATTCTAGATTTTTCCCGATGGGTGTTTTGGAGATTACTTGGATGTTTTGGTAGCTGGGAGGGTGAAACTTGAATATTTGCATTTTATTTTTTGTTTATTGATTTTTAGCATTCTCTCCTTTTGTAATCATTGGGTATTGTAATAAATGAATTGAGATAAAGTTCCATCGAGGGGTTTCTTGCATAATAATCTGATTAGAGTGTGTATGCACTTTGATTTCCATTTTGTTTTTGATGACAACTCGCATGGGTTATATCTGGTTTCTTAGTTTCTTTTGGCCACATCTTGTCTTAGCTTGGCACATATCAGATTTACATCGGTTCGCACTTTAGATTGAGAACCTACGGTTAATGATCCACATTGGATCCATCTTAGTTTGAGGGCCATGTTTTTATGGTTAATGTTCTAGAGTCTTTATGGTACTTGTTCCCATGGAAGAGTTTTATTCTTAGTTTGGCATTGACATCGAGATACACAGTTTCCAAATTTTGTTATTATTTCATCTACTATTACTTCACAGATTCTAGGGTTGTTTCAGTTTGTGAGTTTTCTAGTGTTCTGTGGCATCGAGTTTGTTGTCGCATTATTATGATTCTACTTTGGTTTCAGTTATAGATAGAAGTATCTTTCCTTGCTTGTCGGATTGCAGTTCCAGTGTTACTCCATAGTGTTCTTCCAGTACTTCTTTGCAACAGTCATCTCATTGTAGGGGAGTTTTGTCCCACTAGGTTTTCCTTCTCTACCTCATTATTGCATTTGTACATGGGTACCTGATCAGGCCTTGTTGTCGGGACCCATTCATGCTTTCATGCATTCATCTTAGTTTTAGGTGCATGGTTTCTTAGTCTCCCTAAGTTGCACTTATGGGGGGGTGTTAGTGTAATTAACATTTAATTACACTTGCATAAGTTTACTTAGGTAATATTTTAATTCCTAGGTTATTATTGTCATCCTTATCTTATTGAGCTATCTTGTTGCTCAAGATAAGATTAAGGTTATGCATACATTTCTTTTATAAAGAAAATCATCTCATGTAACTATTGAATTCCTGAATAATATTATTTGCACATCTTTTTGCAAAGCTCTTGCTTTTTTATGTTTTTCTCTTATGTGGAAGGCTTTTTGGTTTCCATGTATGATCTTGGTTTCTAACAAAATCAACTAATCTCCTTTTAAATTAATCAAATACTAATTAATCTTAATCTTAATCTTAATCACCTAAATCCTATAGATTTTGCAACTTGCTGATGAATATCATTTCAATTGATTTATTAAATCCTCAATTACTTTAAAAAAGGCATCAATGTTGGAGTATTCTCCAAATTTAAAAAATCCCTCCAAAAGGGTTTGTACATCCAACAAGGAATTTAAACCCTTACATGTCCTTTTTCCTTGATCCTAGTGGCATTAACTTCATTTTCTCCTCCCTCCAACATGTCATTTCATCCATTTTAAAATTCCACCTAATTGCATTTAATTGAACAATGGCCAAAATGTGCTCCACATTTGTTGACTCACATGTTGACAAGTGGCACTTGGTCATTGGTTGGTGTTTGATCCCACATTCATCCCTTTTTCCTCATTCTCCATCACTCTCATCTATAAATAAGAGGCTCTCACTTTGATTTTGGATCCACAACTTCATGCAAAGACATTATCTTGAGATTTTGAATTTGCTTCATCCATTGTTCATCAATTTTCATATTTTTGTCAAGTTTCATAGCTAGGTTATGTTAAAATTGCATCAAGGAGCTTCAATCTTCATCAATCATCACCAAGCTTGCAAGGAATTGGGAAAGGGCCATTTTCCACATCAAAATGACACCAATTCCCTCATGGGATTGAGAGTTTTCTTGCATTAGAAAGGATTTGATAGTTTTTGATTGTGTTCTTCATTTCCATTTCTTATTTTGTGCATTTCAAATTAATTATATGGGGAATATTGATTTAACTTGCATAATGATCTAATTGTGTGATTGTTTCTCATGTTTATGTAGGTCTAACATCGAAATTCACATTTTGGTACTAGAAGGAGGGTGAATCCCAAGAATCTAACACATTTTTTTGTGAAATTTCATAATTTTTTTTAAAAAATTGTGCCTAAAGGAAACTGTGCCGCTAATAGTGCAGCGGTGCCATACAATGATGCTACCATTCCAGCGGTACCATATCATGATGCTGCAAACTCCAAACTCTATCGTTGAGGTCTTCCCACCTAGAAATTTGAATTTCAAACTACGATGTTGGGCCACTTTTTTGTCTCCAAATTTCTAAACTCCAAACAATGCCGCTCGATTGAAATAGCACCACAATCATGCCACTGTTAGTCCTAGCGGCAACATATAGCATCATTGATTCTCCAAACTGCACTGCCTCTATAGACTACACCACTAGAGTGGGGTAAAAGGCACTTTTTAGATTAATTTTAACATGTGCTTTTTCATTTTTGTTGCTTTTGAATAATAACTAGTTTTTGACCTCTATTTTTATAGTTTTGACCAATTTGGTAGGTTGAATTGATCGAAGGTGAAGGAGGGAAACGAAGACAAAGGCTTCTCTATGGCATTATCATCTCATTATATCAAGTGTTTTTAAACACTTTGGGGAGAAATCATAATCCCTCCTCTAAGGATTTGCTATCTTTCATGCTTTTAGGAGTCAATAGATTTCAATTTGCATTTAAAATGAAGAAGAAAAAAGAATTAAAAAGAACCTTAGGCAACTTACTAGATTTTGTTTAAGATTTAACAATTGAACAAGCAACTTTCACCTTTCCTTTTGGTGCTTAAAAAGAATCAAATTATTGCTTTGAGGGATTAAAATGAACATGTGATTCTATGTTTTGTAATCTCTTATCCAAAGTAATATCATATAAAAGACGTATGCACCTCTCTCGCACCTCATGGCGATCTTGAGAATCAAAAGGATTTTTGTGATATTAAGTTGTATAAGTGATTTCCTCCACACTTCAATTTGGATTCTTAAAATTCAACAAAATCTTGCAAGTGTGATTGGAGTTTATCGTGTGTGTTCTCTCTTTGTTTCTCAACAAAGATTGATCAAAATACAAATGTACTTGCTTTATTTTGTTTATCTTTAGAGGGATTTCCTTGTGGGAAAAAGTAATCACCCAAGGGAATGACCTAACCGGGAACATGCTAAATCCAAGCGACTTCCAACTGGTACATAAGTGTGGATACTTGAGGAAATTTCAAGTATCATGAGGATTGTTCTGACAAGAAGGGCAGTAATGGTCTCTTACCACATGGATGTGTTGGACACAAGGAATACTAAGAGGGGGGGTGAATTAGTGTTCAAATATTTCTAATTCAAAAATAGATCAAACACTATCAAGAGCAATAATAAAATTTCATTTATCACTTCCGGCACATAATACATAAAAACATTCAAAACATGTAGTCATATTAGTGAACACCATAGCACCAAATATTTTTGTGTGGAAAACCTATTAGAGGAAAATCCATGGTGGAGATCAGTCCACAATGTTTACTCTGTTAAAAGTAAATAAAAGAAGGAATGCACTTGCATTCAGGCACATTGCCTAGAGCTCACTGCTCAAAGAAAGGAGGCTCACTGCCTTAAAAATATGATAAAGTTTTACAACTAGATTTGAACTGAGAGTACAACATCAACACATGCTAGGATTCAGTTCCACTAAAGCTCAAGATCAAATTCCAGATCTTTGACCAGATCGCACTTCTGCTCTACTCTACTTTTCTCTACTAATTTTTTTTTTTGCTTCCTAACAACTGATCTAATTTTTTTTCGCTCTCTCCTTATAACTCCATTATGTATACCATCATGAATTTAATTTTTGCACATACAAACACATCCACTCATATGTCACCACACTTTTTTCCATCCTACAAAATTATTTATGGATCACCTTTATATACCCGCTTAACAGGAAATTCAAAAGTATGTCAGCCTTATAAGGATATAATATTTTTCTTTTCATGTCCACTCATATCATTTAAAATGGAAGATAAGTGTACCCACGCAAGTCAGCTAGACTTTAGTAGGGACCCAAAACATAAGTAATAGCAAAAAAAAATATTCCATATAGATCCACAAAACATCATACAAAGCATGTCAGCCACAATTGAAAATAGGCTATGAATCATGCTACTTAATCTCTTACCTCCAACTCCAAATTAAAAAAATACCACAAAATGCATTAGAGAATAGTGTAAACACAAATAAAGATTTCCTGGAGATCCACACCACGAAATAATGATCTGGTACGGTGAGCGATATCATGCGCAGTTTCACTTGCACAACCAGATGTCCTGTACTCTAAACATATTGTCGGTAGAGGTACTATGGACACTGTGGATCATACTGCTAACTCAAGTTGCCATCAATGACAACACAAGTAGCCAAAAACAATCTTCCAAGCCATATGCCAATAGGGTGATCCCCCATGAATGGAATTCCTATGCTAGAACCCTTTGTTTAAAAGACTGAAATCCTTAATCTATTTGTTGGCGCAAGAACGGTCATTCTGAATTTGCCCCACATTTTTATGGCTTTTAGTAGAGATGATAAGTATGCCATGGGAATTTCATAGGTATTGATGCTTGGTTGATCTAAGAAGCAAGTGCACTATAAGGGGGAGCCTATGTGGTCAAGCATCTAATCATCCACTAAAAGTAGGTGTAGCTAGATTTATCGAAGTGGGGATTCAACAAATATTGTCTCAATATCCACACGGTTTTACATACATTCTTGAAATAAAAACACTTTGCTTGGATGTAAAACATTGGAAACAATCATTCAACATGATTATCAAGATTTCAAACCCTTTAGGAAGCAAATATCTTTGAAAAAATTCAAGTGTTATTGCTTTCCCTAGGGATTCTATCCTTAGAGGCTTCTAAGAATTTTAATTTATATCTCCATTTTCTCACTAAAGTCAGCAATAGAGAACCTTTTCCCTAATTTCCTTGATTTCCACATAATGGACCTTATGGGATGAGAGGAAATTGGAATGTTGGACATTTAGTTTGAAAATATAATCAAGAAGTGTTTGTTGTAAAAATAAGTCATTAAGTAAAGATAATAAAAAATTGGACCCCACACGTGCTCTTTCAAATGATTTCTTGAAAGATCAAAATCTGAAAACCAAAGTCAAAAGGTCTTAGAAAAAAAGCTCGCAAGAAAAGGTTGTCTATGCTTTACAAATTTAGAGAAAGATTGACCTTCAACTTTTAGAAACGTGCATCAAGGAACAATCCAAATTTATACTCATTTTACTATTGTCAAAATCCAAGTCTCTTTCAAAGGTTTGAATATCTCAATAGGAAGTATTAACATGTTCTTCAACACCTTGGTCTAGTAAAAAAATTATCTCTAAGTCTGTTAGGATCAAAATCAAAACTTCCATCCATCCTTCAAATATCAAATAAAAATTCACCTCACAAACAACTCTTGGAAATCTTGAAACAATCCTCTATGCTAAACTTTGGGAAGATCCTCTTGAAATGAAAAATTAGAACAAATCCAAATCATCGTGTTTGACTATATGTTTGTAGATGAATCCTTCTTTGCACACTTAGTCAAATTATCATCTTGTGGACAAGTTCACTCTAAGACAACATCCAACCTCTTAGAGTTTATGAGTTCATCATCCCAAATCAAAATCAAAATTAATTCAAATCAATCTAAAATCAAAATCAAAATCCAAAATCAAAAGTAAAAAATCTAAAGTCCTAAAGTTTAGTATCCCCCTCAAGGCTTCCTAAGAGTTCAAGCATCCACCAATCATCCATCTTTCATTACCACCATCATTATCCTTTTTTGTCCTTAAAATCTTAGAATTTCTTTTTTGTACCTAAAGACTAGATCAATCCAAAGAATTAGAGGTTTATCTCTTACATTCTTAAAAAAATGATCCTAATTTTATGGTTCAAACTAGATCTCAACACAAGAAGAACATGAAAATGAACAAAGAAACATCAAATTCAAGTGACTTGAGTCAAACCAATTTCAGAATCAATCCCATTGGATCAAGCAATCCCCTAACCAATCTTCCCTTATCATCGTGCAAAATCCTCAAGAGGAAGGTCAAGTGGAAGATGTCACCAATAATTTCTTAGGGATGACACAAGATGAAATCATAGAAATGGTTCAAAATCCAAAAACTCATAGAATTTTCAATACCATGATGAGGCCGAATCCCTCCCAATACATGCTTGAATTAACTAAACAAGGGGCTAAACTCCCTTCCGATTTTGATGTAAGCACTATTTTGGAGAAGCCTCTTAGGATCATACCCCCAATTTCATCCACACCCCCAATATCATCCACACCTCCATTTAAAAGCATCATTCAAAGCATCCGACAAATCACATCATCCATTGGTCCAACTCAACCAATTGTTAACAAGGGGAGCTCATTTCTCCATGCATTAGGAACACATCCCCTTGTGAACAACCAATATTTGGATGTGAACACCATCTTGGGTGAATTTTTCCCATTGAATTCATTACACCCACATGTTTCACTCACCTTTCAAGATCCCAATGACCCATCATCATATTTTCATGCAACGCTAACATATCCTCTCAACACACAAACCTCTCTCCCTATGACTTCAGAAGGAGGAGGTGGGCTATTTCGACTAGGGGGCATCTTTGACCCTTCATCTTCATTATTCCTCAAGGGAGTACACCACACATTTTTCCACCACTTCCACCTTTTCCATTAACATCCACACCACCTCTCAATTTGTGGCTAGCTCCTTTACCACCACTCAATCAAAGTCAAAAAAACCCCTTGATAATCAATCAAAACATCATACCAAATCATCCACTCTTTCCATTGATATAACAACAACAAATGGCAACCATACAAGCAACCCAAGCAATCACTACACCATCCATAAATGTCGTCTCTCAAGGACTAAGCATATCAATTGCACCATCCACCACACAAATCCCCACCATCAATACAACAGTACCTCTCATCATGACAACAAACACCATTCTAAATCCACCACCACCACCTCCAAAATCAAATATGATGAACCCATATAGCATCACACTGCAAGCAGCTCAAAAGGTTGCCTATCAAAAGGCACTTCAGAAAATTCAAAATCAACAAGCTATCCAAGCCACACAACAAGCACAAGTAGCTCAAGCTACACAACAAGCACAACAAGCATAGTAGGCTTCTCAAGCCCAAGCCTTATTACAACAAAAATAAGCCACCCAAGCTACACAAGAAAATCAAGTAGCTCAAGTCACACAAGCAGCACAGGTTGCATGAGCTACACAAGCTTCCCAACAAGTGCAAGCTTAGGTGCAAGCTCAAGCACAAGAACAAGCCCAATACCAAGCTCAACAAGTGCAAGCACAAGCTTAATACTAGGTACAACTGCAAGCAACCTAACAATAAGAATATCAAAAAGCCCTAAAATAGTACCAAGCACAACAAAAAGAAGAATTAATAGCCCAACAACAAGCATTGTTGGCATAACAACAACACAACCAACAACAGTAAGACCAACAACAAGATTTTTTGGTGCAACATCAACAAGACCAACAACAAGCATTTTTAGCACAAAAACAAATGAAGGCATATCAACAAGCCTTAATCGTGTAGTAGAGCTTGCAACAAGCTCCCACCAACATACCCAACACTCCACCCATCACTCAAACACCTCAACCACTTCAAAACACATTCACTCAACCCCCTAATCCACAAGATGACGTGACAACGTAAATCAAATTACTCTCGCAACAAGTGTTCGATCTCTAATCAGGGAAAACAACAAAGATACCAAGCAACTTGTGTCCCTATCCATTCAACAGGAGCCTTGCGATGGTACCAATCCCCAAGGGGTTTAAAATCCATAAGTTCAACAAATACTGTGGGATGGGAAACCCTAAAGATCACATGAGGGAATTCCAAGTACATTGCATGGAGGTTGCATATGATGATATGTATCTGATATGGCTATTTCCTTGAAGCTTGGCTGGTCCTCCCATGGATTAGTTCTCTTGCCTTCCTCTTGCATCAAAAAGTTCCAAGAGATCATAGACGCATTCATAAAAAACTACGCTTTCAATATCAGTAAGAATGTTAGTCTAGAGGAACTATCTATGCTTGAACAAGCTAAAGGGGAATCATTTGCCCCCTTCTTGCAAAGATGGTGCTCCAAGTCCAACAGGAGAAAATGGGCCATGCTTGAAGAACAACAAGTGTGCACCATCATTACCAATCTTGAGAAAATGTTGGCATTTCATCTTAAGGTATAATATATCACCACTTATGACCAACTGATCCCCAAGGCGCTTAGCATTGAAGGATCCCTTATTGCACAAGGGGGAACACCCACATATCAATAAAATCAAGACAATCACCCATCCACAAGCTATAATGAGAAACCATGCACATGGGTGAGGAACAAAAATGTCACGAAAGATGGTGTGGTGGGCACCAAGGTCATAATTAGTGCTCCCAAACAAAACACCCAAACCTACCAACAACTGCAAAACAATAATCAAAACAACATGCAAGCTAATGCGGTATCACAACAACCACCTAAAAATCAAGTCAACAATCTAAATAATCAAGGGGGACCACCCCCACGAAACAAAAATCCTCCCAAATGAGAGTACACTACACTTGGGGAACCGATTGAAGAAGTCATGAAGAAACTAATAAACAAAAATATCATCAAAATTCCCACTTATGAGAACTATCAGTAACTGGAAGTGAAACCACCATGGGATAATAAAAATAACCTTTGTGATTTCCAAAAAATCAAGGGGCACACAAGAGCCAGTTGCATGAGATTAAAAACCTAATCCAAGACCTCATTGATGACAAGATCATAAATGTTGAGCAACTAGCTAGAAATCAAGACGTAAAAATATACAAAAATCCAATGTCAGATTATAACCAAGGGAACAACCATGGAAAAAAAAAGTATGCCAATGTGAACCATGTATATGATCATGTTGTTACATCCATTAATGAAATGGTCACTATTGTTAGCATCAAAGGAGCCAAAGTTGATTGTGGATTCACCACACACGATAGTAAAGTCACCATTGTTGGACCATCATAGCCACCTAGGGCATCCACCTCAAATCCAAAATTTGTTTCTAATGGCTACAACATCCTAGACTAGCTAAAAAGAAGCCCAACTCAGATCTCCATCATGGAGTTGTTGAAGATATTGCCCACTTGTAGGAAAATCCTAGAGGAAGCATTAACTCCATCTACAATCTCCGCAGATCTTGATGTTGACCAGTTCCAAGCTATGGTAAAAAATATCACAACCTCAAGCCTCCTAACATTCTCTGATCAGGAATTTCCCACCTAACCATCTCACAATTGTGGAATCCACCTTGAAGTCTTGGTTCATAAAAGAAAATTCAAAAGGGACTTGGTGGATGGGAGTGCGGGTCTAAACATATGTTCCTTAAAAATAATAAATAATCTGGGATTCTTAGAGGATGCCATTGAAAATGGTAAGGGCATCACAATCAGAGGTAAAATGGTTGTTTTACCTTCCCAAATGTGCTATTTAGGGCATACCTGTCCCTTTGCAGTAATCAAGAGGGCATATTTTCACTTCTGTAGTAATCAGGAGGGCGTATTTGCACTTCTACAGTAACCAGGAGGGCGTATTTGCACTTTTGCAATAACCAGGAGGGTGTATTCACCCTTCTACAGTAAGATGTCAGAAATTGTGTTCAGATTAGGGAAAATTGACCCTACTACAATAAAATGTCAGAAATAATTCTCAGGTTAGGACAAATCAGCCCCTCTGCAACAAGCTTGTTAGAAACAAAATATAGATTAGGGCGTATCTTCCCCTCTGCAGCAAACTAGTTAGAAACAAGATATAAGTTAGGGCGTATCCAACCCTCTGCAACAAACTTGTTAGAAACATAATATAGATTAGGGCATATCTGCCACTCTGCAGCAAACTAGTTAGAAATAGAATATAAGTTAGGGCGTATCCGCCCTTCTGCAGTAAACTTGTTACACACATAATATATATTAGGGTATATCCGCCCTTCTGCAACAAACTTGTTAGAAACAAAATATAGATTAGGGCATATCCACCCCTCTGCAGCAAACTAGTTAGAAACAAAATATAATTTAGAGTGTATCCGCCCCTTTGTAGCAATTAGGAGGGCATATTTGCACTTTTCCAGTAACCAAGAGGGTGTATTCGCACTTCTACAGTAACCAAGAGGGTGTATTCACACTTCTACAGTAACCAGGATTGTGTATTCACACTTCTGAAGTAACCAGGAGGGTGTATTTTCCCCTCTACGACTTGTTCCTGCAACCAACTTAACAACGACAAGCATAAAATAAAGGGACCTATTTGTAGGTCCTACCGAGTGTGCTAGAAATGTGATCCTAAATGTTTTATCTATCCTAAATATGAAAAAACACAAAGGGACACCTCAAGATTAGCCTAAGAAATTGATAACACAAAGAAATAAGATAAAATGAAGATTGTAAATAGATATACCTTTCTTTAGTGCTGAAATTCCTTGGTTGGCCCTTGTGATTGTAAGCTTGTATGCTCCTTGGATGGCTATAGAGATGGCTAGATGCAAGATTGACAATATGATTAGATGCAAGTGTTAATGGTTAGACTAAATCACTAAGATAATGCTAGCAACTTGAATAATAAAATTGGTAGCATAAGGGTGCAAATAGATAAGTGTTGTAAAATTTAGTAGAAGAGGGGGTATTTATAGATGAATTTGAATTCTCTAGAGAATTCAATGGTTGATATTGAGCCACCAAGATCAAGATGTAGGGCTATGGTGAGTTGAGGACTCACAAGCCCTAACATCTTGACATGTGGAATGTGAGATGGCCAAGGATAAGATGATGTGGAAGTGAGGTGGGAGGGAGGTACATGATGTGGAGCAAGGATAAGTACCTTGTAAGTACCTTGGGGGATGAGAAGATTTCCTCAAAAAGGAACTTCTTGTCCCCATATGAGAGTGAAAATGACATTTGAGGAATTTTAGAATCTCTCAAAAATCACCATGGGGAATGAGAAGGTTGTTGGATAAATAAGTGTGAATTAAAAATTCACATTCTTGAGAGAATCTAATGGATAAAAAGGGGTTTCCAAGAGGATGGGAATTTGTCACATGTGGGTGATGTAACAAGTCTAATGTTCTAGAAGTTTCATGGGGATAAGGTAAGCCTTGGAAGGATAAAATGTGAATTAAAAATTCACATGGGGAAGAGAGGGACCTAGGGTGAATAAATGTGAATCAAAAATTCACATGGGAAAGAGGGTCAATGCTAAGAAAGGAAAATAAAAAGGTTGACCAAAAAAGGCATGCTAAATATGGCTAATGATTTTGATTAAGGTTGTGCAAACATATGATTAGGGTAATTAATGAAAGATTAGAGGCAAGTGGAAAATGTAGGAGGATGTGACATTAATATTAATTAAGTGGTGCACATCCTAATCCATAATTAATTAGATTAATCTGGATTAGAATAAGGTTATGGAGAATATGACAAGGAGAGAGAAAGTGAGGAATTAAAAATGAATTTAAATCCCAAGAGGTCACATGACTAAATTAAATAAAGTGATGTATTTATTTAATTTAGAGAGAAAAGAAGGTAAAAGTATTTAATTATTGAATTAAATAATTTAAGGACCTTAGGCAGACCATAAAATATTAATTAAATGAGTGATTTAATTAATACCGACAAAGAGGATGAGGTGTATGAGTTAAAGGGATGAATAAGGAGATGACTTTGACCATATGGAAGTGGTCAAATTTGGATGTCTACATTTTTCCCGTCTTCGAAACACTGTTAGTATAATAGCATTTCAAAGAAAATAAAATGCAGATGACTCTATAGAGGAAGCGACCAGAAAATAGATGCCCTAGCATAGGGGAGGCCACGTGAGCTTCCCAAGTGGAGGGAAGTGAAAAGGGATGCCCCATCCTCATGGGAGAAGGCTCATGATGGAGGAATGGAAAGGAATGATAACAAAGGCGACATGAGCTTCCTAAGTAGAGGGAAGTGAAAGGAGATGTCCTAGTCTCGTGAGAGAATGCTCACGATGAAGTCAAATAGATGTACAGTTTGCAAATGGCAGCCCCAGGAAGATAAAGGATGGGAGAATTAGTTGGAGTAAGAATTTTTTTTTAAAAAAGGGAAAAAATACCTTTCATTTAAAAAAGTTAAAAGAGGGGGGAAAGTAAATATAAGGTAATTTTAGAAATTACCTCACCATATTGGCATTGTTAGCAGTTGAGGAAGAGGAGAGAAAAGGAAGAAGATGAAGAGCAATGATGCCGCAAGATTATGACTCCGACATCATTCACCAGGCAGATGAGGTGCAGAGTTTCCACACCCACTATGCAGTGCCCCACTAGGTTAGTAACAAAACCCCTCTTGTGTATTTTAAGCATTTGTAGCACGTTTTTGAATGTTTACAGAAAATGTAAAAAATGGGTTTTATTGTCAAGATAGAGAGGACAAATGGGTAGGAACTAGAATTTCAGGTTTGCAGTGTGGTAGGGATATGATAGGGCGAGGCACTGCCCCAGGAGGGGTGAATCTTCCCCACTATGAAGTGGCGCGACCCCTGGTTGGGACAGGCCGCCCCACGACGGGGCACTTTCCCCCCGGCTCGGGGCAGGTCTGCCCCACGTGGGGGCGCATCCACCCCGACTCAAGGCAGAGGTGCCCCGTCTCAAGGGAACATCCACCCCAGCCTGGGGCAGAGTCACCCCACAGGTCAGGGTGCTTCCATGCTAACCTGGGGTAGAGTTGCCCCACAGGGTGGGGCGTATCTGCCTTGCCCTGGGATAGATTCACCCAGCAGGTCAGGGTGCTTCCGCCTTGACCTATGGCAGAGTTTCCCCATAGGGTGGGGTGCATCCGCCCTAGCCCAGGTGGATTTGCCTTGACCCGAGGCCAGTTTCCCCCCCAGGAAAGTGCATCTACCCTGGTGAGGGGAGAGTTTCCTCAACCTAGGGTAGGTTCGTCTCGACCTGGGGTGGGTCCGCCTCAGCCGGGGCATAACCACTCTGACTTGAGGAAGTTCCGGCGATGCACGAAGGGAGGAGCTAGACAATCTTAGAAGAGAGAGGGAAAAACAATAGTGTCCTAGGGTCAGGAAGGAAACTGATAGTCTAGTTAATATGGATGCAGAGCTTCGAGCAATTATAGAGAAATGAGCGGTGGTCAGAGGCACTGGTAGCGACTATGGTGGCCATGACCGGAATAGATCATGCAACATTGGAGCATGCGGGGTTGTTGAAATTTTTACAGTTCGTAGTGATGAGGATGCATCAAACAATGTTGACAACACTGAAAAAGAGATGGATTTTAGTGACATCAACCTTCCATCTTCCAATGGGGGAGATGACAGTGACGCTGGAGGATGTATGGCACATCCTGAGGCTACCCATAGCAGGGTGGTTAGTGAGCGATGTGGTATCGAGAGGGGAAGATTTAGATCACACCATCTTAGTGTTATTTTGAGATGAGGATCTGCCCATACAAAATGGGCAATTGGATGTGGATAGATGTTTGTTAGTGGGGGTACCACCCCTACCATTATTTCTGTGTGGGTTGATTAGTGGGATATTGTTGTCAGACTGTAGCAGGCGGTTTTGTAGTCTACGATACATGGAGGTGATTCAACATATTTTTGAGTGGTGCGAGGGACAGTTCTTGTGGGGCACTTGTGTACTATCACAATTATATAGATACATGCATGTGATCTATTACCAACAGTCACTGAGTGTGATGCACATGACCCTATTATAGGTATTGGCATGGGAGCATATTATGGTGATGAGACTCCTAGTGGTTAGGAGAGGAGAGGAGGATGATAGGGAGCTTATGGCTTGGGGGTATGGGGAGGTGAGGGGCTGGGTTTTATGGTATGAGATGCAAGGGGATATGGATGGGTGGAGGAGAGTGCAGGTGAAGGTTGAGTAGGAGGAGGCAGGAGGGGGTGGATAGCACGATGGAGCACAGGGGGAGACTAAGGCTAGGGGGCAGCCATAGAGGATGCCGAGGAGGAGATGATGGAGGAGGGTCTAGCCAAAGATTGTGGCAGAGCAGGAGCCTCCCATGCTAGAGATAGGGGGACCGAGGATGAGGAGGAGCCAAAGCGGGAGGCAAGGGCTATAGGACAACCAAGGAGACTGATGAGGGTGGGGAGGAGAGGATAACCAAGGAGGATTCAGGTGATGAGCAAGGTCAAGCAGGTAGAGGATGAGGTAGAGGTTGATGTGATGGACATAGAGGTTGATGTGGTGGACCATTTGTAGTAGTGCCAGCTGCATCAGTTGAGGATCTTGTGGTTTTACTGAGGGGGGTTGAGGCAAGGTTGTGGATGGTAGAGGAGAGGCTGTGGATTGTAGAGGTGGAGGTGGTTAGATTTTTGGTAGAGGGAGAAGGGACTATGAGTTCATGGTTTTTTATTTGACTGTGGAGGTTTGGGATGGGGAGAGAGAGAGAGATAGGATTTGCGTGGAGATGGAGGGTGTATAGGATGAGCTAGCTGGGGTGACCTGGGATCGAGACAGGCTACAGGTGGTGATGACCATAGCACAAGTGTGGTGACAGTCAAAGTCTGGAGGGGTAGGAGAGTAGGTCTCAGTGGAGTGTCTGTAGCAGGCTGAGAGGGAGATGGATACATTGAGGGTATAGATGGTAGGACTACTAGGGGAGAGGATGGAGCTGCAAGAGAGGGTATCGACTATAGAGACATCTCTAGAGGAGGCAAGAGTGAGGCTAGAGGTAGTAGAGGACTAGTTAGAGATAGTGTAGAGAGAGAGGGACATAACATATGCATATGCCTAGTCCTTCCAAGAGGAGAGAGATGGTGCATACATATATGTTCAGGTGATTCAGGGGGAGAGAGATGATTCCCAGAGACAGGTGTAGATCTTATAGGGACATAGGGATGCAATAGTGGCCCGAGCAGATATTGCTAAGAGAGATGTTGCATAGAGCCAGTCACAGGTAGGGTAGGGTGGTGGGGATGGTACAAGGTTAGAGATGGAGAGATTGTGGACACAGTTACAAAGGATGGACTCTGAGAGGGATGAGGTCATAGAGCAGATGTCACAAGTGGAGGCAGAGAGAAATCAGTTGAGATTGGCACATAATGCCTAGACTCAAGAGAGGAGTGTCATCACCAGAGATCGAGACAGGTATAGGTATGAACAAAATACCGCTCGATAGTAGGTTTCCAAGGGTGCAGAGCATATGAGGGAGGAAAACTACTGGATGATCACCTATCAACATGCCATTCTAGATCCAGCACAATGCATACTTCATTATGTCTGATTGAGTCCACGGATGGCTGCATCGTCCCAGTCACTAGGGACATAGAATCGAGGCTTTAGTGAGACACAGGGGATCCCTTCTTGAGGAGGGTAGGTTCCCGAGTCTCCATAGAGATCAGACATGGGTAGCTCATTTGGTAGGTGACAGTATACTGGACTTTGGTAGGTACAAATTGGTCAAATAGTACAGAGTGGCATCTGATTATATTTGATGTAGATCTTTGTGCTTGTACCTTATTTTATGATTATGATGTACTTTTGATTATTACGAACTATATGCGATGCACATTTTGTACCATGTGATGATTTTGATAGATGTACTCCCTTATTAACATTGTGCTATGATGGATGATTATATGGATGCCTATGTGTACAGTTAGATTATTATGATTTTCATGATTTTATGTATGCGTGATTTAGGATGTGATGCATGATTTATGATGATTTATGGATTAATGTGATGGATGACTTATGTTATGTATATGAATATGTTTTTATGCTCTTATGATGGATCATGAAATGTATGTACATGGGTAGGATGTTTTATGCTTATGTGGATGGATTTAATTATGTACGATGTTGATATTGATTTATACTTATGTGGATGCTATCATTATGCATGATGTTGATGATGATTTATGTTTATATGGATGCTTTGTATATGATGTATGAATGTGTATGATGCAAGGTGAGATGAATATGTGGTATAAAATGTAATCATTATGGACCTAACAATGTATTTTTCAGTTGGTGATGTATGTATTATGTGAATGCCAATATGACCATGTATAGATTAGATGAAACTAAGATGCTCAATGTAACATGCAATATTAATTCATGAAATGTAAACCCAAGTATCAATAAGGACTTGAATGGGAATGTGGGTAGATGATAGGTGTAATGTGGGTGTTATACTACACTTGCCAAGAACCATTAGTATCCTGAGAGGAAAACCAAGGGGGAAAAAATCAAAGTTTGCACAACCAAAATCATGAGTCATGGGTTATGAAATGCAATTATGAATGAAATTTTCCATCTTTGGAGCATTGATTTTTGCTATAGCATAAAATACCAGATACCAAAGTATATGAGACCAAGGAAAGTTGGCATCAAATGCATGAAACAAACATAGCAAACAAGGTTATCCCAACACCCCAAAGTTGTGAGGACGTTGGTCGGGCTAGGTATTGGAATAACCACAAGCACAAAGGGATGTTCTCAACATAACACAAGATCCAAGTGATCCTAGTGGGCACTATGTGAGAATGACCCAACAGACAACAATAAGAAATGATCAAGAGATGCCCCTATACTAACCCATCAAAACACACCATAATATGATGGATCATAGCGGCTTTGATAAGTGATGATAGGGAGCTCAATTAATAAACAAAAACCAAAAGTATGAAAATATCATAATCGAAGTCAAACATCCTTTGCCATAGGATCACAAGGATGTATGGGTTGATGTGGTATGTTAGGAAGGATGCATCCTGTTGAGACCGATGGTGGATACTAAACTAAAATGACCTAGGTGATGCAAGATATTTTTCATTAACTAGATCTTCTGACACTAGAGGATTTTTTTTGTGAAGAACTAGCTGGATAAGGGCATTCTTGACAACATGACACAAGAGACTGGAAAAAAAATTGACACACCCTAAAGACCTAGTGGCTCGGGGGTTGATCAAAGATTAGCCTTGCCTATGTGAAAGCACAAAGCCCTCGTAGTTCAAGAAAAGACCACAGATAAAGTAGAAAGAGGACTAATGGAGACTGATAAGATAACGATGAAACAAAGCTAAGCAAAAGAAAGTAAAAGGCATGTGGGTGGATCAAAAGATTAACCTTTCCTACATGGAAGCACAAGGGAAATGTAGTTCTAAAAAGGAAATTGATAACCAACCATGGATGAAAGAGAAAAGTGGACAATGAAGATAGATGATGGATGACCATCATGGGATGGTCAAAATTCCCCAGGGGCAGATCAAATGATCAACCTTTCCTACGTGAAAGCACAAGGGCAACGTAGTTCAACTAAGACCAAAGAGACTGACATGACAAGATGAGGCCTATGTGGAAATTGACACAATGGATGATCCTAGATGATGACACAAATCAATAGATGAAAAAACTGACGACACAAGCTCAGATTAGGATAAAAAGCTCAGGATGACGGATAATGTATAATCGTCCAATGCTCAATTAGAATATACCAATTGACCAAGGATGGGATGGGAGAGGATGTAAAGATAAGATGGATGAAGTCACAAATTAATTTGGACACAAGGAAGATAATGATTAAGCCCTCTACAGATGATGCATGTTACCAGGTTTTCACCACTCATATCTATCCAAGGAACCACCAAAGGTGGTTTTCACCATAGGAAAAATTTATTTCTCTTTACTATTTTTGGATTTTTTTGTTGATTTTTTAATTTTTTTGTATTTTTGTAGGTAGGGTTACCAAGCGGACTTAGGTGTAAAACCTCTTCAAAAGCATGATATTGATAGGCTCATCTAGGGGCTCTCCTTCATGGGTAGCAAGTCTATATGCCCCATATCTATATTTAGTGGTTATGATATAAGGACCCAACCAGTTCGCTTCAAATTTTCATTTCTTATCGCTGTCCTTTTGAGTATGTTGGTTCTCTTTAAGGACAAGATCACCAACTTGGAACTGTCAAGGGAGAACCTTCTTATTGTAGCTATGATTGAGGTGGTTTTGGTAAGCTTGTAGATGATCATAAGCTTTGATTCATCTTTCATCAAGTAAGTCCAACTGTGCAAGCCGTGCGACATGAGCATCTTCCTCGCTGATAAGGTTCTTCAAAGAAATCCTCAGTGATGGGATCTCAACCTTGATTGGAAAGATGGCTTCAACACTATACACTAAGGAATAGGAGGTGGTGCTTGTAGGGGTATGGATGGAGGTGTTATGCAACCAGAGAGTGGGATGAATATGGAGGTGCCAATTTCGACCAGTATTATTGACAACCTTTTTAGGATATGGATAAGGGTCTTGTTGGTAGCTTCTGCCTGACCATTACCTTGGGGGTAATAAGGCATTGACCAACGATGCTGGATATGAAAGGTAGCATAGAGGTCTTTCATGGCTTGGTTTTTGAAAGGCTTTCCATTATCTGAGAGGATGGTGGATGGAATACCATATTTACAAAGAATATGGTAAAGGATGAATTTTGAAATTTGAGTACCAATGATTTGTGAGAGTGGTATTGCTTCCACCCACTTGGTGAAGTACTTAGTGGTAGTAATTATGAATGTGTGGCCATCAAAAGATGGTGGGTAAATATTTCCAATCAAGTTGAAACCTCATTGAGAGAAGGGCCATAGTGCTAGAAGAGGCTGAAGGTCTTGTGCCAAAGCATGAATCAAATCTACATGTTGCTGGAAGGGAAGGTATTTCTTCATGAATTCACAAGCATCATGTTCCAATGTAGGCCAATAATATCCAGCTCAAAGAATACTTTTGGCCAAGGTCATACTATTTGAATGGTCCCCACAAACACCACTATGTACCTCTGTTAGTGTAGTATGGGCTTTGGTCTCATCCAGACACCTAAGGAGGGTTCCATCATACCCACGGTGATAAAGAATATCACCAACAATGACGTATTGGGTTGAAAATTGAATAAAGAATTTTCATTGGTTTTGTGTGAGGTCTGGGGGTAGAATATTATCATACAAATAAGTATATATGTCTTGGTACCATGGGGAAGCGGGACTGGTGCAGGAGCACCTACTTGAATACAAGTATAATTTTAATGTTTTGCTCTTAATCTTTTTGTTTTGTTTGTAATGGTCTCATAAACCATTGATAAGGTGTAAGGGGACCTCTTTGAAGCTTAGGTTTAATTTTGAATAAATTAGGAATCAGTTTGTAGGCATTTCCTGAAGTTTTGGCTGAAATTCGAAAACACAGTGTGTTTTCAAACGCTTGATTTTTGGCCACTTTTGAGCTCGACTTTTTAACCTAACTGATTTTTTTCGGTTTGGGAGGAAGGAGCCCGACATTTTGAGCAGATGAGTTGTCTTTTGGTGATGGCAGTTGTGGAAAAAATAAAGAAGAACTTGTGATTTTGTGTGGAAAAAGCTATTTTCTGTGTTTTTTGCGTAACAGCAAACTAAAGAATGGATTAAATATTCTTTTATTGGCCTTAGAGCATGTAAAGAAACATTTTTCTGTTCTGTTTTGTTATTTTTAAATAGTTCTCTCATTGTTTTTTTTATTCTTGTATAAAGTGTGTCTTTCTTAACTCTGTTTTGGACTGATAAAAGAAATCAGAAACATGGAGTTTTAGGTTGTTCCTGATCGTGCCAGGCAGTATGGACATAGAGGAGACAATCCTAAACTCCAAATATGTATATAGTGGACATATGGTAGATATTAGAGGTTTTTCCTGCAAGTTGGTGGACTGTTTCTAGGTGAGTTTGGAAACTCGGCTAGAAATACAGTCAAGAGAGCAAAATCCCAACGTGGCAGGAGTGATATCTTTAAAATCTAATTTGTATTGTGGTTGCTAACAGTGCTAAGGAGGTGTAGAACCATAAACCAAAGGTTCTTTGATGTTTTGGTGGTCAATAAAGGCAGAACAAACCAAGGAAAATCCTTGAGAAACCCTAGTTTCCACCAAGGTTGAGTTGTAACCTTGCCCAAGAACCAAGAACTCTATTTTTTTGAAAACGATGGAAAAAGGGAAGCTTAGAGTTGCTGAAGCACTGGAAAAGATGACTTTGGAGGCCTTGGAAAGTGCCACACACCCCTACAACAATGTTGGGCAGAATGGAAGGGTGACTAGTCTTTAAAGGAATAAGGGCTGGTTTGTGCATGTGAAGGAGTACCAAATAGCACTTGGGAGCAGCAAAGTTGCAATGATAGCAAGGTTGATAAAGTGAAGCAGGGGTGCCTCAAAGGTAAGAGGACCTATAGGTTGTAGGTGGAAGAAATAACACCTTAGGAGTTCTAAGATAAAGGACTCAAAGCAGTGAGATAATATTTTCTCAATCAACCCTTGTTCTATCAAATTGGTATCAGAGCCCAGCTAAAGATTTGGGAAAGGAATCTTGCATGTCAGACATAGAATCAAGTGATACTTCCACCATGGTGACCAATGCAGAACTGGCAAAGATGGTAGAAGAGCAGGAAGAAGATAATAAGCAGTTGAGGGAAAGAATAGCTCGGCTTGAGGCAGCAGTGAGGAGTGCACAGTTTGAAGGAAGAATTCCAAAAGAAGAAGAGGTTGCAGAGGAAGATAAGACCCCTAAACCTGACCTCGTCTTGAAGGAGGAGCCTTTCTTGAAGGCATTAAAAGCTTTGAGTGGAAAATCACTTGAAGGAGTGCCACTATTTAGTGGAAAGATGGAACCTGACTTAGTCATGGACTGGATAGAAGGAATGGAGAACCACTTCAAATGTGATGGAGTTACAGAAGCACAGAAGGTGAAGGTTGCAAAGTCAAGGTTGAGAGGATCAGCGTTAACTTGGTGGAAGTTTGTCTAGACTAAAAGGGAGAAACAAGGTAAGCAGCCCATATCAACCTGGAAAGGAATGGTTGCTAAAGTGAAAGAAGCTTATATGCTAGATGATTATGAAATTCAGCTCCACAAGAAGAGGCAGAGTTTAAGACAAAAACACCAAGATGTAACACCTACACGGAAGAGTTCCAGAAACTTTGTTTGAGATCAAATGTGGCAGAAGATGAGAGCCTAAAAGTGGCTAGATACCTCAATGGATTGAAGTGGAATATAGAGGAAGAGATGGCTTTGCTCAGCCCCAAGACAGTCCACCAATGCTATCAGCTAGCTATCAAGATTGAAGAGAGGAATAAAAGGAAGCATGATCAGTCCTCAAAGGGCAGAGGAAGAGGTAGAGATCAAAGAGGACAGCGTGGAGGTTACCAAGGAAGAGGTGGTGACCAAAGGAACCAAGGTGAATCAAAGCTTACTGAGCATGGAGGTGAAACCTCATCAAGAGGAGGATTTAATAGAGGAAGAGGACCTCAAGGGGGTTCAAATAGAGGAAGAGGAGCAGGCAGAAGTAACTCCTACTTTGCCACCATGAAGTGTTACAACTGCAATCAGCTAGGCCATCCAGCTTATAGATGCCCGGAGAAAGCTTCATCTAGCAACGAGAAAAGAGTAGCTTATGCACAAGAAGACACCGTGAGTGTAAAGACACCTGAGATCAGTCATATAGAATCAGAAGTAGGTGAAAATCTGATGTTCAACAAGGTTTTGATCAGGCAACCAGTCAAGGAAGAACCCAAGCAAAGGAAAGCTTTGTTTAGAGCAAGGTGCAAGATATTGGGAAAGGTATGCAAGGTTATAGTAGATTCTGGTTCTACAGACAATATCATCTCTGAGGAGGCAGTAAATAAGTTAAAATTGCATAAAGTACCTCATGCCAATCCCTACAAAGTCACATGGCTGAATAAAGGGCAGAGTGTCTTAGTGAATGAGCAGGTTACAGTGGAATTTTCAATAGGAGGCTACAAAGACAAGCTGATTTGTGATGTGCTACCCATGGATGCATGCCATCTTCTTCTTGGTAGGCCGTGGCAATATGATAGAGGTGTTGTATATCATGGAAAGGAGAACACCATTGAGTTCACGAAAGATGGAAAAACATTCAAGCTGCAATCATTGGTTGAGGAAGATGAGGGGCAGTCCAAGGTTCCAAACATTATGTTGAGCAGTGGTAAAGAATTCATCAAGGATCTACACCAAGGTAATGAAGGTTATGTGGTCCTAATGCAGTCCAAAGAGGAAGAAAAGGCTGAGAAGACAGTCATACCTAAAACAGTTCAAAGGCTGCTAGAAAAATATAAGAGCGTTGTGAGTGATGGAACACCATCCACTCTACCACCCAAGAGAGCAATAAGTCATCAAATTGACTTCATACCTGGAGCCTCATTGCCTAACAAAGCAGCATACAAACTAACCCCTGAGCAGAACAAAGAGGTGGCAAGACAAGTGGAAGAGTTGCTGAATCAAGGTCTGATCCAAAAGAGTATTAGTCCATGTGCAGTCCCAGTTGTTTTGGCAACAAAAAAAGGAGGTAAATGGAGACTTTGTACTGATTCTAGAGCAATAAATAGAATCACAATTAGGTACAGATTTCCAATACCTAGGATTGAAGATTTATTGAATTGCCTTGGAGGTGCAAAATTTTACACTAAGCTAGATCTTAAGAGCGGGTATCACCAAATCAGAATTAAGGAAGGTGATGAATGGAAGACAGCTTTTAAGACCAATGATGGTTTGTATGAGTGGAAAGTGATGCCATTTGGCCTCTCAAACGCCCCTAGCACGTTCATGAGACTAATGAATGAGGTACTTAAGGATTTCACAGGGATTTTTGTGGTAGTCTACTTGGATGACATACTGATTTTCAGTAAGACAGCAGAAGAACATTTGAAGCATGTAGAGATGGTACTCAAAAGGTTGCAAGAAGAACAGTTGGCAATCAACCTTGAGAAGTGTGAGTTCTTCAAACAAGAGCTTGTGTATCTAGGCTTTGTGGTATCTCAAGGAACGCTGAAGATGGATCCAAGTAAGGTAGAATCTATCCTAAACTGGCCTACACCAACCACAGCAACTGAGGTAAGGAGTTTTCATGGTTTGGCTCAATTTTATAGGAAGTTTATAAGAAATTTTAGTGGTATATGTGCACCAGTGTTAGATACAATCAAGAGTGGTCAGAAAACAAAGTTTAAGTGGACACTAGAGGCTAATAAAGGGTTTGAAAAGTTGAAAAAAGAAGTGGCAACACAACCTATCTTGTTATTGCCTAGTTTTGATAAATTGTTTACAGTTGAGTGTGATGCAAGTGGAGTAGCAGTAGGAGGAGTCCTTAGTCAAGAAGGTAGACCTGTAGCCTTCTTTAGTGAGAAACTTAATGAAGCTAAGAAAAAATACTCCACCTATGATCTGGAACTCTATGCTTTAGTGCAATCCCTTAGGAAATGGAGGCATTACTTACTACCCAAAGAGTTTGTGGTCTTCACGGATAACCAGGCACTCAGTTATATTAATACCCAGGAGAAGTTAAGCAATAGGCACTTGAAATGGATGGAGTACATTCAAGCTTTCACATTTACCATTAAGCATAAGAAGGGACAGCAAAACAAAGTGGCAGATGCATTAAGCAGGAGGATGTTGACAGTCCAAGAGATACAGCTGAAAAGCATAGGATTGGAAAGTTTTAAGGATCTCTATGGTGATGACAAAGAATTTTTCGAAGCCTACAAGGTATGTTCAGACTTTGCAAATAATTTTCACAGTCAATATGCTGAGTATACATTGCAAAATGGGTTGTTATTCAAGGGCAATCTGTTATGTGTCCCAAGAGGATCAATGAGAGAAAATCTGATCCAAGAGAAACACAATGGCAGTCTTAGTGGGAATTTTGGTATTAACAAAACTTTGGAGCTAGTACAAAGGTTTTACTATTGGCCTAAGTTAGCACGAGATGTCAGAAAGTATGTTGAACAATGTGTTGTTTGCATGAAAGCAAAAGGGGGAGCTAGCAATGCTGGGTTATATTAGCCTTTGCCTATTCCGAACAGACCATGAGAGTGTGTGAGTATGGATTTTGTGGTGGGTCTTCCCAAGACTAAATCTGGTTTTGATAGTGTTTTTGTAGTTGTGGACAGATTTAGCAAGATGAGTCACTTTATTCCTTGCAAGACCACACATGATGCAAGCTATATTGCCCATCTATTTTTTAGGGAAGTTGTGAGAATCCATGGATTTCCATTGAGCATTGTCTCAGATAGGGATGTAAAATTCATGAGTCATTTCTGGAAAACACTATGGAGCAGATTGGGAACTAATTTATCATTTGGATCAGCTTACCATCCTCAGACCGATGGTCAAACTGAGGTGGTTAACAGAGTGTTAGGTAACCTATTGAGGTGCTTGACAAAGGAATATGGACAGACCTGGGATATGGTGATTTCCCAAGCGGAATATGCATATAATGACAGTGTGAACAGAACTACAGGAAAAAGCCCATTTGAAGTTGTGTATGGAATGCATCCACGAGGATTTTTTGAGCTCAGAGACCTTGGAACAATGGAGAATAGGAGTGGACATGCAGAAGACTTCACTCAAACCATGAAGGAGATTCATGAGCAGGTTAAGAGGACAATCACAGCAGCAACACAAAAGTTGAAGAACAAAGTTGATGAGACAAGAAGAGATGTGCAGTTCCAGGTGGGTGATTATGTGATGGTTCACCTCAACAAATCTAGATTGCAGAAGGGGATTTCCACCAAATTGCAAATGAAATGGGTAGGACCATGCAAGGTGATAGCCAAGTATGGCAAGAACGCTTACAAGGTGGAGTTACCATCCGATTTGGGCATATCTCCGGTGTTCAACATTGCTGATTTGATTAGATATAAAGGTACAGTCAATGATGAATTTCAGAATAGTCAAGAAATCTTTCAGGATATCAGTAATATATCCCTTCCAAGTCAAGAGAAAGCTCAGGCAGAGAAGGTCTTGGAGTCCAGGGTGAAGAAAGCAACAAGGAATAAGGTATACATGGAGCACCTTATCAAGTGGAAGAGCAAACCTGACTCAGAGGCCACATGGGTACAAGAGGATCAATTCAAGAAGCTTGGAATTGACCTGAAACTGATACCACCTTCCAGTCCTTGATCTTCGTGCTGAGAGGGGAAGAATGGTGCAGGAGCACCTACTTGAATACAAGTATAATTTTAATGTTTTGCTCTTAATCTTTTTGTTTTGTTTGTAATGGTCTCATAAACCATTGATAAGGTGTAAGGGGACCTCTTTGAAGCTTAGGTTTAATTTTGAATAAATTAGGAATCAGTTTGTAGGCATTTCCTGAAGTTTTGGCTGAAATTCGAAAACACAGTGTGTTTTCAAACGCGTGATTTTTGGCCACTTTTGAGCTCGACTTTTTAACCTAACTGATTTTTTTCGGTTTGGGAGGAAGGAGCCCGACATTTTGAGCAGATGAGTTGTCTTTTGGTGATGGCAGTTGTGGAAAAAATAAAGAAGAACCTGTGATTTTGTGTGGAAAAAGCTATTTTCTGTGTTTTTTGCGTAACAACAAACTAAAGAATGGATTAAATATTCTTTTATTGGCCTTAGAGCATGTAAAGAAACATTTTTCTGTTCTATTTTGTTATTTTTAAATAGTTCTCTCATCGTTTTTTTTAATTCTTGTATAAAGTGTGTCTTTCTTAACTCTGTTTTGGACTGATAAAAGAA